>CM075979.1:22031000-22100804 GCA_038087875.1 Malacoraja senta
CTTCATTATTACAGGCTCATTTATAACGGATTTTGGTTGTAGCGGACGGGCCCACCGAACCAGTCCGGGATGCTGACATCCCCGGCCCACACCGCTACCTCGGCTGTGCCTGCCAATGCCACGACCCATTGAAACCTTGCAGCTTTGTAGCTAAGGCTTTGCTTTAATCAGCGGAATAAAAGGCACCTACGTCACTGCAGTTCTTGCTCAGCCTAAGTTTTAGTGCTGGGTCTCCACACATGAAATGATATAGATTACACTGGGTTACAGCGGACAATTGACAATAACGGACACCATTCCCCCCCCATGCTCCATTAGTTTTTAGTGATACAGCGATATTTACAGTTATATTAACAGATATTTAGTCATATCGAGTGCTAACTGTACTCTGCTTGTTTGCAGCAATTCAATATTATGCCAGTATACACAGATACATAAAGTTTCTGAACTATGGCAGGTGAACGTAATCCACTATATTGTCTGTTAAAACATTAATTTGGTGAATTTTATGATATAAAATGATCTGTCTGTAAACAAGAAAAATAAACAGAATCGGTTTTTACCTCCTTGTGCTCCACATTCATAAAATCAACTCCATCCACTTCAACAATTTGATCTCCAACCTGCATTAGAAAGAGAGAGACAAGACAGAACCTTTTTCCCCAAAGTGGAAATGTCCAACACTAGAGGGCATAGCTATAAGGCGAGAGGGGAAAAGTTTAATGGAGATGTGCGGAGCAAGTTTTCTTTACACAGAGGGTGGTGGGGGCCTGGAACACGCTGCCAGGAGTGGCTGTGGAAGCAGATACAATAGTGGTGTTTAAGAAGCTTCTAGATAGGCACATGGGCCTGCAGGATCATGTACAGGCAGATGAAATCAGTTTAACTAGGATTCATGTAGAAACAAGAAACTGCAGATGCTGGTTTATACCAAAGAGAGACACAAAGAGCTGGAGTAATTCGGCAGGTCAGGCAGCATCTCTGGAGAAAAAGGATGGGTGATGTTTTGGGTCGGGACCCTTCTTTCATCTGAAGATGGGTTCCAACCTGAAATGTCATCCATCCATGTTCTCCAGAGATGCTGCCGACCAGTTGAGTTACTCCAGCACTTTGTGTTTAACTATGCATCATGATCAACACAAGCGCTGTGGGCTGAAGGGCCCGTTCCTGTACTGTTCTATGTTCTAATGTATAAAAGTAATCCATGTTCAAGCATTGTAAGTTGTCATTGTTTATTTAATTGAGTTTGATAATTTGATAAATTGCTGGAGATTCACACTCCATTGTTAATTATCAGATACAAAAATATCAACGCAATATAACACAGAGATGACATATGCACCAATAATTCTCAATGGCCTTACACATGATCAAAGCACGACAAAGCATATAGAAATATGAAGCAAATGAAGAACAGTTTACAAGGCAATTGCATTTTGGAATGATGTAGAAGGGAGCAAAACTGAATGACATGTTATTTCAGTATTTCATCGTTTGCCACAACATGGAAAAAATAATTCGGCGTTTTTAGCCTGCATAAGCACGTAAGACTAAACCTATGTAAAAGAAAAAGTGCTGGATTAACTCAACGAGTCAGGCAACATTTCTTGAGAACAGGGAGAGGGGATGTTTCAGTCTAAGAAAGAGTCGACCTGAAACGCACCTATCCATGTTCTCCAGAGATGTTGCTGACCCACTGAGTTACTCCAGCACTTTGTCTTCTAGATAGGATTAGTCTTATGTGCCTCTTGAATCTGGTACTCAAGGTTTACTTTCTTCCCGATGGCAGGAGTGAAATGAGAGCGTAGCCATGGTATTGTGGATCTCTGATGTTGCTGGCTGCCTTTTTGAGATAAGATGGTTAATGGTAAATTCACTCACCTCTAAGCCGACCTCTGCAGAAACCGACCCTGGTTTAATGTTACTGATGAAGATCCCCGGCTTCTGGGTAGGGCCACTGGATATGCTACATGGAGAGAACGTTCAGAAGAGACTTCTATCTTGAGCGTCCACAAAGTACACAAAATAGACTTTTTTTAAATCAGTGAGTTAAAACACTGAGAAATGAATGGTGTACCTGCATCCCATGCCTTTTACACCAACCAAGCTAATGAAAACCTTCTTTTCCCTTATTTCCTTGTTTCCCAGTGAAGCCAATCCAGCTAAACTGATCTTCCCATCCTGTAACAAAGAACAGATGTTGGTGTAAATACAGTGGGCACGGTCTTCGAACAAATGTCAATGTGCATTGATCAGTGGAATGATCAGATATGCTCAGATATAGTTGTATCTCTCTCTCTCACTCTATTCCTCCCTCTCCCCCTCTCAGTCTCTCCCCCTCTCTCTCACACACACAGTCTTTCTCTCCCGTATTTAATTAATATTGAAAGGTATTGACATTTCAAGTTGGGAGACTTCTTCAGATTGATTAGGTGGTGGTGGGGGGGGGGGGGGGGGGTGGGGGGGAGGGAGAAAGGAGGAGGGGCAGGACAAAGACTGGTGAGTGATAGGTGGATACAGGTGAGAGGGATACATTACAGGAACAGTTCCTTCAGTCCACAATGTCTGTGCCGAGCATGATGTTAATATAATGTAGTCTTATATACCTGCACATTATCGATATCCCTCAATTCCCTGCATATCCATGTGCCTGTCTACAAGCCTCCTCTCAGCTTCGGACGATAGCTAAAATAAAACAATTCCTCCACTTTGATGACCTCGAAAAGATCATCCACACATTTATCTCCTCCTGCCTAGATTACTGCAACTCCCTTTACACTGGCATCAGCCAATCTTCCCTGTCCCGCCTGCAACTGGTCCAAAACGCCGCAGCGAGACTCCTGACGGGCACCCAAAAAAGGGACCACATCACCCCGATCCTGGCCTCTCTCCACTGGCTCCCTGTACAGTTCCGTATACATTTCAAGATCCTCCTCTATGTCTACAAAGCCCTCAATGGGCTTACCCCCACCTACATTAAAAGTCTTCTTATCCACCACTCCACCTCCAGGTCCCTCAGATCGGCCGACTTGGGGTTGCTGAATATCCCGCGGTCTAGGCATAAGCTCAGGGGCGACCGCGCCTTTGCGGTTGCAGCTCCTAGACTGTGGAACAGCATCCCCCTTCCCATCAGAACTGCCCCCTCCATCGATTCCTTTAAGTCAAGACTAAAAACGTATCTATACTCCCAAGCCTTTCTTGATGTCCTCTGAGCGAGGGCTATATGTATATATGTATGTAGTTTGTTTGTTTATACTATTCTTATAACAAATGTAAAGCACTTTGGCCAACGAGAGTTGTTTTTTAAATGTGCTATATAAATAAATGTGACTTGACTTAAACACCACTATTGTATCTGCCTCCATCACTACCTCTGGTGTGGAAAGAGTTTCCTGGCTTCCACCTCTCTGTGGAAAGTACTTGCCCTGGACATCTCTTTCAAACTTTGCTCCATTAACCTTTGCCCCTTTCATCTTTACAGATAGGTCCACTTGCAGTTCCACTCTGGGAAAAAGATTCTGATTGTCGATCCTATCTATCCTCTGATAGTTTTATAAACTTCCTTCAGATCTCCCCTCAACCTCTGCCGTTCCAGAGAAATTAATACATGTTAAATCCACATAAATTAGTCAATTCTATATGTTAGCTTTGTTCTCCTGTTCAAATGCGCTAAGGTCCTGGCCTACATTTAAGTGACAGCCTTCATCTTCCCACTGGGAAAGTTACCATGGGTCTTACCAATTTTTCAGAATGACTCTTGTATTTATTGCTATGGGGAAGATCTAATTTAAAAGGCCGGCAGCACTGTGGCACAGCTGGTAGAGCTGCTACCTCACAGCGCCAGAGACCCAGGTTCAATTCTGACCTCGGAGTTTGCTGTTCTCCCTGTGACCACGTGGGTTTCCTCCGGGCGCTCTGGTTTCCTCCCACATCCCAAAGAATGGCGGATTTGTAAGTTAATTGGCCCTCTGCAAATTGCCCCTCGTGTGTAGGGAGGGATAACATAGAATTGGTGAGAACGGGTGATCGATGGTCGGCGTGGACTCTGTGGGTTGAGGGACCCGTTTCCATGCTATATCTTTCAATCAATCAATCAAAATTCAACAAAAAATGCTTGTAATAGGTTGCAGTGATTGGGAATGGAAAGGAGGGAAGGTATTATTTACTTATATATATATATTAGATATACTTATCATGGATATATACACTGTAATTGTGTATTGTCTTTCTACTGACTGGTTAGCACGTTACGCGACAAAAAGCTTTTCACTGCACCTCGGTTCACGAGACAATAAACAAAACTAAACTGGTTTCTGATAAAATCTACATCTTACCCCTGCATCCGACACAAACTGGTCCACAAACTGCCACTTCAAGGATTCCTCGGAAGAACTAAAGAGAATAATAAATGACATTTAACAGGCCATGTCTGTAACATTGGTACGGTGTGATTTTCCAACACGACTCAAAATCATCGCAATAACCAGTCAATGTTTGAAGCTCATGTTATTTATGTACCGCCACATCCATGATTTAAGAGAAAACCTATTGCTTTTTTCTTGCGCAAGTGAAATATCACAATTCACTGGGTATCTTGTCAAATTCACAGAGATCGAAAGAAAAATAAGAAAATCAAGTTGAAGGGAAGACACACAAAGTGCTGAAGTAATTCAGCAGTTCAAGCAGCATCTTGGGAGAACATGGATAGGAAATATTTTGGAGCGGGACCCTCTTTATTGATGGAAAGATACAGCAAGGAAACAGGCCTTTCGGCCCACCGCTTCCACACTGACCATCGATCACGCATTCGCATTAGTTCTATGTTATCCCACTTTCTCATCCACACCCGACACAATAGGGGGACTTGAGAGGCTAATTAACCTACAAAGGTCTTTGGGATGTGTGAGGAAACCAAAGCACCCAGAGGAAACCACAGGGAGAACATGCAAACTCCACACAGACAGCACCCGAGGTCAGGAGTGAACGCGGGTCTCTGTCACTGTGAGGCAGCTATGCCACTGTGCCGTCCTTTTTCATACTTGTTGGAGAAGAGGGGGAGAAAGCTGGAAGAGAGATGGGGGAGGGACAAAGCTTGGCAAGTGATAGGTGGATGCAGGTGTAGAGGGGGTTTGATTGCCAGATGGGTGGACAAAGGCCAGAGATGTGATGACAGAAGGCTATAAGGAGAGAAGAGGCATGGAAAGGAAAATCAGAGGATGGGATTATAGGTGAAAGGGGAAGGGCGGGACTGTGGGAGAAGTCACGCATCTAGGTGGGCCACAGGGAAGAGAGGGGAGGTGAGGGAGGGGGGGGGGGGGGACGTGAGAGGAGGGTGGTGTTTGTTAATTAGTTACCGTAAATTCCCATATAAGTAACTAAGTTTCAGGACACATTGAACAGAACTGGCAATCAAATACTGATCAGTACCATAAGACGTGCAGGTTTGTAGGTTAATTTACTTCGGCAAATTGCCCCCTAATGTGTCGGATGCAAAACTAGGATAACATAGAATTAATGTGTACGGTTGGAGTGGACTTGGTGGTCTAAAGGGCTGTTTCCACACTATATCTCTAAACTAAATAAGGACAACCTTCAGTAAATCACCCATTCCTTCTCTCCAGAGATGCTGCCTATCCTGATGAGTTTAACCAGCTTTTTGTGTCTATCTTCAATGCAAACCAGCATCCGCAGTTCTTTCCTACATAATTATGAAACATTTTGTGGTAAACGTTGCAAAGATATGAGACTAACCAGTGAAAACAAAGTCCCCTCCAAAGCTGAAAGCAGTAAATAGATTACAATGAATATCGTGAAGCGTGATCTCCACTTTCAGGTCCCGTAAATATCTACACCATAATCCTGCAACGTTACGAAAATATGCTTGCAATTGCAGAATCACGTCAAGTTCACTAACAACATGCTGGGCTGACAGCACACAGAACGACAAGGTCACCCCACTTGAATAATTTAATTCCTGGCACAACCTTGTTTGCAGAGCAGCAGGAAACTCATCATTTAATTGAAGAAGAATACTTCAAGAGAAATATTGGAAGATGACGTTCATATGAAATGTTCCTGCCACCATTTTGTTTGGAGTACAGGCATTCTCCCCATAGGTGACTTGGGTAAACTCGCACTTATGTGACCAATTGTTTAAGCCCACCAACGCTCAGGTGGTCTCCGTGCCAGAGCTCCCCCCTGTGGTCTCCACATCGGAGCTCCCCCCGTACTCCCGACATGCGAATGGGATGTGGGAGGAAACCGGAGCACCCAGAGGAAACGCACGTGGCCACAGGGAGAATGTGGACACAGACAACACCCAAAGTCAGGATCGAACCTGGGTCTCTGGCGATGTTGGGCAGCAGCTCTACCAGTTGTGCCACTGTGCCACCTTGTGCTGGGGAAGCGTAAAATGCAGCGTCATCAAATTGAAGCCAGAAAAATAATCACTTTACGTTTGACGTTAGAAATAGAGTGTGGAAACATTCCCTTCGGCCCACAGTGTCGACCGGCGATCACCCCGTACACTAGCACTATCCTACACACTAGGGACAATCTAGAAAAGCCAATTAACCTACAACCCTGCACGTCTTTGGAATGTGGGAGGAAACCGGAGCACGGAGAAAACACACGTGGTCACAGGGAGAACGTGCAAACTCCGTACAGACAGTCTCTGGCGCTGTAAGGCAGCAACTCTACCACTGTGCACGCCCTGGAGAACTTGGATAGGTAACGGTTCGGGGTCGGGACCCTTCTTCAGACTGATTGCAGGGTGGAGCGGCAAGTAAATACGGGGAGAGAAGAGGGGGCCGGACAAATCACGGCCGGCAACGGATGACCTCAAGCAACGGAATTCCCCGAAAGGCAGATTGTTGAACACTTTCTTGATAGACTCGAACTTCTTCACCCATGATCCAGGCTTTGTCCAGTGGACATGGTTATCAGGGCGGCTATTCATCATATTATATAAATATATACAGCTTCTTCTGGATAGAATGCTCTGATATTCACCAGATTCCGAGATTAAAAAATTAAAAAATGATCCCCTCACCTTTTGACCGGAATCATTCCAACATCTGCAAAATAAAATAACAAACACATTATCAGTAGATCCCCAAGTGTCACAAGTAACTATTTTCGATCAGCCAGTCTGTCTGAAGAAGGGTCCCAACCCGAAACACAACCCACCCTTTCCCTCCAGAGATGCTGCCTGACCAGCTGAGTTACTGTAACATTTTATGTCTATCTTTGGCATAAACCAACATCTGCAGTTCTTTTCTACACACTATTTTCGATTAAATAGGCAGAAATATAAAACAAATTAATTAGATGTAGTGAGTGATCTTGATGTCCAAGTTAATAACACACTGAAACTGGCAACATAAGTAGATACAATGACAAAGAAGGCATATCTTGCTCAGCTTCATTGGTCAGGGCATCGAGTATAAAAGTCAGGAAACCACGATGCAGTCTTATAAGACTTAGGTCACGGATTAGATTTTTGGATAAGGCTTTGTAGAGGAAAGCAACACGAGTATGAACAGATACTTACAATTGAAGAATTTAATGTTCATATCAAAGTTAGACACAAAGCACAAGGGTAACCCAGCAGGTCAGGCATCATCTCTGGAGAAAATGGATAGGTGATGTTTTGGGTTGGAACCCAGCCTCAGGCATGTTAATGGTCATACCATTGAGGTATAAGGTATCCAAGGCAAAATGAGATCTGAAGAAGGGCATGAGACCTGAAACGTCACCTGTCCACGTTCTCCAGAGATGCTGCCTGACCCACGAAGTTACTCCAGCATTTTGTGTCCTTTTGTGTGTAAACCAGCTTCTGCAGTTTCTCGTTTCCACATAATATGAGGTGCTGTTCCTCCAGGTTGCAATTGGCTTCACTCTGGCAATGGAGGAGGCCCAGGGCAGAAAGGTTGGGGCCACAAGGAACTGCAGATGCCGCTTTACAAAAACAAAGTCACAAAGTGCTGGAGTAACTCAGCGGGTCAGGCAGCACCCCTGGAGAATATAGACCCCTTCAGGGTGCTGACCCGAAACGTCACCTATTTATGTTCTCCAGAGATGCTGGCTGACCCACTGAGTTACAGATAGGGTGGGTTTGGGAAGTTCAAATAGTTAGCGACCAGGAGATCCAGCAGGTCTTGGTGGAACAAGTCAATTTATTGGCTGTTCAGGTACTTTTGTTGCAAAATCATCAAGAATCTATATTTAATATGCATTCCCAAATCCACATCTTATAAAGAACACAAAACTTAATATATCACATGTATTAACTGAATAATAGAAGAATAGAATGCTATTTATTGTCATTCAAACCTAGGCTTGAACGAAATTTCATTACTACAGTTTTTTTTACATTACAAAAAAAACCAAGACCCACACTTAACACAGTTTACATAAACATCCATCACAGTGAGTCTCCAACACCTCCTCACTGTGATGGAAGACAAAGTCTTATCTCTTCCCTTTGTTCTTCTCCCGCGGTCCAGCAGTCCAACTGCAGTGTCTAGGCGAACTGGGGCTCCGGTGTTAAAGCCCCCGGCGGACGATGGTAAGTCCTGTGGCCATTTAGCCACGCCGGGCGATGCCAGGCCCCGGCTCCGTGTCCTTCAAACCCCGCGGTTCAAGCAGTCCAACCCACAGTCCAACTGCAGCGTCTAGGCGAACTGGGGCTCCGGTGTTAAAGCCCCCGGCGGGCGACGGTAAGTCCCGTGGCCGCTAACCCGCGCCGGGCGATGTTAGGCCTCGCTCCGTGTCCTCCAAACCTCGCAATTCCAGCGGGAGAAGTTGCCGTTGCGGGAGCTCCGAAAAGCCGTCTCCCACCAGAGACCTGGAGCTCCCGATGTTCCTGTCCACCGGGCCCGCAGCCGGAGGACCCGAAACTCCAAAGTCGGGTCGCAGCCGAGCGCCACCACAGCTCTCCCCGCTCCAAAGCCAGCCAGCTCCGCGATGTCAGGTCCCAGGCTCTGCGACTGGAGCCCTCAGGTTGGTCCCGGCCAGAGGCCGCCGCCGGCTCCGCAATGTTAGGCCCAACGACATCGGAGATCGGACAGGGAAAAAGTCGGGTCCCCGTACAGGTTTCCCCAACATCCCCCCCCTCCACCCCCCACATCTACACAGCTAAAAAATAATAAAAACTAAACTCAAGACATACATTCGACAAGAGAAAAAAAAAAAAAAAAGACGGACGACTGTAGTTGAGCCGCTGCCGTTAGGCGCCACCACTCCCACACTAAGGCAGATCTTTGAGGTTTACACTTACGTCTAACCTTCAGCGAGACGGTCTTTTTGGTGCGGATGAGATTTATCACTTCCCCGTGCGTGCAGGATTCAATCGAGTAGCCATTGATCCGAACAATCTCATCACCCAGCTGAAAAACATGTCAAGAAGAAATCACAGGAGCTTTTACAATTTGACAGGTACATGGATAGGACAGGTCTAGAGGGATGTGGGACAAATGCAGGCAGGTGGGACTGGCATATAACATCATGAGATAGAGTGAACACACGCACAGTCACTTATTTTCCCAGAGTAGGGGAATCAAGTACCAGTGGACACAGGTTTAAGATGAGGGGGGAAAGATTTAATAGGAACCTGAGGCGCAACATTTTCACACAGAGGGTTGTGGGTGAGTTGCCGGAGGAGGTAGTTGAGGCAGGTACGATAACTACTTGGCCAGATACATGGTTAGGGAAGGTTGAGAGGGATATGGACCAAACATGGGGAGATGGGACTAGCTTAGAGGGGGCATCTTGGTCAGCATGGACCAGTGGACTGAAGGGCCTATTTCCGTGCTGTATGACTCTAAGACTCTCTCTATGACTCTACCACAGCTCACTATTTTTGATCCACAACATCTCAATTGTTTCTGGAAATTCTGGTTCAAGTTTTGTAATCCTAACAATAACTTTTTTTTTTTCTTCTTTTTTTTCTTCTTTTTTTAAATTTTTTTTAAATTTTTTTTTATTTACACTAGAAAAGGAAAAGATTGAAAGAAAGAAGAAAGTGAAGGAAAAAATGAAAGTGTAGAAAATGTGACAACAAAAAAGGACAAAGACCCTATAAGAGCAAAATTAAAAACAAATGAAAAAGTTAAGGAATAGACCCTAGAAAAGAAAGAGAAAGAGAAAGAGGAAAAAGAGAGAAACAAATATTTTTTTGAGCATTACGTAAATGGGACATACCAACTCTTCAACTATCATCCCCCCTTACCTGACCTCAAATTTTTTTTTTTTAAGTACTTTTGCACCCTATATTTGTAATAATTCTATAAATGCAGACCACGTCAGGTGGAAGTGATCTGGTTTACCTGCTAGGAGGAGTCTTATCTCTTCTAGGTGTAATGTTTCAAACATATTTGAAATCCACATATTTATAGTTGGTATAGGAGCCTTCTTCCAAAATTTTAGAATTAGCTTTTTTCCAGTTATTAACCCATAGTCCATTAGTTTCTTTTGAAACACATTTAGTTCTGGACCATCTTCCGTTATTCCGAAGATAATCCATTCTGCTTTGGGTATCAGTCTTGTTTTAAATAACTTTGTAAAGATTTCAAAAATTTCATTCCAAAATTTTTGAATTTTTGTACAGAAAACGAATGAGTGCGCCATAGTTGCTTCTTGGGATTGACATTTATCACAAATAGATGATACATTTGGGAAAATTTTATGAATTTTAGTTTTCGAATAATATAATCTATGTAAAATTTTAAATTGTATTAAAGTGTGTCTTACATTAATCGAGCATTTATGCACGTTTAATAAGTGTTCATTCCAACTTTCCTTTGAAATTTTAATAGCTAACTCTTGTTCCCAGTCTCTTCTGATACCCTCCGTAGATGGTATTTGTACGCATTGCCTCGTCCAATACATCTATTGGGTTATTATAATGATCTTTTGTATATTTTTTCAAATAGTCACATATTTGAAAATATTTAAAATATTAATTATTTCCGAGTCTATATTTTATTTGTAATTGTTGAAATGAAAGTAATTTTCCAGTTTCATACAAGTCACCAAGCGTTTTAATTCCTAGTCTATCCCAATGTGTAAAAGCTTTATCTATAATAGAGGGATTAAACGAAGGGTTATTAACTATAGGTAATAAAAGTGATAAATTTATTAATTTTAAATTTTGTTTTATTTGTTTCCAAATTCGGATTGTACTATGAATAATTGGGTTCTTATTATAATTTATGTTATTCAATTTCATTGGAGAAAGGAGGATCGCTCCAATGTTTCTAGAGGAGCAATCCTCTTTCTCCATTACAATCCAGTCCACTTGCTGGGCGGAGTTATCCATCAGTTGAATCATATTTTTAATATTTACTGACCAATAATAATACATAAAATTAGGTGGTGCTAAACCCCCTAATACTTTAGGTTTATTCAGATTAGTTTTTTGTATTCTATGTGATTTATAGTCCCATATAAAATTAGTGATATTTAAGTCGAGCTTTAAAAAAAAATTCTTTGGTAAGTATATAGGAATCGATTGAAATAGGTATAAAATTTGTGGTAGAAAGATCATTTTTATTGCGTTTATTCGGCCTATTAAAGACATCGGGAGCGTTTTCCAGAATTTAATTAGTGTGTTTAATTTATTAAGTAGGGGGTCAAAATTTGCCCTAAACATACCTTGATATGTTCTGGTAATTTCGATTCCCAAGTATTTAAATTTTTCTGTAGCTATTTTAAAAGGGAATTTTAAAAGATGTGTTGAATCTTTCGGTTTTATTGACATAATTTCACTTTTATTCCAATTTATTCTATATCCAGAAAAAGATCCAAAGTCTTCAATTAAATTTAATATATTTGGTATAGTGATTTGAGGTATTGTAATGTACAGTAATATATCATCCGCGTATAAAGATATTTTATTATATGAGTCTTTCGTATTATATCCATGGATATCAGGGTGTATTCTAATTTTTTCTGCTAGCGGTTCAATAATGAGAGCAAACAGCTGTGGTGATAATGAGCATCCTTGTCTATTTCCCCTTGATAGTTGGAATTTCAAGGATAATATGTTATTAGTTAGTATTCTAGCTGTAGGTTTGTTATATAGTAACTTGATCCATAGAATAAAATTCTCCCCCAGTTGAAATTTTTGTAATACTTTGTCCATATAATTCCATTCTACTTGATCAAATGCTTTTTCAGCATCCAGCGAAATAATTGATAATTCTTGATCTTCAGATTTGGGTGAGTGCATTATGTTGAGTAGACGTCTCATATTGTTAAATGAGTATCTCTTAGGGATAAACCCCGTCTGATCTGGGGTTATTAATTTACTAATGTATTTACTTAATCTTCTAGCTAATGTTTTCGCTAATATTTTTTGATCTGTGTTTAACAATGCTATAGCTCTATATGAACCAGGTTCTTCTAAATCTTTGTTTTTCTTAGGTATTAGAGTAATCGTTGATTCCGCTAATGTATCAGGTAGTATTCGTTTTTTAAAAGCATATTGGTACATTTTTTGTAATCTTGGTATTATTTTATCATAAAAGCTTTTATAAAATTCATTAGTAAATCCGTCAGGGCCTGGTGTTTTTCCATTCTTTAGTGAGTTTATTGTATCTTCTAATTCCTTAATTGAGATTTGTGCACCCAGTTCCTCTTGTTCCTTCAGCTCTAACTTTGGAAGATTACAGGTATCCAAAAACTTTGTGATATTATTGGAATCAATTGTCGTTTTAGATGTATACAAATTCTCATAAAATTGCGCAAATCTTTTATTAATATCCTTCGGTGTTGTTAATAATTCCCCTTTATCTGATTTGATCTTTGGTATAGTATGTTCCTTTTCTCGTTTTTTTAGCTGGCGAGCCAAAAGTTTATGCGGTTTATTCCCAAATTCAAAGTGCTCTTGTTTTGTAATTTGAAAAAGCCTTATAAGTTTGGCAGATAATAATTTATTTAATTTAAATTTCAAAATTATTCTTTTATTATGTTTATCTATTGATGGATCTTTAGCATTATCTATATCCATTTGTCTAATAAGTTCTTCTAACTGTCTTTGTTCATTCTTATTCTTTTTATTTTGAAAAGCTTGATATGAAATTATAATACCCCTAATGTATGCTTTAAAAGATTCCCATAATACAGTAGGCGATATATCTGGAGTATCATTTATTTGAAAAAAGACCTCCATTTGTTCTTTTAAATATATACTCGCTTGTGGATCTTTTAGAATTTGAGAATTAAATCTCCAAAACAATTTATTCTTAGACAATCCTTCCAGTTTTAAAAAGAAAGTTAATGAGAATGGTCTGAAATCGAATTTGTGTGGTATATTGCGTTAGATGTTTGGGAGATTAATTTTGTATCCAGCAGAAAGTAGTCTATACGTGAGTATGTCTTATGTACCATTGAATAAAACGAGTATTCCCTGCCAGTTGGATTAACAATTCTCCAAACATCTGCTATATTAGTGTTGTTTATATAGGTATTGAGAAGTTCCCCGGTTTTCGATTTCATATTCCCTCTCTGTTTTTGACTTGATTTATCTAAGTACGGATCTAAAACACAGTTAAAGTCTCCTCCTATTATAACATTTTGATAGTTAGACTCTGCAATTATGTTGAAAATTTTATTGAAAAAGTGGGGGTTATCAAAGTTAGGGCCATATATATTTACCAAGGTAAGTGGAGTATCATGGATTTCTCCATTAACTATTAGGTATCTCCCTTCTATATCTGTTATGATATTCTTTGCTTTAAATGGTATACCTTTTCTTATGATGATTGACGTGCATCTAGATTTTGAAGTAAATGAAGAATGGTATGTTTGACCTATCCATTTCGCCCTCAACCTAACTTGATCCTGAGATTTTAGGTGTGTTTCTTGTAGGAAGGTAATGTCGGAGTTGTACAGTTTCAGCTGAGCTAGTATCTTACCCCTTTTAATAGGTTCGTTAATACCTCTTATATTCCAACTACAAAATGAGATTCCTCCTGGGTTCTTTTGTTTGGTGTCATGCATTTTGAATAATTATAGTACCTTTAAATCTTATGGTGCATCCATATCCCAGGTCTTTGGGTATTGGGGGAGCTTTTGAGTTTTTAAGTTTTGTTGGTATGTCCATTTTACACTTATCACTAAACACAAAACACAAACATGTGATTTTATGTGATAAAAAAAAAACTAAAAAAGTGAAAATACAGTGTCTGATATAGTCGGCACTGTAGCGAGTGTCCCACCTGTAGGTGGGAAAAAACCTTGTTTTGACTTCCATTGCGTTGTTACACAAATAGCTCCGCTCTCTTGGTTAATCATAACATATTAAAATATTAAAATGGGGCCTCACATTCAGATATATAATACAATTTTACCCTGTATATTTCATTATAACATATATATATATCGGAATTTTAACTACTAATTATTAAACCGATACTTTTGACTTCAATAAGAATCAACTTACTTATGCAGATATCTGGGTCACTTTCTGATATAATTAATCATAATTGAGTATAGAAATCGGGATGTCATGTTGCCATTATAGAAGATGTTGATGAGGCTGCATTTAGAGTATTGTGTTCAGTTTTGGGCACCGTTGCAGAACAGATGATGTCAAGTTGGAAAGAGTACAGGGAAGATTTACGATGATGTTGCCAGGACTCGAGGGTCTGAGCAATAGGGAGAGGTTGAGCAGGCTGGGTCTCTAATGCTCGGAGCACTGGAGGATGAGGGGCGATCTTATAGAGGTGTATAAAATCACGACAGGATTAGATCAGGTAGACTCACAGGGTCTCTTGCCCAGAGTAAGGGAATCGAGAACAAGAGGACATATAGTAGGTTTAAGGTGAAGGGGAGAAAGGTTTAATGGGAATTTGAGGCGTACCTAAAACTAAAGATAGACACAAATTGCTGGAGCAACTCAGCAGATCAGGCAACATCTTTGGAGAAAAAGGATGGGTGATGTTTCGGGTCTGGGTCCTTCTTCAGGTGATAAGATCTTCAGACTAAAACTAAAGTGGTATTGCATATTTACATACAAAATCCAGCAGCTGGTATCTTTTTTACTGCTTCCCGTTGTCCCTACTTTTCAAAATTTATTTCAGGTAACAACTACAGAAAGAATATGGTTAAATAAAAATAGACACCAAGTGCTGGAGTAATTCAGCGGGTCAGACAGCACCTCTGAAGGTGGTAGATAGGGGACATTTCAGGTTGAGACTCCACTTCAGACTGATGTCAAATAACACCATGAAACTTGGGTTACTATGCCATCTACTGGAATAACAAAACTTAAACCGACAAACCTTGAAATGAGACAAAATACAGAACACAGTTGAAAATTGGGAACCTTTAGACTTTAGAGATACGACATGGAAGCAGGCCCTTCGGCCCACCAGGTCCTCACCAACCAGTGATCTCCCCATACACTAGCACTATCCTACACTGTATGGACAATTTACCGAAGCCAATTAACCTACACTGCTGCCGTCTTTGGAGTGTGGGAGGAAACCAGAGCACCCGGAGAAAACCCACACGGTCACAGGGAGAACGTACAAACTCAGTGCAGACAACACCTGCAGTCAGGATCGAACCTGGGTCTCTGCTGCTGTAAGGCAGTGACTCTGCTGCTGTGCCACCATGTCGCCCAATGCCTCTTGTATCATGAAACTCTGCCTTATAGCGATGACATTGTAATTGCCGTCCAATATTCAGTTCCATTATAGAGCTACATTTTTGACCAAGTGTACAATGCACAACCATTATTTATACCATGTGCTCAGTGCTATTGACCAATAACACCTTCCATATCAATGTCTTCAGATATTTTCTTTGATTGAAAGATACAGCTGGAAATGGGCCCTTCAGCACACTGTGTCCATGCCGACTCATTCACACTATTCTATGCCATCCCACTTTTTCATCCACTACCTACTCACTCTGGGCAATTTACAGAGGCAAATTAACCTAACCCACATGTCTTTGGGATTGATTGATTGACTGAAAGATACAGCATGGCAACAGGCACTGAATACCAATGAGTCCATGCCGACCATCAATCACCCATTCACACTAGTTCTATATTATCCCACTTTCTCATCCACTCCCTACACATTTGTGGCAATTTTACAAGAGGGCCAATTAACCTACAAATTAACCTACAAATTTACAAGAGGCAAATTAACCTGCATATCTTTGGGATGTGGGAGGAAACCGGAGCACCCGGAGGAAACCCACGCAGTCTCAGGGAGAACGTGCAAATTCTACACTCACAGCACTCGAGGTCAGGATCGAACCCGGGTCCCCGGCGCTGTGAAGCACCACCACTGTGCTGCCCACTGATTGTTTCCAGCATTTTATATATTTATAATCAGATTTCCAGCATCTGGAGTTTTTTTTCTTTCCTATTCATCCAAAAATCTTTAGTAGATGCATTACATCATGAATATATTTCGAACTAAAATTCATCCAATAATGCTTTTTCAAGCAAACTCAAGACTCCTGGTGTATTAGTCCATGATAAGAGAGAAGCACATTATTACTATATTGAAACCCTTTTTAATTCAGAGCAGAATGTTGACAACTGACAAGATGTAATCTTGTAGTCCATGCAACAAGAATGTTAAAGCACAATGTAAAATCATCCGCATCTTCCTTAGAAAATCAGTGGAAAAAATAATGCCAATAGAAAGAATGGAATTTCATACAATGAGACAGAAGCTTGGAACAATAAGCTTCCTATGCACCACACTCTCTGACTAATTGCCTATCAGTGAGATATACTAACGCTCTATTTGACATTCAGACCCTGCGCTTACTTAATTTATTGAAAGTTATGACCAACAATTTGAAAGCATCAGCCTGTTTGAGTATTAAATTACCTCTGGCACATTAAATACATTCCATGAAAAATCTTCCAAATATTTCTGAAAGGTCAGCAATGATATTTTCATTGTAATTGTTTTCACTGGTGACAAGATAACCAATACAATTAACTCTAACATTGCCAAAGTAAAACACAACATATTTGCCGATCTTCAAAATAGACAAATTTAAGAACGGCAGGAAAGACTTTTGATAAAAATTGAAGAATGTAAAAATAATGTTCATGAATTCTCCAAATCTGCAGAGATATTGCTGTAGTAGGGGGATATCATCTGCAGGGAAAGATTGGGCAAACTTGGATTGTTTTCTTTGAAACATCAGAGTTTGAGGAGAGACCGGATAGAAGTATATAACATTATGCAAGAGATAGATAGATAGATAGATAGATAGATAGATAGATAGATAGGGTAGACAGTCAGAACCCTTTACCTCCAGGACTGAAATGTTCAATGCTAGAGGGCACAGCTTTAAGATGAGAGGGGCAAAATTTAAAGGAAATGTGCAGGGTAAGATTTTATTAATACGGAGAGTGGTGGAACATGCTGTCAGGAGTGGTGGTGTTCAGTGTTTTATGAAACAGAAATGTGTAGCAGAAAATTCATGAGTGTTTTCACAAGTGCAAGCTATAGTTGACTTCTGGGCAGACAAACCATTGTAAATACTGTATAAACACTGTGCCACTGCTGTTGAATGGGAGCCAATCAAGTGTAAACCGGTACAGCACAGGAACAGGCCCTTCAGTACACAGTGTCTGGGCTGAACAAGATGCCAAGTTAAACAAATCCCCTCTGCCTGCATGTGATCCACACGCTCCATTCCCTGCATGTCAATGTGCCAACACGTTGCCTATGGGACAGTCATTTGTAGCATTATTTCCAACCCCCTTGACCTTCAACATTAATTTGTCTGTGGCATAATTTCCCATTGCCTCTGTTGTGGGGACCATGTTGACTGAGCTGCCAGAAGCGCGATAAGTACATAACTCATAAGAGCAGAATTAGACCATTTAGGCCATCAAGTCTATTCTGCCATTCAATCATGGCTGATCTATCTTTCCCTCTCAACCCCTTTCGCCCCATAACCGATGACACCCTCACTAATCAAGATAGTCGCACATTGCAGTAAAATGCAGCATTCTTGCTGAAATTCAGTTTTAATTATGTTATGGATCTAATCCAGTTCTATGGGGGGAATTAATGACGGTCACATTAATGGAGCAAAACACAGAACCTTGTAAACTACCATAACCTTCTGCAACTGGTTTTCTGTCATTGATCTGAAACTATTCAGTGGTTTATAGTCTAAGCATGGCATGATTAACGACTCTTGGATTTGCTCTTTTGCTTTTGTAAGTTTAAGAGAACACCTGATGGTCCACTTTATACCTGGCAAGGTAAAAGGTTTCCTGTTCATTTCCTCAAAGACGTCATGAAAGTGCATACGCAAGGTCACACTTCAGTTCACCAAAAACAAGGGTTCACTGACAGCAGTGTCTTTGATGGCAAGTGCAAGACAATTACCTCAAGCAGATCCAAAAAAAGAGGGAATTACAGGCTGATTCTTATTAGTTTTAGGATGCGTATGCAGCGTAACCATGGTAACACAATGAAATGGTTTCCACTTCACTGTAACCCAGATGCTCCATTACAAACAATTGATGAGACAGAATTTGTTTAAGTTCCCTTGAAGAATCAGTCTCAAGTCTTTAGGTCATAATACCACCGGGTGGCGCCGCAATGGCAGCCTCACCAACAGTCTGTCTGTCATTTTGTCTTTTTTTTTGTTACTTATAGTGTGTTTTAAAAGTTTGTGTTAATGGTCTCTGGTTTGTTTATGTGGGGGTGGGGGAGGGTGTCGGAGGAAACTTTTTTTCAATCTGTTACCTTGCCGGAGATGCGATTGTTTTCCGGATCGTATCTCCGGTCGCTCTGCGGCCTATCATCATGGAGCTGGAGGCCTTGCTTGAGACTGACTTTGAGCTCCACTGCGGGGACGTGGACTTACCACCGGAGCCGATCCCTTGCCTGGGATCGATGCTCCAACCGCAGCCTGCAGACTTCACCATCGAGGAGCTCGTAGTCTTCAGTAGAGACCGATGTCGGGAGCTCCAAACGACGCAGAAGGTTTCGACCAGTCAGATCGCCCGGCACGGGGGAACTGAGATTCCCCCTCGATGCAGGAGCTTGATCGCCCCGACGCGGTGGCTACGGGAGCCAGGATCGCCCCATCAACAGAAGGCTCGAGGCCCCCGACCGGCGGCTACGGGAGCCAAGATCGCCCCATCAACAGAAGGCTCGAGGCCCCCGACCGGCGGCTACGGGAGCCAAGATCGCCCCATCAACAGAAGGCTCGAGGCCCCCGACCGCGGGAGAACAAAGAGGGGAAGAGATTTAACTTTTTTTTCGCCTTCCATCACAGTGAGGAATGTGGAGGAGTCACCGTGTTCATGTTTAAATGGTTTTTGTGTGTTCTGTTGTTTTTATTGGTATGACTATGGCAAATCAAATTCCTCATATGTTGCAAAACATACTTGGCTAATAAAGTATGATTATGATTAATATCTTGGGTATCTGGAAAAGAGAGAGAGAGAGAGAGAGAGAGAGAGAGAGAGAGAGAGAGAGAGAGAGAGAGAGAGAGAGAGAGAGAGAGAGAGAGAGAGAGAGAGAGAGAGAGAGAGAGAGAGAGAGAGAGAGAGAGAGAGAGAGACTGATCCCCAACCACCAATTAGAGTGAACCAAATTGGGGGAGAGGGGCGGGGAAGAGAGGGGGGAGAGGGAGAGAGGGGAGAGGGAGAGGGGGAGGAGAGAGGGGGGAGAGAGGGGGGGAGAGAGGGGGGAGAGAGGGGGGGGAGAGAGGGGGGGGAGAGAGGGGAGAATGAGAGGGGAGAATGAGAGGGGAGGGAGAGAGGGGAGGGAGAGAGGGGAGGGAGAGAGGGAGGGAGAGAGGGGAGGGAGAGAGGGGAGGGAGAGAGGGAGGGGAGGGAGAGAGAGGGGAGGGAGAGAGGGGAGGGAGAGAGGGAGGGAGAGAGGGGAGGGAGAGAGGGAGGGAGAGAGAGAAAAGAGAGGGGAGAGAGAGAGAGAGAAAGAGAGGGAAGAGAGGAGAGGAGAGGAGAGAGAGGGAGGAGAGAGGGAGGAGAGTGAGAGATAGTGAGAGTAGGAGAGTGAGAGTGTGAGAGAGAGAGATAGAGTGGGAGACAGAGAGAGACAAAATATAACAATGTAGTTTCATTAACCTCCTCAAAATGGTAATGTCATACATATATGAGTTTATATGAACTTGTAATGATGCAAATTACTTTCAATTAGCACATGCATGTTTCAAATGAAAATATTTATTTGTATAAATTATTACTGGGACTCCTGAAGAAGGAATTACTTCCAAATGTCTCAGCAACAGCTGGAAAGGGTGCAGAGAAAATGTACAAGGGTGTTGCCAGGACTCGGGGATTAAGCCATCAGGAGAAGTTGAGCAGGCTTGGACTTAATCTTTGGAGCGCAGGACGATGAGGGGTGATCTTATAGATGTGCACAAAGTTATAAGAGGACAATATCAGGTAGACGCACATAGTCTCTTGCCCAGAGTAGGGAAATCGAGAACCATAAGATATAGATTTAAGGTGACGTGGGGGGGGGGGGGGGAGGATATTTAATAGGAACCTGAAGTATCTTTTTTCACACAAAGGGTGGTGGGTGCATGCAACGAGCTGCTGCAGGAGGTAGTTGAGGCAGGTATTATCACAACGTTTAAAAAACAATTAGACAGGTACATGGATAGGACATTTAGAGGGAGGGATATGGACCTCTAACGCAGGCAGGTGGGACTAGTGCAGCTGTGGCATGTTGGTTAGTGTGGGCAAGTTGGGTCGAAAGGCCCGTTTTCATGCTGTATGACTCTATAACTTTAATACTATGAATTCAAACACGAAACGTGATTTGGCAAAGAAAGTTTTCTTCCCCAATACAACTGGTCTTGGAGTAACAGTTGATTTTGTAATTTAAACTGCAGCATTTATGCTTGAAATGATTTAATCAGGCGTACACAATAACGTCTTTGTGTAAACATGAAGATGTCTGTCGTTTCTCAGTTATTCAGTTATTGTAAATGATGAAGGATATATTTGTTTCAATGATTTACAGTTTGATAGTTCTATATGTTCAATTTTAATTAAAATTTCCCATATAAGCAATACAACGCATAGATCCAGTTAGCTATGATAAATAAAACAAATGTATTAACTTGTTTCTGAAACTTCTAGCTTCCTAGAAGACATTTAGCATTTAAAAGTCAGAGACTCTTAGTAAAGATGGGAAATTGAGAATAGAGGGGCTGGTGGGGAGCAAATGATAAAGATTGTTTTTGGTCATAAATTAAGATACGTCATAGGAGTAGAATTAGGCCATTGGGCCCATCAATTCTACTCTGCCATTCAATCATGGCCGATCTATCTTTCCCTCTCTACCCCTTTCTCCTGCCTTCTCCCCATAACCTTTGACGCCCTCACTAATCTCCATTTTAAAAATACCCAATGACTTGGCCTCCACAGCTGTCTGTGGCAATGGATTCCACCCTCAGGCTAAAGAAATTCCTCCTCATCTCCATTCTAAAGGTAAGTCCTTCTATTCTGAGGCTGGCCCCTCTGGTCCTAGACTCCCCCGCTAGTAGAAATATGGGCTAGAATTTTCTCTGTACGACATTTTTCTTTCCAAAAGGAAATCGGAATTCCCACTAAAGGAACCCATTTACTAGAGGTGGCCGACAGACGAGTGTGGAGTACTTGTGGAGTTTATAATGTGAGAGTTGAATACCGATTTTGGATTTAACTTTTTATTGTCACGTATACCAAGGTACAGAGAAAAGCTTTGGTTTTGCAAGCTATCCAAACAGATATTTTTTTAAAGTTTAGTTTGCCGGTAATTTATTATTGGCACATGTACTGAGGTTGTGTGCTATCCAGTCAGCGAAAAGACTACACATGATTACAATCAAGCCGTCCACAGTGTACAGATACAGGATATAGGGGATAACTTTTAGTGCAAGATAAAGTCCATTAGTGTCCATTAAAGATAGTTCAAGGATCTCCCATGAGGTAAATAGGAGGTCACAACCGCTCTCTAGTTGGTGAGAGGATGGGAAGAAACTGTCCCTGAATCTGGAGGTGTGCATTTTCAAACTTCTGTACCTCTTGCTTGATAGGAGAAGGGTTAAGAGGGAGTGGCCGGAGTGAGACCGGTCCTTGATCCAATTGGTAGAGCAAAGAGGAAGATAGAGGGTATGAACGGGTGATTGATGGTTGGACTGGACTCAGTGGGCTGAAAGGCCTGATTCCATGCTGTAACATTCAATCAAATCAGAGCGGCACAGTGTCGCAGCGGTAGAGCTGCTGCCTTACAGTGTCGGAGACCCGGGTTTGTTCCTGACCACGCTGCTGTCTGTATGTTTGTAGGTTCTACCTGTGACCACGTGGGTTTTCTCCGGGTGCTCTGGTTTCCTCCCACACTGCAAAGATGTATGGGTTTGTAGGTTAATTGGCTTCTGCAAATTGTAAGTTGTCCCTAGTGTGTAGGACAGTGTTGGTGCACAACGAGATTGTCGGTCAGTGCAGACTTGGGAGATTGAAAGGCCTGTTCCCACGCTGCATCTCTAAACAAATGTGTAAAAGTCTACAATTTGAACAATCCAGTAAAGGAAGGTTTGTGCTTAGTTTATTGTCATGTGTACCGAGGTACAGTGAAACGCTTTTGTTGCATGCTAACCAGTCAGGTTAGCGCGATGTTTGGGGAGTCCAGAACCAGGGGCCACTGTTTAAGAATAAGGAGTAAGCCATTTAGAACGGAGATGAGGAAACACATTTTCACCCAGAGAGTTGTGAGTCTGTGGAATTCTCTGCCTCAGAGGGCGGTGGAGGCCGGTTCTCTGGATACTTTCAAGAGAGAGCTAGATAGGGCTCTTAAAGATAGTGGAGTCAGGGAATATGGGGAGAAGGCAGGAACAGGGCACTGATTGTGGATGATCAGCCATGATCACACTGAATGGCTCGAAGGGTCAAATGGCCTACTCCTGCACCTATTGTCTATTGTCAGCGGAAAGACAATACATGATTACAATCGAACCATCCACAATGTACAGATACATGACAAAGGGAATAACGTGAAAAACGTTTAGTGATTCAGTAAATTATATGCATTGCAGAAATTAGTGCTCATTTTCACACTTGGTCTAAAACAACCACTTTTCCTCTTACTTTCAATGGTAATCCTTACCTGCAAGCCAACATTGTCTGCTTGTCCCCCATTCACCAACTGGGAGATGAAGAGGCCACAGCTAAACTCCAGTCCACCACGTACGCTAAGCCCTAGTCCTTCGGGATGTGTCCGGTCCAAACGCACCTCTTTTAGTTTCCTACAGGGGTCAAAAAATACATTGATGGTATCATTTGAAAGGCAGTCCAAAGAAAATAACTCCACCTTCCAAAGCATTTCACATAGAATCATAGTCCTAAAGTCATACAGCATAAAAACTGGCCTTTCAGCCCAACTCATCCATGCTGACCAAATGCCCCATAAGTCTATTTGCCCATGTTTGGCACATATCCCTATACACTTTCCTATCTATGTACCTGCCATGATCATATTGAATGGCGGTGCAGGCTCGAAGGGCCGAATGGCCTACTCCTGCACCTATTTTCTATGTATCTATGTATCTATGTATCTACCTGTCGAAGTGTCTCTTAAATGCTATTATAATACCTGCCTCAACAACCCCCTCTGGCAGCTCAATCCATATACCCACAAATAGTTGCTCTTGGGTTCCCATTATATCTTGCCCCTTTCATCTTAAACTTCTGTCCCCTTGCTTTTGATTCCCCGACCAGGATCTTGATCAATTGTGCACGTGGGCTGAGGAATGGTTGATGCAATTTAATGCAGAAAAATGTGAGGTGTTACATTTTGGGAAGTCTAACATGGGCAGGACCTACACAGCGAATGGTAGGGCACTAAGCAGTGTTGTACAGCAGAGGGATCTAGGAGTGCAGGTGCATAGTTCTCTGAAGGTGGAGTCGCAGGTAGATCGAGTGGTCAAAAAGGCTTTTGGCACATTGGCCTTCATCAGCCAGAATATTGAGTATAGAAGTTGGGAGGTCATCTTGCAGTTGTATAAGACTTTGGTGAGGCCTCTTTTAGAGTATTGTGTTCAGTTCTGGGCACCATGTTATAGGAAAGATGTTGTCATATTGCAAAGGGTACTGAGAAGATTTACGAGGATGTTGCCAGGACTAGAGGGTCTGAGCTATAGGCAGAGGTTGAGTAGGCTGAGACTCTATTCCTTGTAGTGCAGGAGGAACAGGGGTGATCTTACAGAGGTATATAAGATCATGAGAGGAATAGATCAGATAGTCTTTTGCCCAGAGTAGGTGAATCGAGGACCAGAGGACATAGATTTAAGGTGAAGGGGAAAAGATTTAATAGGAATTTGAGGGGTAACTTTTTCACACAAAGGGTGGTGGATGTATGGAACAAGCTGCCAGAGGAGGTAGTTGAGGCTGGGACTATCCCAATATTTAAGAAGCAGTTAGACAGGCACATGGATGGGACAGGTTTGGAGGGATATGGAACAAATGCTGGCAGGTGGGACTAGTGTAGCTGGGACATGTTGCCCGGTGTGGGCAAGTTGGACCGAAGGACCTGTTTCCACACTGTATGATTACCCTAGGCAAAATACTGTACATTCAACCGATCTATACCCCTCATAATCTTATACACTTCTATAAGATCACCCCTCAGCTTTCTACGTATTCTTACGCTTCTTCATTATTGCAATTAGTATTCAATCCCTTGAATATTTTCTTGAATATCAGTTGGAAGAACCGCCCCAATCCAAAACGTCACGTATCCATTTGTTCCAGAGATCTTGTCTGACCTACTGCATTACTCCAGCACTTTGTATCATTTTTGCAAACCAGCATCTGCAGTTCCTCATGTCTACAGAGAAACAATTGTTTATTAAGGGCCTGTCCCACTTGGGCATCATTTGCGCGTAACGCAGGTGGCGCATGAAGATTTTGTGAATCCCAAAATCCTGGGGTGCCGCGTGCGACCCTGCCTAAGTCACCACATAATGCGCGCCATGCGTCGTGCCGCGTAAATGATGTTGCGTAAATGATGTTGCATAAATGACGCCCAAGTGGGACAGGCCCTTTACTTTAGTTGAGTTTATTGTCACGTGTACCGAGGTACAGGGAAAAGCTTTTGTTGCGTGCTTGCCAGTTAGCGAAAAGACTATGCATCGTTACAATCAAGCCGTCCACAGTGTACAAATACAGGGTTAAGGGAATAACATTTGGTGCAAGATAAAGTCCAGTAAAGTCCAATTAAAGATAACCCAAGTGTCTCTGGTGAGATAGATGGTAGCTCAGGACTGCTCTCTAGTTGGTGTCTATATTTTCCCTTTTTAAATGCCTTCCTTATCTGTAACTGAACCATAATCGTGGGTTGCAGGTTAAGTTTACCAGATGGAAAATTTCACCACACTGGGATGTTGTTTTAGTTAATTTCTGCTTTCATGAATGTTTCATTTCTCTTTCAAAGCCTGAAAAGGAAATTAAAGCCATGATCTACACAAGTTCCCGTTACATAATTAAAATGTTTCCGAATTCCAAGTGTGGTTTGGACATTCAAGTGGCCCACAGCACAAGAAAGTACAAACCATTCATCAATTTGATCTTGACTCCCTTCATATATAGCATCTTATCGCCTGATCAAGCTAATGCTGGGTGACCACATTATTGCATAAAACACAAAGTGCTGGAGGAACTCAGCGGGCCAGGCAGCATCTGTGGAGGGAATGGACAGGCAGGGTTTCAGGTCGGGACCTTTCTTCAGACTGATAATAATTATTTACTGATTTCCAATAAGAGGGAAACTTTGACTTTCTAATATAAATGTAATCTTTCCTTTAGAAAGTGCACAAAACCATACTAGATTGGACCTTCTGGTGAATCTGTGAAACACATTGCCACAGACGGTTGTGGAGGCCAAGTCAATGGATATTTTTAAGGCGGAGATTGACAGATAGATTCTTGATTAGTAAGGTTGTCAAGGGTTATGGGGCGAAGGCAGGAGAAAGGGATTGAGAGGTAAAGATAGATAAGCCATGATTGAATGGCAGAGTAGACTTGATGGGTTGAATGGCCTAATTCTGCTCCTGGAACTGATGAACTTTTGATCGTACCTCATCTAATCTAAATACTGAGGAATAAATTTAACTTTAAAAATAAATTTAAATTCCCTGCAAATATGAAAATCAATGGACTTCCGAGCAAGCAATAGATTGCCGTTCTTTTATTAAATATGTTGTGATTTTCTATTTACAATTGGCACCTTACCGAGATCGTTTTGGTGTCAGGCTGTCGTATTCTACTTGGTGCTTCAAGGGAATTAGTGGCCGGATTGCTTCAAACATTGGCAGGCGACTTGGCTCATTTATCACCAGCTTTAGATCTCCCACCAGAACAGGGAGATCCATCGATCTGAAAGAGAGGTATAAATATTAATTACAGAGACACCAGAGCATTTTTCTTGAAGTTTGAAGTTTGTTCGTTCTCCTTATGACCGCGTGGGTCTTCTCCAGGTTCTCCGGTTTTCCCCCACATTCCAAAGATGTGCGGGTGTGTAGGCTAATTGGCCCTCTGTAAATTGCCCCCAGTGTGCAGGGAGTGGATGAGAAGTTGGGATAACATAGAATTAGTGTGAACGGGTCATCGATGGCCAGCGTGGACTCGGTGGGCCGAAGGGCCTGTCTCCATGCTGTTTCTTTCATTCAATTAAAAAAAATCACTGGAAAGTTCCCAGACCACGTGTTGGGTGACAGATCAGGTGCATACAGTACACAGGTGGAACTATTAAGTACACCTGAGCTCACTTTCACCCAAGCAGGAAATGAATGGAGATGGTATTCTAGATGATGAAGGATTTCGATTAGCATAGGGTTACAGGAAGGAGAGTGGTACAGAGACCACATCGCTATTCCCTAATGTACGAGGTGATCGCAGAGGACAGTTCTCATTGGAAATTCAAAATAAGCAGCTGTAACAGAGGCACTGCTGTTAGAGTCACTGCCTCACTACGCCAGAGACCCCGGTTCGATCCCGACCTCGGGTACTGTTTATGTTGTGTTTGCAAAATCTAGCTGCGACCAGGTGGGTTTTCTCCAGGTGCTCCACATCCCAAAGACGTCCTGGTTTGTAGCTTAATTGGCCTCAGAAAATTGTGCCCTAGTGTGTAGGGGATGGATGAGAAAGTGGGATAACATAGAACTAGTGCGAATGGGTGATTGATGGATGGCGTGGACTCGGTGGGCCGAAGGGCCCGTTTCTTTTGTTGCTGTATCTTTCAATCTATCAATCAATCAAAATACGGTGACACGAGAAACTGCAGATGCTGGTTTGCAAAAAAAAGACACAAAGTGCTGGAGTAACTGACTGGATCAGTTAGCATCTCTGGAGAACATGGATTGGTGGCGTATCGGGTCGGAACCCTTCTTCAGACTGATTGTGTGGGTGGGAGGAGGGGAGAACATGGATAGGTGGCGTTTCGTGTCAAGACCCTTCTTCAGACCTATTATAGTGGGGGGGGGAAGAAGCGTATTTTCATAGATTTTTGAAAGAACGCCTCATGTCTTGTTGCAAACTAGGTGATGCGGAAAAATAATAAATAAATAAGCTGGAGGATATGGTTGTTATGGTGCTATTGCAGTAAATTTCATTTAACCAGCGCAGGCAGTAAATTATTGAGAACTGTCGATTCACAGATGACCCAAACATTGAAGGGGTTTGCTTTATGAATGGCAAAAGCAATTAGGCAAACCTCAATGAAACTGAACAGGAAAAGCCCACTGGGAAACAAAACCGGCCCTCTTTACAAAGATCACATGGAAACTTTGCCAACGTCTACATTTCAGCTTCTTTTGTGCTCCGTTTATTCAAGTGATGAATGGAAAACAATATCTCCCTCACAACACTGCTGCAGCAATAGCAAAATAAGAATAAAATAATGATTGTTTCCAGATTAAAATTCCACTATTCTTTCTACAATTTTATCGCAGTATAGTTTAAACATTGAATTACCAATACATTCAGTTGGAGATGGGTTTTATAATATTTTAATTTAATTTTCAAATATGGTAATTTGTCTTTGTTTATAATCATTAAAGGCACCGGCAAATAGTTGCAATGTATTTTACATGAAATAACTCCTCAGCAAAATAGAAACATAGAAAATAGGTGCAGGAGTAGGCCATTTGGCCCTTCGAGCCAGCATCACCATTCAATATGATTATGGCTAGACATCCAGAATCAGTACCCCCGTTCCTGCTTTCTCCCCATATCCCTTGATTCCATTAGCCCTAAGAGCTATATCCAACTCTCTCTTGAATACATCCAGTGAATTGGTCGGTGTGAATTCTCGGTGGCAGAGAATTCTACAAATTCACAATTCTCTGGGTGAATACGTTTTTCCTCATCTCAGTCCTGAATGGTCTACCCCTTATTCTTAAACTGCGATCCCTGGTTCTGGACTCCCCCAACATCAGGAACATGTTTCCTGCATCTAGCCTCTCCAATCCCTTAATAATTCTTTCTGTTTCTTTAAGATCCCCTCTCATCCTTCTAAATATGGGCAAGTCAAGAGACAAGAGTATTTTATTGTCATATGTCCTCGATAGAACAATGACATTCGTACTTGCAGCAGCACAACAGAATATGTAAACATAGTACACTGTAAGCAATATGTCAGGGTTAAGGTTGGGATACTTTCTTGATTAGTAAGAGCGTCAAGGGTCACGGGGAGAAGGCAGGAGAGTAGGGTTGAGAAGGAAAGATAGATCAGCCATCATAGGATGATTGAGCAGATCCAATGGGCTGAATGGTCTAATCCTGCTCCTATTTCTTATAATTTAAAGGATTTGACCTTTGAAATTTACGCCAAAGATCTATATTATAATTACACTAACAACACCATTGCATTATCAAGATCCCACAAATGCAAATTAATTCCCTGAAAAGACTAAAATACACCCTGTGACAAATATATTCATCAAATGTTTAAACCACTTTTATTATTGCTTAGTGGATTTCCATTGTAAATACCTACTGCTAACTAATTCTTCAATGCAAAAATTTAACTTCTGTTTATAAAATAACATGCAGAACAACGAATTGTGATAGTTGTATATAATACCCACACTTGTATCATTGAGGCAGGGACTATAACAACATTGAAAGAGATTTTGGCAGGTACATGGATAGGATAGGTTTAGAGGGATATGGGTCAAATGCAGGCGGGTGGGATCAGCGTAGTCGGCATCGGCAAGTTGGGCTGAAGGGCCTGTTTCCATGCTGTATGACTGTTAAAATATAACTAGGTTTGCGCTATTTTAAAGTAGAATTTTCAGCATGAGTAAAGGGATGAAAAGATTAATCTGATGAATCAGTGCACGTACCAATAATTAGTACTTGTACAAATTCTGACAATCAACATTGATTGAACTGATTGAAAGATACAGCATGGAAACAACGAGTATCATTCAAATAGTAATTAGCTCAACATTTTAGTTTTAGTTCAGAGAAGATACAGCATTGAAATAGCCCTTTCAGCCCACCGAGTCCATACCGACCATCGATCACCTGTTCACACTGGTTCTATGTTATCCCACTTTCTCATCCACTCCCTACACACTATGGGCAATTTACAGAAGCCAATTAACCTACAAACCCGCATGTCATTGGGATGTGCGCGGAATTTCGAGCCCCCTATGGGAAAACCACAGGGAGAACGTGCAAACTCGACTTACACAGCACTTGAGATCAGGATCAAACCTGGGTCTCTGGCGCTCTAAGGAGCAGCTCTACCAGTTGTGCCATCTTTAAGCAAACACTATGATTCATGCACCACTGGTCAACATCAATTAAAGCCAACTCATTGTTCAGTTTGGCGAAGAACTATTCAGACCAGGAAAGGTCTAGGATTGTTCATCATTGTTCATCAAATCATTTGACAACTTTGCAGGTGAGATGGACAAAACCTCCCATTGTTGCTGGTCTAGAATACCTTTGCGGACTTTGCACTAGAACATAGTACATCACAGGTCCTTTGGAATCATGTTGCTGAACATGATTCCAAGACAAACTAATTTCCTCTGCCTGCATATGATCCATTCCCTGCCTTTACTGACAATGGATCAAATAAATTCTTCCTTTCAACAGCATAACAGGCCCATAAATTCCATGCACACAGATAACATATACTATATATTTTTTAATTCAAAACGAATATTGCAGCACAGTGGTGCAGTGGTAGGGCTGGTGCCTTACAGTGCCAGAGACCCAGGTTCGATCCCTGTCCCACTTCGGCGATTTTTTAGGCAACAATAGGCGTCTAGTTTGTCACCACATGTTCGCCGGTGGTCGCCGGGAGTAGTCTCCTTAGTCCCGCAAAACTTTCCGGTCGCCGCTAAATTTTCAACATGGTGAAACATTTTTCGGTGACAGTGGGTTTAATGCCAATGAGCGTAGCTTGATGTAGGTGCTGTCGTAGGTTGTCGCCAGTTTTTCTGTGACCAGCTACGACTACGACAGTGCCGGCAGTTGCCTAAAAAAAAATCGCCAAGTGGGACAGACCCATAAGGATGCTGTCAGTGCAGAATTTGTACATTTTCCCTGTGACTGCATGGGTTTTCTCTGGGTGCTCCGGTTTCCTCTCACACTCCAAAGATGTAGGCTAATTAGCTTCGGTAAACTTGTAAATTGTCCCTAGTGTATATGATAGTGCTAGTGTATGGGGTCGGCTCGGACTAGTGTGTATGATAGTGCTGGTCGGCTCGGACTAGGTGCGCTGAAGGACCAGTTTCTGCACTGTATCTCTAAAGTATAAAATTGGTTACATAGAACTTAAAAGGAAGTTAATCAGATTTAAACCAAAAACTGTATATAAACCCTAAACATTAAGCCATACATGCTTGTTAAGGTAAAAGGAAATAAGAGTCACCATTATAGTACTCACCCAAAATAAGTGCTGAATTCTCAACATATGAAAAGCTTTTGTCATATTAATATTTACTACATCAGTAGTAATGGTAATATTTCGCTCAATCTGGGAAGTTCATTCACATTCACATTCACATTCACATTCACATTCACATTCACATTCACATTCACATTCACATTCACATTCACATTCACATTCACATTCACATTCACATTCACATTCACATTCACATTCACATTCACATTCACATTCACATTCACATTCACATTCACATTCACATCACATTCACATTCACATTCACATTCACATTCACATTCACATTCACATTCACATTCACATTCACATTACATTACATTTACATTCACATTCACATTCACATTCACATTGTAAACAAACTAAAAAGAAAATCAATAATTTTTCATTCAATTATGATTTACTTTAGTTTATGATTCTCACATGTACTGAAGTACAGTGTAAAGCTTTTGTTGTGTGCTATCCAGTCAGAGAAATGAATACAATCGAGCCGTCCACAGTGCACAGATAAAGGACACAACATTTAATGCAACATTGATGTCCAATAAAGTCTGCTTAAAGATTAAGGATAGTTCAAAGGTCTCTAATAGGATGGGAGGTCAGGAACGAACTCTAGCTGATGAGAGGACCACTCAGTTGCCTGATCACAGCTGGGAAGAAACTGTTCCTGAATTTGGAGGTATGTGTTTTCAAACTTCTGTACCTCTTGCCTGATGGGAGATGGGAGAGGGGAGAAGAGGGAATGACCGGGGTTAGACAGGTCCCTGATTATGCTGGTGGCCTTGCCGAGGCAACGTTTAATCCTCTCACTTTAGGATAAGTTTATTATTATTTTTTTTAAATTAGTTTGCGGGAGCACAACATACTCTCAAATTTTACATTTAACTACATTTTCAAATCAAATATTAAATTGTCTCCTTAAATCAAAATCTGTCTCACAAAACTTTAGCAAGTTAAATAACTCTGGTTTTGCTCGCTTATACATAAGGTTTTCCGCTTGGGGCAATGTAATACAGCTGGAAAGAAGATATGTAATTTACAAATATAAATACCTCAAAACATTGAAGTATATTGGTAACAAATCTACTTACTGGTGGTACATGCGTAGAACATCATACAGATAGTCTTTCTCTGCATCACTGTCAATTAATATGTCCACCTGAGGAAAAAAAGTAATTTAGATGATACATTTACCACAAAATATATGTTTACATTTACCACAAAATATATGTTAACTACCAATCAGGATAGGCACAATAATAGAATCTTTAATAAAATTACACAACAATATTATCACTTCAATGAAACTGCCGTGCTTGCAGCAATTCAATTGAACGTCCAGGAGTCAAAGTTGAGTAGCACGTTAGATACAAGTTGCCAATCTTTCCCTAGAGGCAGCTTAAATCAAATGGTTAATGTTGATTTTATTCATGGCCAGAACAATACAAAGAAAATAATCTGAGAAACATTTCTCGATAAAAATCTCTTGTACCTTATGATCACTCAGCTGCTCAATAAATATGTTTAAGAACCTCTTGGGCCATTCATTAATGGAACACATTCTTGCCCAGCAGAATTGACACAAAAATGCTAACATGTAAAGTGATCGTTGCCTCAAAGAACATAATATCAGCCTCCAAACAGCAAGCAATGATGGATCACAGATGTATCAGATTCCCAATAAAGCTGCCTTCAAATTGTCACTATCTCCACTCGCCAACGAAACATTCTCTTTAAGCTGGTGTCATTTTACAATGTATTCACAATCACTTAAAATTATAACTTTTCTTTTACAAAATAAATGTCATTTTCATAATTGAATTCCTTAATTGGTCTTCTGCAGAGGATATGAACCAGAACAAGAGATTCTTGTTTGCTGCATCTTTCCGGGCACATTAAAATGCAAGAAAAATAAATATCCGGTAGAAACAAGGAACTGCAGGTGCTAGTTTGCAGAAAAGTGCCGGAGTAACTGAGTGGGTTAAGCAGCATCTCTGAAGAACGTGGATAAGTGATCGGAACTTCAATTTGAAGAAAAGTACCGAACCGAAACGTCATATATCCAAGTTCTCTAGAGATGCTGTATGACCTGTTGAGTTATTCCACCACTTTTATGTCCTTTAAAAATAAATCCAGTTAATTAACAATTTAAATTAAATTAGACCAGGAAAATGCAAAAATCAAAGTATATTGAGTTAATGACAGCACTGCAAAGTTCATAGAACAGTACAGCACAGGAACAGCCCATTCAACCCACAATGTCCATGCCGAACATGATGCCAACTTGAACTAATCTCCTCCTCTGCCTGCATATCCCTCCATCTACAGCATATCCACGCATATCAAAAAGCCTCTTAAACACCACTGTTGTATCTGCCTCCACTACTACCCCTGGCAGCGCATTCCAGGCACCCACCACCCTCTGTGTAAAAAAACATACTCCCCACGTCTCCTTTAAACTTTGCCCCTCTCCACTTAAAGCTATGCTCTCTGGTCCGTGACATTTCCACCTTGGGGAAAAGGTTCTGACTGTATACCCTATCTGTGTCTCTCATCATTTTATATATTTCTTTTAGGCCTCCCATCAACTTCCGGCATTCCAGAGAAAATCATCCAAGTCTGTCCAACCTCTCCTTATAGTTAATACCCTCTAATCCAGGCAGTATCCTGGTGATTAGTAATGGTGTCATTGATTAGTAAGGGTGTCAGGGGTTATGGGGAGATGGCAGGTGAATGGGGTTGAGAGGGAAAGATAGATCAGCCATGATTGAATGGCTGAGTAGACTTAATGAGCTGAATGGCCAAATTCTGCTCTTTCAACATATGATTTGAACTAAACCTCTTTAGGAATAGCTTCTTCCCACAAACATTATGCTCTTGAACACTGCACAACACTAACCTCATCAACCGTGAACTTCTATGGACTGTCTTTGGTTGTGTTAAAACAAGTTTGGTTTTTACGCAAAGATTACGCATATTAGTTTAGTTTAGAGATGCAGTGTGGAAACAGGCCCTTCAACCTACTGAGTCCGCGCCGACCAGCAATCCCCGCACACAAGCATCCTATCCTACACACACTAGGGACAATTTACAATTACCGAGGCCAATTAAGCTACAAACCTGTACGTCTTTGGAATGTGGGAGGAAACCGGAGTACCCAGAGAAAACCCGCGTGGTCACAGGGAGAATGTACAAACTCCATGCAGTCAGCACCCATTGTCAGGATCGAACCTGGGTGTATAGCAGCAACTCTACCACTGTGCCACAATATTAGTTTATTAAATTAAAACAAAATTATTATATGTTATCTGTGTGCTTGGAGTTTATGGGCCTACTTATGGGCAAGTAAGAATTTAATTGACCCATTGATGGTACATATGACAATTAAACACACTTTCCTCTGCACAACAGCGACCTGGCACTGAGTTCAATAGTGAGTCAGAGTCTTTGGAATTCAACCCCAATTTGTCTTGGTCTTTCATGCTTGCTCAAGCATACTGCCCGTCCGCCAGCTAAATTTGCCCTTTATACAGATCAGGAAGAACGTTTACATTATGAATTTCTAAAACAAATGACTAAGATCACTGTTGAACCGCATAGCTGAAGACATTGGTTAAAGGGCATTTGTGATTACTGGCTACAAGAATGACAGACCATGTTCATAGAGTCATGGAGTCGTACAGCGTGGAAACAAGTCCTTCGGCCCAACTTGCCCACACTGACCAACATGGCCTAGTCACACCTGCCTGCGTTTTGTCATATCTCATATCCCTCTAAACCTATCCTATCCATGTACCTGTCTAAATGCTTCTCAAACGTCGCGATAGTATCTGCCTCAACTACCTCCTCCAGCAGCTCGTTCCATAAATCCACCACCCTTTGTGCAAAAAACGATACCCCTCAGGTTCCTATTAAATCTTTCCCCCCTCACCTTGAACCTACAGTGTGTCCTCTGGTTCTCGATTCCCCTACTCTATGCTTTTATATGAACTATTCTTCACATGATCTTGTACACTGTTCTTTATTTCAAAACATTGCAATGCCAACATTTGACAAATGATGCATCACTATGATTAATGTTGTTACTTTATCACTTTCTTATACAGTATAAGGGGGAGGTGGTCATAAAAATTTGAGACTGTTCAAGTAACTGTTCAATTAGCATCTCAAGGCTGACAAGACTGTGCTGTAACATGTAGTAATGGTACAGCAAAAAGAAAAAAAGTATTCAAACATTCTGCTGCTATATTTTTGAAGCCAAACATAAAAGACTTGCAATTGTACGAAGTCACAAGACATCATAATTGTAGAGAAATAAGGAACTGCAAAAGCTGGTTTACAAAAAAAAACACAAAGTGCTGGAGAAACTAATCAGGTCCAGCAGTTGTTTCATACAAATTGTGGTTGGGGGAGAGGGGCAGGACAAAGCCTGGCAGGTAATAGGCAGATATAGGTGAGGGGGTGGAGGCATTAAGATGCAGATGATTGGACAAAGGCCAGAGATGAAAAGACAGAAGGTGTGAGATAAAAGGATTGAGGAGTTGCGAATTGTAAAGCTAGAGGAAGTAATGCAAGTGGAAAGGGAGGGTTCAATGTTTGAATTCAACAATTTTAGATAACTAAACCCTTCCCCCCTGTTCCACTACCTGCATTTCTTCACCACCCCCTTTCCCCTGTGCCCCACCAGGACTCATATATATTTCTCCCCCCCCCCCCTTCCGTTTACATTCCTTCCTCTTGCTTCACAATTTTTCACTTCAGTCCTTTTGTCTTACACCTCCTGTCTTTTTACCTTTTGCCTTTGTCCAACCATCAGCCTATCAAACCCCACCTCACCTGTATCCACCTATTACTTGCCAGGCTTTACCCTGCCCTTTCTCTCTTCCAGCTTTGTTACACCCCACCCCCTACAATCAGTCTGAAGAAGGCTTCTGACCTGTAACATCACCTTTCCGTGTTCTCCTGGGATGCTGCCTGACCCGCTGAGTTAAGGGCCTGTCCCACTTTTACGACCTTTTTTACTCGTGGACATTTTTCATCATGCTAGAAAAACGCCCTGACCTACTTGATGCCACGCGTACCTACGACTAGCATCACGACCTACCTACGACCTCCTACGACCTAGTGACGACCATGCTGGGAGTACGAGTCAAGGGCAAACTCGGCAGAGGTCATGAATTAGGTCGTGAAAGTGGGACAGGCCCTTTATTCCCAACGCTTTGTGTCTTTCCTCACAACTATTTAAATCAACAATGCTCACAATCAGAAAAGAAACTGGAAAATGATTAGCATCAATAGCAATGGTACCAATTCTTTCCTCAACAGTCACAATGCTTCCAAATGTGGCTTTTTGATTGACTAACAACAAACAATGAAGCAATATCATGCAGAACCAGAACCAAAATATTATAAATATTAATAGAAAATGCAGAAGATACAACTCAAGGACAAGTGGACCAAATTGTTTTGGCTACATTATAAAATCAATGAGGGTTTGCAAAAGCCATAAAACTCGGTGTCTGAAACCTATAGTGAATTTATGCTTCCAAATGAGATTTGGTGAACTTATGGCATTCTATAGCTTCTCAGTGGGACATAACAGCAAAGTATTGCAACTAACTGTGGCGAGAAAAATAATCTGGAAACAAACTGGTAAAAATACAGAAATCACAGCAAGAAACTGTAAAGTGAAGAAAGTTAATCTCTCAAATGGAAGCTGTTCCTCAAATGACCTGTTCGCTGTAAATAGCTATAAACATCCATCTTTCTTTCACCTCCCTTCCATAAACATAAACTAAATTGACACTGGAATCATAAAAATCCTTTTAATTTACACTCCAGTCAAAAAAACCTTTTAAGTATGTTTAGCTTTTTCTAGCATTGTGTGACAGTACATGGAAAATAACACACACTGACACACCCAGACAGTTTGGTCTAATATGTTGTCTCTCATACATGACAATTTTTGTTTTGATAAAACACTGAGCTGATATAAAGCTCTACATATGTATCTTAAAAAAGGAATGTTTTTACCAATGCAGTTCCTGTTTGTGAGAGATGGGGGGAGGGGTGGGGAGTGGTGTACGCAGTAAAACCTCTGAACACGATGAGTGATTCTTGTGTCACGCAAGTAACAAAGGTCAATCATAAAGCAATAAAACCGATCAATAAAATTGTAATTCTTGCGGTGTGTTGGTACCAGCTGTTATCAGGCAACTGAACCATCCTGTCAACAACTAGAGCGCGGTACTGATCTCCCATCCAACTCATTGGAGACCTCAGACTATCCTTAATCAGACTTTACTGGACTTTATCTTGCACAATATGTTATTTCCTTTATCCCTCATCGGTATACTGTGGACGGCTTGATTGTAACGATGATTCTTTTCGCTGACTGGCTAGCAGGCAACAAAAAAGCTTTTCGCTGCACCTCGGTACACATGACAATAATAAACTAAGCTGAACTAAACAGATGATAAAACAGCTGTGAGCTGAAAACGTTTTTAATACAACCACGTTAAAAGTATGTTAAAATTAAATGTTTTGCTTCATTTTTAAATACATCCTAATGCTGCGCTGAATGCGGCTGTACAGTAAGCTAATGGAGGGTAGAGTTGCCTTACAGTCCCGGGTTCAATCCTGACTACGGGTGCTGTCTGTACAGGGTTTGTGCATTCTCCTTGTGACCGCGTGAGTTTTCACGGGTGCTCCGGGTTTCGTCCCACATTCCAAAGACATGCAGGTGTGTAGGTTAATTGGTCTCTGTAAATTGTCCCTAGTGTGTTGGATGGAACTAGTGGTAGATACAAAATGTTGGAGTAACTCAGCGGGACAGGCAGCATCTCTGGAGAGAAGGAATGGGTGACATTTCAGGTCGGGACCCTTCTTCAGACCGATTCGGGTCAGAAGAAGGGTCTCGACACGAAACGTCACCCATTCCTTCTCTCCAGAGATGCTGCCTGTCCCGCTGAGTTACTCCAGCATTTTGTGTCTACCTTCGATTTAAACCATCATCTGCAGTTCTTTCTTACACGGATAGAACTAGTGTATGGGCGGGGATTCAGTGAGCCAAAGGGCTTGTTTGTGGCACACTGTACCTCTAAACTAAACTTAACTAAATTAAATCTGAGAATGATAACTGCAACGGTAAGTCTATCAGATACAAATATTTTACAAAATCAAAGAAGTTATTGAAGTGGAATCAAAACAAAATGAACAATGAGCAGCACAAAATATGTTTTTATAATGACATTACAAAGATATATATTTTCTTATTAAAATTATCATGATCACTGATGCAATTTGCAGGAAATAATTTACAATAATTTACCATTGAGAGAATTGATTCAAGCCACTGGTTGCAGAATCAATATATAGATTACATTTATTGTCATGAATACTAGTTTTCATGAAATATTAACTTAGAATCATATTGTCATTCAGTACGGAAAACAACACTTCCCATCTCAGCTAGTTCCATTTGCCAGCTTTTGGCCCATATCTCTCGAATCCTTTCTAATCCATCTCCCTAAACAAATTACTTTTTTAATGCAGATTAACAAATAACTGCAAATCATAGCCCCTATGCAATTTTAAAATATCTTTGCACTCTGGATGGCTCAATTGTATTCATGTGTAGTCCTTTTTTTTTACTGGATAGGATGCAAACTAAAGCTTTTCACCATTTCTCCGGTATGCGTGACAATAATAAACAACAACAAAAACTGTTAAAATATAAAACATTCTGCCGCCTCTGTCTCTGTGCCTTTTTCTATGGGAAGGTCCCCACCACCCAGTGATGACCCCTTCTCCCATCCCCACCAGTCCCACTGCTCTCAGACCCCCCCCCCTCTCCCAGGCAACCTTCCACCCTCTTTTGACCTTTTCATTAAGACTCTGAAGAAGGGTCCAGACCCGAAACATCACCCATCCTTTTTCTCCAGAGATGCTGCCTGACCTGCTGAGTCATTCCAGCACTTTGTGTCTACCTTGAACATAGAACAAATGGCACAAACTGTACAGCCCTTCTGCCCACAATTTCTGTGCCATATATAATGCCAAGACCAACTCTTATCTACCTGCACACGATCCGTATCCCGCCATTCCCTGCACATCCATGTGCCTACCTAAAAATCTATTTAATGTCACTATTGTATCTGCCTCCATTAACCTCCTTATTGCACCAGTCGTGTGGAATTAATAAAATACAAAGTTGTGTAGAACATTGGAGCAGGTGGACAATGTTAAGGGCAGCACAGTTGCTGCCATACAGCTCCAGAGATCTGGGTTCTGTCCTGTCTACGGGTGCTGTCTGTATGGAGTTTGTCAGTTCTCCCTGTGACTGCGTGGGTTTTCTCCGGGTGCTCCGGTTTGAATGAATGAATAAATAAGTCCTCCCACATTCCAAAGATGTACAGATTTGTAGGTTAATTGGCTTCTGTGAATTGTCCCTAGTGTGTAGGATAGAACTAGTGTACCGAGGATTGCTGGTCGGCACAGACTCAGTGGAATGAAGGGCCTGTTTCCATGTTGTATCTCTAAACTAAACTAAATTATTGGGGAAATTTTATTGAGGAAACCCTGATGATCGATTTTGTGAGTGAGAATGGTTACTTGGAAAGTAAACTTCCAAGCAGGACAATTGTTTACAATCAACTGGCTCAAGATATTTATAATTTCCTTCCAATCCCAGGAAAGCAAGAATTAGTTCCTGAAAAACAAAGTTGGTACTATCCAATTTATAGAACTTTGGGTCAGAAATGTCAGGGGAAACTATTGCGACTTGTACCAATTCAATGGGCATAAGTGGTCTGAGTAAGAAACATGATCTACAAAAATGTAATGTTGAGTGTAAAAGTGCACTAAAGACCAACCTGGCAACAGTTAGGTGGCACTTTAAAGACATATTAAATAGTATAAACATGTCATGGACACCAGAGAGATTAAATATATCTTGTGCAGGAAACAGATAAAAATCAGTAATCTACTAACTCAGTAAAAGCTTCTGACCCAAATGTCTAGAAACCCAATGACACTAACCCCATTTTACAGATACAGAACAGCTGTTTAAATGGCAGGTTGCACGATACACCAGTCATATGTAGGACATGAGTTTATTGACACATTAGTAAAGGGAGCAAAAGAAGGAAAACCAATACTCATGCCCACTAATGTTTCCACTTCCTTAGAAGATTGAGGAGATTCAATATGTACACAGCCATTGTCTATTTGGTTCATTCAAGAACTTTAGCCAGCTGCCACCACAGTACGTTTGGTTGGTTAATTGAATTTAGAACCTTGTACTCAGCTTAAAGCAGTGGCCCCATAGCAGACGTGTCGACGTTGCGGGGCTGGAAACTGGAAGTATCCTGAGCTAATTCTGCTACCACCATCATCTATTACAACGTGATGGCTCCCACTGATTGTTGCCGAAAGCTTGCGTCCTTTTCTGTGTGTGGAGTTTGCACGTTCTCCCTGTGACTGCGTGGGTTTCCTCCGGGTGCTCCGGTTTCCTTCCACATCCCAAAGGGTTTGTAGGTCAATTGGGCCTCTCTAAATTGTTCCTAGTGTGTTGGGGGGTGGATGAGAAAGTGGGAAAACATGGAACTAGTGTGAATGGGTGATCAGGAGCTAGCATGGACTCGTTGGGCCGAAGGGCCTGTTTCCATGCTGTATCTCTAAAAAACGGAGATAAAACATAAGACAGAAGAGCAGTATATTGTGTTTGCAGGCCTGTTTAGCTGCAAGTAGAAATGTAATTGTTCTCTTGTCTGTAATATTGACAATTAACATTTGATTTTCTATTTTTCTGTGCAATTTAAAGTGCTTGATCGCCCGACATCACCAAACGAGGCTCCAAATTAACCGTTATAATTTCCATTAAAAGAGAGCCATTAGTCACTATTTCTGCGCTACCTCAACCAGGACGTGTCCCTTTAAGATTCCAGTCCAGGATAATGTTACCAATTTAAGTTAGAGCTCAGAAACCTGCGTTTTCATGCCACTTGCCCGACCCCTAGTTCTCACGCGTTAGTGGAAAACCCACATCCCATGGAGTGGCGGCTTTAACTGGGAGTTTAGGAAACCGCATCCTTCCCTCTCCGTTGCCATGCAGCTCTACTATAAGGGGTGAGTAAGTGAGTTTCTTGCTGGACGGAACAACCGCCCATGTACAAGCTAAACATTTCTGAAACTCTACCATAAACTGGCAGCTTTTAAAGGCGTTTCATTTGAAGCACAAAAATCCCCGACGCTGTGCTGGCAACGCTTAATGGAAATTGAAGACTGTCCTAAATACTCAATGCCCTTCCCCCATCAGTCAAGGATACTGTTGGGTTCATAGTCTGAGAACAAGCACTTTCCCAAACTCAAACTTGCGTGGAAATAACAAACGCTTGATTAAAGCTAGTGTAGGCAAACAATGCTGGTAATCTAAAAGTTGAAGTGCCTACAGCGAGTTATCTGTGCCCTTACCTTGTGCCTGAATTCTCTGGCTACCTTTTTCTCCATTGTAGCAGTCTGGATACGTTGGTAACAAGAACCGACCGCCCCCTATTGCGCTGAACGCATTGACAAGGGAAAGGACTCCCGGATACCAGTTCACAGCGTTCAGCACTTCATCAACCAAAGATTATTGGTGCCCAAGCACAATATCTTTTGTGGGATTTTATGTTTAAAGGCAATAAATTAATATATATTTGTCACATTTTATTTTTGTACTATAAACATGTTTATTTTTAAAGGGTCAAAGGTCTTTTATTGTCACATGTACCAATTAAGGTACAGTGATATGCGAATTACCATACAGCCATACATTAAAAAAAAGCAGTAAGCCACACCACTACATGACAGTTAACATAAACATCCACCACAGTGGATTCCCCACATTCCTCACTGTGATGGAAGGCAAAAAAGTCCAATCTTCTTCCTCTTTATTCTCCTGCAGTCGGGGCAGTCGAACCATCCGTCGGGGCGATGGAAGCTCCTGCAGCCGGTGGTCGAAGCCCCCGTGTCGGGGCGATCGAAACTCCCGCGGCTTGGAGTTCCCGAAGTTGGTCTCTGACCAGAGGCCGCAGGTTCCGCAAGCACTCATGGTTGAAGCTCCGAGGTTGACCCCTGGCAAAGGGATCACGAGCTCCGCGATGGTAAATCCGCAGGCGACCACGGTGGTGCTCTCAAAATCGATCACCAGCAAAGGCCGCCAACTCCTCGAAGTTAGGCCGCAGTATCGGAGATATGATAGGGAAAAAAATTGCATCTCCGTCGAGGTAAGAGATTAGAAAAAGTTTCCCCAACCTTCCACATAAAACAAGCTAAAGAACACTAAAAACATACATTTAAAACATACATTTAAAACATACAATTAAAACACAAAGAAGGAAAGGACAGACAGACTGTTGGCGAGGCAGCCATTGCTGGTGCCACCCGGTGATAGCAATGGCTATTTTTTAAGGGGGAGATTGACAGATTCCTGATTAATAAGTGTGTCAGGGGTTATGGAAAGAAGGCAGGAGAATGGTGTTGAGAGGTAAGGATAGATCAGCCAAGATTGAATGACAGAGTTTTAATTTAGTTTATAGTCACATGTACCGAGGTACAGTGAAAAGCTTTTGTTGTATGCTAACCAGTCAGCGGAAAGACAATACATGATTCGGAGTAGACTTTACGGGCCAAATGGCCTAATTCTGCTCCCATAACATGAACTTATTATGATCAATTATTAAAAGACATAAATGCTTTGCTAATTCAACACCACGAAATATAATTCAATTAGGTGGCAGGAGCAGGGGTGAATCCACTCTCCACACAATAGGGGCAATTATACAGAGGCCAATTCACTTACAAATCCACTCGTTTTAAAAATGCAACCTACCCGGTATCAGGGAGAATGTGCATACTCCTCACAGATAAGACCCGAGGTCAGGATCGAACTCAAGTTTCTGGCGATGTGAGGCAGCACCTCCGCCACTATGCCGTCTTGCACTTAAGGCACCCAATACACTTTTATAGTGAAGGGTTTTATTCCTTATCCTGTATTGCCTTGTTCAAAAATAATGTTTGTGCTCTGAATAGAAATATTGCACAAGATTTAACTTGTGTAATAATATCTTTTTTTTTTCAGGTAAAAATAACAGAATATTACATTGCTAAGAATGGTATCGTACAATGTAATTTGTTAATATGCACTTTACTTATGCATTATGTGCATGAAAAAACAAAATGCTTTATTTATTAATATTGTATTATGGACAATTGTTATGAACTGCACATTGCCATCTAGTGGAAGGACTATGTAATGGCTTGTAGCGGTTCAAGTGATTACTTAAAGCACTAGGAGATAAGGTCATAAACTAAATGCCTGAAATATCCTCCGGGTGCTCTGGTTTCCTCCCAAACTCCATGGATATGTGGGTTTGTAGGTTCATTGGCTTCGGTAAGTTGTAAAATTGTTCCTAGTGTGTAGGATGGTGCTAGTGTATGGGGTGATTGCTGGTCAGCATGGACGCTGTGCTGAAGGGCCTATTTCTACACCGTATCTCTAAATCAAACTCTAAACAAAACACAACACTGTTCTATTTCAATTCTTAAGCTCTTATTTTTCAATAGGATAAGTGTAGATACATTGCGTTCTAATATAATTCAGCACCACATATAGAAAAAGGAAGGGTGAGTGGGTTTAAAAGCACAGTGGTTGTAAATTGTCATGGAATGGAGACAAAGGGAACTGCAGTAACATTGAGTAAAACACAAAGTGTTGGAGGAACTCATTGGGTCAGGCAACAACTGTGGAGTCAATGGATAGATGACGTTTCAAGTCGGGACGTGTCTTCAGACTTAAGGAGGGTCCTGCCCCAAACGTTGCCTATCCACAGATGCTGGCTGACCCGCTGAGTTCCTCCAGTACTTTGTGTTTTAGTGAGGAGTGGAGCTAGTTTGAAGAAAAATCTTTTGATCGGCACTTTCTTGTGACCTTGGGCAGAGCTGTTGCCATATCAAGCTGTGATGCATCCTGATGGGATACTTTCTATGGCGCATCTATAAAAGTTGGTAAGAGTCATTGGAGACATGCTGAATTTCCTTAAACTTCTGAGGAAGTAAAGGCATTAATGTGCTTTCTTGGCCTGAGTGTTGAGATGAATCAAGTCAAATTGTTGGCGATTTCACACCTAGAAACTTGAAACTCATGACCATTTCCACCGTTGACGCGGACTGGGGCATGTACTCCACCCCACGTTTTTCGAGATACAGCATGGAAACTGGCCCGTCGGGTCTACACCAAGTATCGATCAACCATTCACACTAGTTCTTTGTTATCCCACTTTCCCATCCACTCTCTACATAATAGTAATTTTATAAATTACTATTATAAAAAATAGGAAATTTTATAAATTACTATTTTAAAAAATAGGAAATTTACAGAGGCCAATTAATCTACAAACCCGCACATCTTTGGGATGTGGGAGGAAACCGGAACACCTGAAGTCGATGACCAGTTCCTTCGCCTTACTGCCATAGAGGGAGGGATTGTTGTCATGACACCACGTTATTAAGCTCTTGATCTCTTCCCTGTACTCTCTCATCATTGTTCGAGATCTGGCCCACTACTATGGTATCATCTGCAAACTTGTAGATGGACAGTCTGAAGAAGGGTTTTGACCCGTTACATCACCCATACCTTCTCGCCAGAGATACTGCCTGTCCCGCTGAGTTACTCCAGCATTTTGCGTCTATCTTTGATTTAAACCAGCATCTGCAGTTCTTTCCCACACACCTTGTAGATGGCCTTCGACCAGAATTTGGCAGCAGTGTCGTGACTGTAAAGTTAGGATAGCAAAGGTCTGAGGACATAACCTAGTGGGCCACTGGTCTTGGGAATTATCGTGGAGAATGTTTTGTTGTCTATCCTGACTGATTGCAGTCTGTGTTCTTCAGGCAACAGCTCAGCGATTGGGAGTTCACAAAGACTGGATTACACTCAATTTCATGTATTTTATTCAAGAATTAGAGCGGCACACTGGCGCAGTGGTAGAATTGCTGCCTGACAGCACCAGAGACCCGGGTTTGATCCTGACTACAGCTGCTGTCTTTGTGGAGTTTGCACTTTCTCCCTGTGGGTTTTTTCGGGTTCTCCGGTTTCCTCCCACATCCCTAAAACGTGCAGATTTGTAGGTTAATTGGCTTCTGTAAATTGTCCCTAGTGGGTCGGATAAAACTAGTGTATGGGTGATCGATGGTCATCGTGGACTCGGTGGGCTGTATCTCTAGACTAGACTAAACTAAAATTTAATTCTCGTAAAAATTGTCCGAATATAGAAAGGCAAGTTAAGTTTTATATTTCTCTGAAATATAAAAGTACTTAAAGTTTTTATTATTAGGACATACGAATTCTCCTTAGTGAAAGCTTAAATTTAATCTTATAATTGTATTTAATGACATGAATGTTATTTGAAACATTCTTGGATGTCACATTAATATACTTGCCACAGGCATGCAAGGAAGATATTCCTCCAGTTTAAATCACTTCTGTTAAACGTACAAGATTTTGTGAATTAAAAATCAGTCACCTACTGGCAGATACACGTTCAAATTAACAGTCTGTTAACTAAAGTAAAATGTAATGTGCTTTACTTTAAACTTTAGACTTTAGAGGGCGGAAACAGGCCCTTTGGTCCATCGAGTCCACGTTGACCAGCGATCACCCTGTACTCTAGCACAGTCCTACAACACACACTAGGGACAATTTACAATGTTACAAATGTCAATTAATGTACAAACCTGTACGTTTTTGGAATGTGCGAGGAAACCAGAACACCCAGAGAAAACCCACGTGGTCACAGGGTGAATGTACAAACACAGACAGCACCTCTACTGCTGCGACTCTGTGCCCTTTCGATATTATTATCTTTTCAAGAATTCAATCGGATTTAATCTTGCATAGTTTGTCAGTTTAAAGTGGAATTTTCTAAGTGTATCTTCTGAGCCAGTGATCATCTCGGGTTTCTTTTAATAACAATCTCTTAGTTGCATGTTATACACACCACTATTGCCCTTTCTACATATGCTGATCACAGTTACAATTAACCACATGTTTAAAAGGATCTCGTAAGGAAGTTGGTATTGAAAAACGGGGATTTTTTTTGGTTATTAGAACCATAACAATGGTAGTTTGTTTTCTTTCACAAAGAATATCATATTGTTAACAAATCTACTGCTCAAATCTGTTAAATGTAAGCTTTATTTTCCACACAAAAGTTACTTATCATGTCCCCTTGACCTGCACAAAAGTCAGGACCTTATCATGTTGACACAGATCCAGGAAAATTGCAAATTTGTTTGATGATTCTGGAATAGGTTTTATTTTATGAAGTAGATATTTTAATATGACCATATACATTTAATGTTACTTCTAAAGTTGTTGACATATTGTGGATATCTTTAGTTTGGTTTGGTTTAGAGATACAGCATGGAAACATACACGTCGGCCCACCGAGTCCATACTGACCATCGAACATCCTATCACACTAGTTCCATGGAAAGACACAAAATGCTGGAGTAAATCAGCGAGTCAGCCATGCATTCCTGTTTCTACACTAGTTCTATGCGATCCCACTTTCTCATCCACTCCCAACATACCAGGGGCACTTTTTTTTACAGATGCAAATTAACCTACAAACACGAAGAAAGACAAAAAATGCTGGAGTAACTCAGCGGGACAGGCAGCATCTCTGAGGAGAAGGAATGGGTGACGTTTCGGGTCAACACACTTCCTCAGGCTGATGTCAGGGGAATGGGTGGGACAGAGATAGAATGTAGTCGGAGACAGTAAGACTGGTGGGAGAACTGGGAAGAGGGAAGTGATCACAAAACGATCGACAAGACCAAGCGCAGGCTCGGCGAACGTTTCGCTAAACACCTCCGCTCAGTCTGCCTTGACCTACCTGATCTCCCGGTTGCTCAGCATTTTAACTTCCCCTCCCATTCCCAATCTGACCTTTTTGTCCTGGACCTCCTCCATTGTGAGAGTGAGACCCAGCACAAATTGGAGCAACAGCACCTCTTATTTCGCTTGGGTAGCTTACACCCCAGTGGTATGAACATTGACTTCTCTAACTTCAAATAGACCTTTTTTCCCTCTCTCTCCATCCCCTCCCTTTTCCCAGTTCTCCCACCAGCCTTATTGTCTCCAACTACATTCTATTTCTGTCCCGCCCACTCCCCTGACATCAGTCTGAGGAAGGGTCTCGACCCAAAACATCACCCATTCCTTCTCTCCAGGGATGCTGCCTGTCCTGCTGAGTTACTCCAGCATTTTGTGTCTACCTTCGATTTAAACCAGAATCTGCAGTTCTTTCCTACAACCGACAAACACGCATGTCTTTGGGATGTGGGGAGAAACTGGAGCACCCAGGGGAAACCTACGCAGTCATAGGGAGAACGTGTAAACTCCACACAAACAGCACCTGAGATCAGGATTGAACCTGGGTGTCTGGCGCTGTGAGGCAACAGATCTACCAGCTGCACCACTGTACTAATATGTCTATGGTTATTTTATTTGCTCAAAGTAATACAATTATTAACCATTCTGTAGCTTTGCATCATTGATTAGATAAAGTAGAGATGGGTGTGTAATTTAATTAATATGTATTTAACATCATTTAGAGATTCATATAATATTTATATTTCTCATGCTAATAATGAATAGCTGGGGTAGGCACTACATCTAAAAGTAGGAAAAGTATAGATAAATTATTGCGGAGAACATTATAACAGATGAGGTCTTATTACATGTTCAAGTAAATCTTCTCGTTGGCAGGAACAAGGAACAGCAGATGCTGGTTTACAAGAAAAGTCACAAAGTGCTGGAGTAACTGCATCTACCACATTGGAGACCCTTGGATTATCTTTAATTAAACTTTATTCGACTTTATCTTGCACTAAACATTATTCCCTTTCTCATGTATCTGTACACTGTGGACAGCAACATTGTTATCGTGTATAGTCTTTCCATTGGCTGGATAGCATGCAACAAAAAGCTTTTTACTGTACCTCGGTACACGTGACAATAAACTAAGCTAACTCAGCGGGTCAGGCAGCATTACTGGAGAACATGGACAGGTGGCAATTTGGGTCGGGACCCTTTCGTCAGACGTCTGGGTTGATCAGATTTCCTAGAGGGACCATCAAAACTGGTCCAGGATGTTTAGCAATAAAATAAACCCTTCCCAGATTATAGACACAAAAAGCTGGAGTAACTCAGCTGGGCAGGCTGCATTTCTGGATAGAAGGAGTGGGTGACATTTCTGGTTGAGACCCTTCTTCAGTTTCTTCCTACAACCATCCCAGATTATTTTACACAACCAGTATTCCAATTTGTGGAATTTAAATTGTTCCGATTATAATGCAGGATCAGAAGACGTGTTACAAGTGAAGACACAAGAGACTGCAGATGCTGTAATCTTGAACAAAGAAACAAAGTGCTGGAGGAACTCAACGGGTCACACAGCATCTGCAGATGAAAATGGACAGACACCATTTTTGGGTCAGTCTGAAGAAGAGTCCGGACCTGAAATATCATGTGAATTTTTCCATGCTACCTGGTTTGCTTAATTTTCTCCAGCAGTTTTGTTTTACATAGAACATACAGTACAGGAACAGGCCCTTCGGCCCACAATGTCCATGCTGAACGTGTTTCTAAGATAACTAATCTCCTATGCCTGCATGTGATCCATATCCCCCCTTTCCCTACATATCCATGTGCCTGTCCAAAAGTCTCTTAAATGCCACTATCTTATCTGCCTCCACCACAGTTGTGTGCCCCAAGCACTCACCACCCTGTGTAAATTAACTTCCCCCCCCTCATCTTATTCCTTCTAGTCTTTGACAGTTCTACCCTGAGAAGAAGATTCTGACTGTCTACCTTATCTATGCCACTCTTAACTTCAATCAGATCCCCCCTCAACCTCCAGCGTTCTAGAGAACACAATCTAAGTTTGTGGTCCCAACTGATCTAATTAATAGGAAACAGCACAATTACTAGAAACATGTTATATGAAAATATGAGTGTAGATTATGTATCAAAGATGGATTAGAGATACATCATGATGTAATAGGAAATATAACATAACAATATAATATTTACAAATTAAAGCATCACAGTGGTGCAAGTGGTAGAGCTGCTGCATCAAAGCACCAGAGACCTGGGTTCGATCCTGACCTTGGGTGCTATCTCTGTGGAGTTTGCATGTTCTCCCTGTGGTTTCCTCCGAGTGCTCCAGTTTCCTCCCACATCCCAAATATCTTAGAAGGGTGTAAACAGGTGATCAATGGTCAGCATGGACTCAGTGGGCTGACGGGTCAGTTTCTATGTGGTATCTCTGAGCTAAACTAAATTCAATTCCCTGCATTGATTTTAACGTTGTGTATTTCAAATACAGCATGAAATTGGATGAAATATTCCAAGAGTGTTAATTATTATATAAATTTCCCTCTGAAATTGTTATGGCATTCAAAATGTGCATGTTAAGAAAAGGGGACATAATTACTTTAATGACAAATTTTCTTTTTTTAAATTTTTTTATTTTTTTTATTTTTTTTTATTATTCTGATTATATGTTTCCTATAAATCTCTGTAAGGTGTCCTTGAGACCTCAGTATAAGGCGCCCGTAAATAAAATTAATTATTATTATTATTATTAAAATATAAACAGGTGTGAAAGTTTTGCCAATAAGGCACACCTGTTTGAATGTTTGATTTGAGTGCAATATTGAACTCTAATTGCTGGTTACCAACTTGCTTGGAGGTTCTAATTCACCTGTCCAGTATTTACTCAATATCCTCGTCACTCTCCTCTTCCTCACAGATGCTGCTGTTACTCTATATTATCTCAAATCCTCCTCTAGCCTCGAAGAAATCAGAATTGGAACACTTTTTCCAAGTCGATGATCATCAACCACTCTCTCCTGGTGACTCCCACGATTCTCAGGAAGGTCAATCACAGTAACTCTTTTTCTTTGTGGATCAATAATGAATTAAGGTGAGAGAGGCAAGTCTTAGTTGGAACCTGAGGGGCAATGTTTTCACATAGAGGGAGGTGGGTGTATGGAATGAGCTGCCAGAGGAGATAGTTGAGGCAGGTACTGTAACAGCATTTAACAGACATTTGGACTGGTACATGGATAGGAAAGGTTTAGGGAGGAGGGGGAGGAGAGGGGAAGGAGGGGAGGGCGAGGGGTACAGTGATGCAACGGTAGAGTTGCTGCTTTACAGCACCAAAGACCCAGGTTCGATCTTGACTATGGGTGCTGTCTGTATGGAGCTTGCACGTTCTCCCTGTGACTGCGTGGGTTTTCTCTGGGTGCTCCGATTTCCTCCCACACTCCAAAGACGTACAGGTTTATAGTTTAATTGGCTTTGGTAACAATTGTAAATTGTCCCTAACGTGTAGACAGTGCACATTATTAGTGCGGGTGTTTACAGGTCGGTGCAACAGGCTGAAGGGCCTCTTTCAACACTGTATCTCTCAAGTAAAGTTTAGAGGCAAACAAGACTAGCTTAGATGGGACACCTTGGTCAGCATGGACAATTTGGGCCGAAGGGCCTGTTTCCATGCTGTATAACTCTATAACATGTAAGTTGAGTCTTGATGTTTTGACAAACAATTTCTTGGTAACTCTCAAACTGTTTTAGCAATCTGTGCACAGCTTCTCCAACAAGTTAAAACATGAATATTACTTTAAAGAATTGCCATTTGTTAGGAACCACACATTCAATCTATCACTACAATTAGGACAGAGTATATGATCATCATTAAGGAACACTAGGGCAACAATTGCTGGAGGAATTGGTTCCTTAATTTAGTTTTAAGGGCCTGTCCCACTGTACGAGGTAATTCAAGAGTTCTCCCGAGTTCTCACCTGATTCGAGCTCGTGTAATGTACGTAGCGGTACGTAGGAGTTCGTGGATGTCACGAAGTGGCTCGTACGAGTAACTGTAGGTACTCGGGAAATCCGGTAAAATCGTGACGTTTTTTCAACACTGTGAAAAATGTCCACGAGTAAAAAAATACTCGTGATGAAATAAAATTGTTACTTTTTACTCGTACGAGCCCCTACGTATCCGCTACGTACATTACACGAGCTTGAATCGGGGGAGAACTCAGGAGAACTCTTGAATTACCTCGTACAGTGGGACAGGCCCTTAAGTTTAGTTTATTGTCACATGTACCGAGGTACAATGAAAAGCTTTTGTTGTGTGCTAACAGGTTAGCGGAAGGACGATACATGATTACAATTGAGCTGACCACAATGTACAGATACAAGATAAAGGGAATAAAGTTCAGTGCAATATTATGTCAGATTAAAGAAAGTTTGAGGGGCTTCAATGAGGTAGATGGGAAGTTAGGACCATTCTCTAGTTGGTGATCTAGTTGGGGAAGCTAGGAAGTTAAGACCATTCTCTAGTTGGTGATCGGATTGTTCAGTTGCCTGATAACATCTGGAAGAAACTGTTCCCGAATCTTTTAATAATCCTTTGAATGTCATTCCTAATGGGAAGATGCAAGATGCAGCATGGAAACGGGCCCTTCGGCCCACCGAGTCCACGCCGGCCATCGATCACCCGTTGACACTAGTTCTATGTAATCCCATTTTTACATCCACTCTCTACACACTTGGGGCAATTTACAGAGGGCCAATTAACCTGCAAACCTGCACAAATTTGGGATGTGTGAAGAAACCGGTGCACCGAGAGGAAATTCACATGGTCACAGGGAGAACATGCAAACTCCACACAGAGAACACCTGATGCATTCCAATAACATAGTACTTTATGGCAATTATTTATACACCTTTTAATGTGGGATTTAGCAAACATTTGTCATAATGTGAGAGGAAATATAACGGGTGGCACAGGGATAGAGTTGCTGCCTGACAGCGCCAGAGATCTTGACCTTGGGTGCTGACTGCACAGAGTTTGTTCATTCTCCCCGTGATCGCCTAAGTTTTATCCAGGTGCTCTGGTTTCCTCGCACACTCCAAAGAGGTTTGTAGATTAATTAGCTTCAGTAAGTTGTAAAATTGTCCCTAGTGCGTGTAGGTTAGTATACGGGGTGATCGCTGTTCAGCGTGGACTTGGTGGGCGGAAGGGCCTGTTCCTGTGCCTGTTCCTATGCTGTAGTGTTTTATGTTCGATGTCAAGGTCTTGCTATGATTTTCCATTTAAGACAATGAGATTTGATTTTGAGCTTGGATATGATTTTGAAGAGTTGCATAAAACTATTATGATCTACAAATCAAGAAAGGTTCCAACCAGAAATATCGCCTATCCATGTTCTCCAGAGATGCTGCCTGACCCACTGAGTTACTGTAGTACTTTGTGTCTTTTTTTTGGTAAGCCAGCATCTGCAGTTCATTGTATCTACTGTATTAACACTGATCTATTGAATCTGTCTGTCCCAACTAATAATGTCCATTGAGCATGGTGAGTTGGTTATTGAGCCAAATTGAAGTCTGCCATCTCAATGCAATATGAAATGTGATAGATTCTGGAATTAGCTGTGCTACAGGTGGGGGGATTTGATTGGTGATCAAGGCATCCCCTTGGGTTATTGACTCATTACTTGTGCTATTCTAAAGGTTGCAAGGAGCCACAGGCAATTTGTTTGACCCACAGCCAGAAGAAATTTTGTTTTTGTAAAACCAAGGAAAGTTTGGTTGCATTCAGCCACTGAAGAAAGAGCAAAACGCTTGCTCCCACAGCCATAGATTTAGATTCAGTAGCAATTTATTGTCCTTCTTACACAATTTGTTTAATAACTTGGTGAAGCCAGGATAGCTGATTTTCATTTGGCCCATATCCTTCAGGGAACGTCACCCATTCCTTCTCTCCAGAGATGCTGCCTGTCCTGCTGAGTTACTCCAGCTTTTTGTATCTATTAATCCTTCCATTGCTTATTTGTTTGTTTTATGTTGTATGTGTTATATATATATATATATATTTTCCTCTGAGTGGAAAAAGTTGCTATGAGCATGAGCGTTACCCATGCCATTCATGATTTTGTACACCTCATTAAAGTCGGCCCTGTCAGCCTCCTATGCTCCAGAAAGAAAGCCCCGCCTATCCAAACTCTCACTCTAACTCAAGCCCGAGCCCAGGGAACATCCTGGTGAATTACTTCTGTGCCCATTCCAACAATGCTATCCTGGACACAAGGAACTACACAACCCTCCCCTCTCTTCTCTCTTTCCCCCTTTTCATCTCTGACCTTTGCTCGCCCATATGAGTTAACTACATAATCCCCCCCCCTTCCATGTTCCCTGTGTCCTACCTGCACTGGCACCTATTTCTCCCCTCCCCCTACACTTCCACCTACATTCCTTCCTCTAGCGTCACAATTTGCGACGCTTCAATCCTTTTGTCTCTCACCGTCTGTCTTTCAATCTCTGCCTTGTCTAACCATATTCCTATCAAACCTCCCCCCTCACTTGTATCCAATTATTATCTGCCAGGTTTTGTCCTGCCCCCCCCCCTTCCAGATTTCTTCCCTTCCCTCACCCTACAATCAGTCTGAAGAAGGGTCCTGATCCAAAACATCACCTATCCATGTTCTTCAGAAATGCTGCCTGACCCACTGAGTTACTCCAGTATTGTGTGCCTTTTTTTAATGATATCCTTCCTGTAGCTGGGTGACCAGAACAGCATACAGCACTCCAAGTGTGGTCTCGCCCACGATTTGTACAGCTGCATCACAATGTCCCAACTTTAGTACAAGAACTTTATTTGATGTTCTTTACTTCAAGTAAAATCCACAAACGGTTTCCAACTGAGTAAATATAAAGACACAAGAAACTGCAGATGCAGGTTTACAACAAAAAACACACACACACAAACCAAAAACACAAGAACCAGAGGGTAGACAAAAATGCTGGAGAAACTCAGCGGGTGAGGCAGCATCTATGGAGCGAAGGAATAGGTGACGTTTCGGGTCGAGACCCTTCTTCAGAGAACCAGAGGGCATCGCTTTAAGGTGAAAGGGGAAAGATTTAACAGGAACCTGAGGTGTACCTTAACAACATTTATTAGACATTTGGACAGGTAACTGGATAGGAAAGGTTTAGAGGGTTATGGGCTAAATGCAGGTGTGTGAAACTATTGTAGATGGGGCATCTTGATCGTGTGAACAAGTTGGGCCAAAGGACCTTGTATGACTCTATGACAAAGTGCTGGAGGAACAGTTGTCAGGCGGCATCTGTGGAGGGAATGAATAGGTGATGTTTCCAGTCGGGATCCTTCTTCACACAACAGTTGCATCTAACCCCCACCTCCCCTAATAATAATCCAATATGATCTTTCCAGCTGTTCTTCTCTGATCTTTAATTGGACTTCATTCATGGCTTGATTGTAATCATGTATAGATTTTCTGCTGACTGGACGCAACAAAAAAATTTTTCGCTGTACCTCAGTACGTAGCAGTAAACTAAACTAAATTAAACTGAACAATTTTTTTCTGCAGATTTCTTGTCTGTAGCATTGAGATGTTTAGTTTGGAGATCACCCGTACACTAGCACAATCTCCACACAAGGGATAATTTACAATTGTTTTTAAATTATGCTAATTAACCTACAAACCTGTACATTCGAGTGTGGGAGGAAACCGGAACACCTGGAAAAAGCTCATGCGGACACAGGGTGAACTCTATGCAGACAGCACCCCTAGTCAGGATCAAACCTGGGTCTCTGGCGCTATGAGGAAGCAACTCTACTGCTGGGCCACTGTGCCGCCCTATTTACCATCCCGTTTGGGAATATGAGAACACATTTATGGTGCAATAGAACTAACAAGAAAGGAATGCTTGATCAATGGTGTTTTATCATTAATGTTTTATTATTATTAATGTTTAGTGTTTTCTGAGTCATTCGTAACTCACTGTCATGTTGTTACTTGTGGGCGGAGCACCAAGGCAAATTCCTTGTATGTGAATACTTGGCCAATAAACTTACTTACTTAAAAAAATCACTTGCAACACCATGCAGCAGTGATCAATATTGCACTCGTTATTTAGTGCAAAATCATTATGATGTACATAGTATCAAATAATATCAAAGCATTAGACGGATCCAAATGATACAAAGTATTACAAGGGTCACAACCCAAAATGTCACCTGTGTATTCCCTCCATAGATGCTGCCCGACCTGCTGAGTTCCTCCAGCACTTTGTGTTTTTTGCGCAAGATTCCTGCTTCTGCAGTCTCTTGTATCTCCATCATTACGTTTGGAATGGCTTCTGGAGGCTTTCTGATCCAACTATCATAAGGTGCATTGTCAATAATCTTCAGATTAATCTGCAACTGGAAATGGGATCATCACTCAGAGTATTGAGTATAGATGTTGATAGGTCGTGTTGCTGTTGTAAAGACATTGGTGAGGCCTCATTTGGAATATTGTGTTCAGTACTGGGCGGCATGTTATAGGAAATATGTTGTCAAGTTGGAAAGGTTACAGAGGATTTAAGAGGATGTTGCCAGGACTAGAGGGTCTGATCTAAAGGGAGAGGTTGAGCAGGCTTGGACTCTATTCCTTGGAGCGCAGGAGGATGAGGGGTGATTTTATAGAAGTATCATGAGGAATACATCTGGTAGATGCCCAGAAATGGGATTCGAGAACCAGAGGACTCGGGTTTAAGGTGAAGGGGGAAAGATTTAATAGGAATCTGAGGGGTAACATTTTCACACAAAAGGTGGTGGGTGTATGGAATTGAACTGCCAGAGGAGGTAGTTTAGGCAGGTACTATTGTGACGTTTAAGAAACAATTAGACAGCTACATGGATAGGACAGGTTTAGAGGTATATGGGCCAAATGCAGGCAGGTGGAACTAGTTTACCTGGGGCATGTTGGTTGGTATGTGCAAGTTGGGCCAAGGGGCCAACACTGTACACACTTCCACACTGTAGGATTCTATGACTCTAGGAGGTTACCTACTCTATCAGAATGATTGGTCAGTCTCTGCCAAAAAACAGTCTGACACATGTGCACATGGAGATTTGGCCAACTGGGCCAATCGTCCCAATCCCTTCACTACCTCCACAGATGTTGTCTGACCTGCTGAGTTCCTCCAGCACTTTGTGTTCTACCTAAGACTCGAGCATTAATCCAAAACTAAACAATTGAGCAATTGGAATTTAAAAGCACTGACGAACTTGCAAAGTCACATTGCTCTCGTTTCTGCAAATGAAGGTTGAAATAACAGGGTGTAGATCGATTTTAAGATTGCACGGGTAATGAACTCATTCCTTGCAACTACTGTATTTCTTTGTGCCACGAAATGACTGTGATTTGCATACGCACCACCTCTTAACGAGTTGGCAGATAGAGGCACGGCTCAGATACTGAGAAGCCATGAACTACTAACACACCCAGCATCTTGCACTGGGAATCTTACCTGAATATTGAAGTAACTTTGCGTTGGAATTTGCACATATGGAGCTCGCATCCCAGCGCAGATTAAAGAAGAAATGTTATTCGAATTTATACTATCTGGTGATATTAGCGTCCCAAGGTAAGATTTTAAAAAACAATTCCAACCATCTTGCAAAAGACAGCGGTACAGGTATTGAAACAAGGTGCCTTGTCGCTGATTATTCGTTAACGTCTTAAATATCTGAGTTAACGAATTGTTTTTTAGTGATTGAGTGGGGATTTTTGTTGTTGTTTGGAGTTGGTGTTGTAAGACAAACATTATTGGTGCATTCGTCTTTTCTTTCTCAGTGTGGGTTTCGTGGAATGCAGACAACGAGCGACCATCCACAGAGGAGCCTTCAGGGAAGTAAGTGGAATGTTGTCAACCCGAGGAAGAATTAATAATGAATTAGTTCATGTTTTTCTCTTAAATAAAACTGAGCTCGGTGGGGGATGGGGAATCGCTGGCAATATTTGAGTGAACGATGCAATGGAAATGTTTTATAAAATATTACTGATAATTACTGTACGTGCATAGTGTCCACTATTTTGTATTAATCGTCCAGGTCTTTATTCGCGCATTCCTGTCCAGTAACGCAGAAGTGAAGGTGCAGTTTACCTGCAAAGAACAAACCTATCCTTGTTCTCTCTCCCTCTCTGTCTCTCTCTCTCTCTCTCTCCCTCTCCAGGAACGGCAGCCGTACAACACAGAAAAGCGGTATCGTTTCCCAGGCAGAGCAGGTATCGTCTCTTTCACCCCCGCAACCCTCCCAATCGCCTGAAACATGAGTTACAGTGGAACGCAACCGGTAACGGGCGGCCTTGCAAATTGAGACGGCAAGCGCGTTTGGAAATGAAGTGGCTGCTTTAGATTTCTAAATGTGCATTGGGGCACGTTTTTTCGTTCACAAATTTAAAAACAGAAAAATAACTTTTTTTTAAAGAGATTGAAGGAAAGTAGTGAAAATTGTAGGATTGAAATAACTACACCGCTTCGGACATACTACAGTCGTTGGCATGTAATAAACAAAAAGGAACTGCAGGTGCTGATTTATACGAAAAATAGACACAAAATGCTGGAGTAACTCAGCGGGTCAGGCAACATCTCTGGAGAACATGGATAGGTGACGTTTCGGGTCGGGACCATTCTTGCATTTACCTTGCATTTACGGGTCTGAAGAAGGGTTTCGGCCCGAAACGTTGCCTATTTCCTTCGCTCCATAGATGCTGCTGCACCTGCTGAGTTACTCCCGCATTTTTGTGTACCTTGCATTTACTTTACTCAACTTCCCCTATATAAAAAATAATAAAGGAATAAAAATATATTGTACTCTTTATAGCGTTTTACTTCGCCAATGTATATAAAAACAAAGGTTTAAAAATAAATAATGTTGCATCAGTTTATAATAAACTAAACTCGTGGGAAAGAAACTCGTTTTCCTCTGTAAAAAAACAAAGGATAAAACAACGATATTGTATCCTTTATAGTGATTTACTTTCCTCGTGTATATTAAATGAAACGAAGGAATTACAAATACTAAATTGTGGTTCTCGGAAGCTTATTGTTCAAAGTAGATTAGCTGATAAATACAAATACGCAGCAGGATGATGGGAGACATTTTTTTTTACACAACAAATTATTGATAAGCTCGCTGAGTAAATAAAAATATAAATGGAGTCTGAAGAAGGGTCCCGGCCCGAATGGACCCGGGGGTGTTCATTCCCTCCACATACGCTGCCTGTCCCGCTGAGATCCTCCAGTCTGAAGAAGGGTCTCGACTCCAAACGTCACCCATTCACTACTATCCAGAGACGCTGCCTGTCCCGCTGAGTTACTCCAGCATTTTGGTGTCTACCTTCCTCCAACACTTTGTGCTTTGCTCAAGATTCCAGCCTCTTGTGTCTTGAAAAAAACGAACAGGCGCCCGCACCATCAGCCAACTGCAAATTGTTGCCCGTCTTTCGGAACAATAGAAATAATTTACCCTTGTTTTACAATAAGTAATAATTGAAACTTATTTTTGAAACACGGAGTTTTTAAGGAAAGGGATTGTGAGTTTAATGCCAGTTTGCAGAGATTTGCCCGACATCATGTCGCGAAATCAATCCCGGCATCGGGAATTGAGAAGAACCGTTGCGACTCCATGAAAACGTGTGAGGCGTCACACACTTGAGAATATTAACAATGCTTCCGTTTTCCTCTCTCTTTTCATTTGACCAGCATTCGATTTAGTTCCCCCTAAAACAACGAGACCAACAGTTTCCAGTGGAATTAAAAACTTCCAAGTCCCACAGGTTTCACTTGGTGTTTTGGTCTTCGGAAACTAATTGAATTATTTCATTTATGCTTGAAGCCCAAAATATCCCCATTGAATAACGTCCCCGTGTCTGAAAACCCATTTCCACCCGCCAATTCCCATAGTATGTGCGCGGGGGTAGCAGTGAATGTGAAACTTCTGATGCATTTTTTGTGTGTTAATTTTAAACTTACGGATGATCCATAAACCAAAATCAAGTATATTTCCATAATTCTTGAAGATACATTCAGGATCAGATGCTCAGATTTAGACTAATACAGCAATTGCACAGAGGTAGTTGAGGCAGTTTCTATCAACAATGTTTAAAAAACATTTGGACATGAATAGGACAGGTTTGGAGGGATATGGGCCAAACGCAAGCAGGTGGGACTAGTGTAGATGGGGCATGTTGGTCGGCTTGGGCAAGTTGGGCCAAAGGGCCTGTTTCCCTACTGTATGACTCTATGACTGAGTTGAAGCGTAGTTGCGTACATTCTTAAATTTGTGAATGAAGTATACACCAAATTGTTTTTCCTTTAGTGAATTTTACAGTATGTGCACATGTCGGTAATGGCAGAATTTACAAGTGTGCATCATAGATAAACTTAATAGTATTATACAACACCTCAGTCTAAATTCACGGAATGCTGATCAAATGTAACACTTGAAGCTTCTTTTGAAATTTATATTTCAGATATTGCAAACACCTGATGTTTCTTTGTCCCTTCTTGAAGCCACATCTCTGGCATGGAAATCAGTACCATTATTAGATGGACCAAAAGGTAAGTGAAGATAGTGAAACTTATTTATTTTGCCAGAATGCTGCCTGGATTAGCGAGTAATAGCTACAGGGAGGGGTTGAACAGACTTGGATTGTTTTCTCTAGAACGCTTGTGTGGAGATCTTTTGGGTGGCACGGTGGCGTAGCAGTAGAGTTGCTGCCTGACAGCACTGGGGTCCCGGTTTCGAACTTGACTACGGGTGCTGCCTGTACTGAGTTTGTACATTCTCTCTGCGACTGCGTGGGTTTTCTCCGGGTGCTCTGGTTTCCTCCCACTTCCCAAAGACGTGCAGGTTTGTAGGCTAATTGGCTTCTCTAAATTGTCCCTAGTGTGTATAAGATAGAACTAGTGTACGGGGCGATCGGTGGCCGGGCAAGGACTCGGTGGGCCGAAGGGCCTGTTTCCACACTATCTCTGAAGTAAACTAAGTTAAACCTGATGGAAGTATGTAAAGCTATGTGAGGCATAGATAGGGTAGACAGTCAGAACCTTTTTCTCAGGATGGAGAGATCAAATATTAAAGGGCATAGTTTTAAAGTGAGCGGGGGGCAAAGTTTAAAAGAGATGTGCGAGATAAATTGTTTTACACAGAGGGTGGTGGGTGCTTGGATCGCACAGCTGGGGGTGGTGGTTGAGGCAGATACCATCGTGGCTTTGAGAGGCTTTTGGATAGGCACATGATATTGAGGGAATGGAGCAATATGGATTGTGCGCAAGAGATGGTCTTGGCATCATGTGCAGCACAAATATAGTGGGCCTGTTCTTGTGCTGTACGGTTCTATGTTTAAATCTCCTCATTGACCAATTAAAAATAAACTCTTGGGATGATCGGTTCATGGACATCTAGATTTAATTGAACTGATCCAAATCACAGTGTGAAGAAGGATCCAGACCCGAAATGTCACCTATCCATGTTCTCCAGAGATGCTGCCTGGCCCGCTGAGTTACTCCAGCACTTTGATCCAACTCGCAAATGTATAAATTCTCAGAGATCTTTATCAGTTGCAAGTAGTTGTTGGTCAAGATAATCTTGGATGGGTGGATGAATTAAAGAAAATGTTTCGGTGAAAATATAAATGGGGCAGGCATATGTGATTGGAACTTTTGCTTTGGGTAGTTGAGGAAATGCTAGTGTGAACTGATTGGACTGAACACCTTGTTGCTGTTATGTAAACTTATGTCCTTCCGTACTCTCATTAATTAGAACAAATTGGAGCTTTTAATGTTTCTAGACATCCAACATACTACTAATCATTAATAGAAGGCATCATTTAAAAGTACAATTAATATTTTAATCACTTCTGAATTTTTTTTTATATATACTGATTTTTTTTTGGTGTTTATTATGGGTTTTCCATCTGTTGTGCTGCTTCAAGTAAGAATTTATTTGTTCTGTTTCAGAACATATGACAATAAAACACTCTTCACTTGACTATTGAATTTTACAATCAATGCATTTAATACTTATATAATTACTTTATGATGGTGTAACCATCAAAATAATTGGTCATCAGGATAGCAATAATTTACATTTATCTAGTGTCTTTAAACACCTTAATTTGTCATGATTGGTCCAGAGGAGATTAAGAGAGGTAAAGAATAGTCTGCTCAAGGAAATAGGCTTCAATGAATGTTATTAACACAGGAATTTAAGGATTTGAGGAGAAAGATCCTAGTGTGGGCCCAAGAGTCTTAAAGGACGGTCGCCAATGAAGAAATAAATTATGTGTGACTGAGAGGAAGGGAGCAGTGATATAGTAAGGTTTGTAGTACGTGTAAGTAAGTTTAATTAGTGTGGGTGTCAGGGGTTAAGGGGCAGAGGCAGGAGAATGGGGTTGAGAGGGAAAGATAGATCAGCCATGATTGAATGGCGGAGTAGACTTGATGGGCCGAAGGCCTAATTCTGCTCCGAGAACTTATGAACATGTTGTAATGCTAGAGAATGTTGCACAGGTAGACCATGAAGATATTTAAGCATTAGGAATAAAAATTAGAATGATGGAGGGGGATATGACTGTATATGTAATCGAGATGTGATATTAAGTTGTCCTTGCGATCAGGCACCAACCATAAATGGAGAACTTGTCAAAAATAGTCAAAAAATGAAACTGGAGGTATGCGTTTTCAAACTTCAGATTCAGGGACAGTTTCTTCCCAGCTGTTCTCAGGCAACTGAACCATCCTCTCTTCGGCTAGAGAGCGGTGCTGACCTCCCATCTACCTCATTGTGATCTTTTATTAATAATGTATTCCGCCACTGAAGGTATCTGAATAATTGCCATTAATATTGAACTGTTATTTGTTCCCTTTAGGTCTATGTTCACTCCAATGTCTAAATACAGGTCTTTGTGTGAATGCCGAGCAGTGTGATTGTCGTGAGTTTGGGGCACATGACACTCGGTGTCAAGCAGGTAACTACTCTGATCAGATGAGTGATCTGTAAAAATGTCCACATTTTTATGGGATATAATCAAGATGAAATCATCCACTTTTGTTCTTAAGAAAGAATGATTTGGAACCTGTTTGGCTTTTTAGAATTTGATACTATTGGGAATAATGATAAATTAATTTGATGCAGACAATGCACTTTAATATTGACTATCAGCATTAACCATAATTAATTTATTTTGTGTCAAAAACCAAGTTGATAATAATATGTCTGGACTTTTTTTAGTTCTCGGTCGAGGCAATAATCGTGATTTAATCTGTCGAACCTGGGGCCAGTACAACTATGAAACCTTTGACGGTCTTTACTATTATTACCCGGGAAATTGCACATATACACTGGTGAGAGAATGTGAACAGAGTCAGCAAAGTTTATTGATTCAGGTAATTATTTATTTGGCTACCATCTTAAATGACGACCTCTTCCACACCTACAGTCCCATTCTCTCTACCTGAGCAAACGCATTTTACACAGAGGGTGGTGGGTGCCTGGAAAGTGCTGCTGGGGGAGGTGGTGGAAGCAGATATGATAGTGGCATTTAGCAGACTTTGGATAGACACATGGATATGCAGGGAATAGAGGGATATGGGTTCTGTGCAGGTAGATAAGTGATGGTCTTGAAATCATGTTCAGCACAGCCATTATAGGCCATAGAACCTGTTCTTGCAATGTACTCTTCTAAGTTAATAGTATTTGGTTCCCAAAGCTCATTTTTCTTTTTATGAATTGGCTTCTCAGTACATGGATTTTAATTAATTGATATCCTTTGACAGTCTCCAGTTCAGTTTCATCTATTTCTGTTCAAAGTTCCCTCGTCTGTGAAGTCAGTCGACTGTCTGTGTATATAGTTAACTGTTTATTGTTCAAGTTGCTTCTTGACACTGTTTTGCACCTCGTAGATCATCTTACTTTGTGCTAACTTGTATTTTCTTCCAACAATATGTCTGTTGGCCAATAAGGCAAGATTGATTTTGACTTCTGGTACACTCATTGGATGACACAGTGGCGCAGTGGTAGCGCTGCTGCCTCACAGCGCCAGAAACCCGGGTTCGATCCTGACCTTGGGCATTGTCTGTGTGGAGTTTGCACATTCTCCCTGTGACTATGTGGGTTTCCTTAAGTGTTTATTTCTATTTTACAACTCCCAAAATAACATTTTGAAATGGTTCTGAAAGGTTGATTACAATGACGTGGGATTTTTAATGTTATTGTCATTTGGAGGTTTTGAGACATCTGTGCTGTGGACTAGTGTAGGAAAGAACTGCTGACGCTGGTTTACAATGAAGATCGACACAAAATTGTGGAGTAACTCAGCGGATCAGGCAGCATCTCTGGGGAAAAGGGGGTCTCGACCCAAAACATCACCCATTCCTTGTCTCCAGAGATGCTGACTGACCCACTGAGTTACTCTAGCATTTAGTGCTTTGGACTTTGACTTGTTGAGAATGAAACGTGATGCAATATAATGATATTTTGGATAAAAATAAATGAACGCCTCCTACTCCAGGATTGAATCTCTAAAGCTGTTGTTGCATATAGATGGGGTTCACCAAAATCTTGCATTTATTTGCTCTTGCCTGCCTCACAAATGCATCCTTGTTCATAAAGACAACTGTCCACCAACATGACATGCTTATTTAATACACTTTTGTGATGTGCTCCTCAGAGTTAAGACTTGGAGACTGAATATAAGGTAGTTTTGTGTTCTAGAAAGATCTTCATTATGAAGTCACTAGCCTGCGACTGATAGAACAAGTTATTTGTGATATTTAATCCTTTGATGATAAAAGTGGGAAAAAAAATCTTCTTTCGCCATTTGGTTTTCAGTTTCCAGAGGTAATAGAGAGGGAGCAGATTTATTTGCTTTCCCCTGGTGTACTGCTAAACCAAAATTATTTCCAAATTAAAGTCTTTTGATCTGTTCCCATTATATTTCTTGTTCTGCAGATCCACAATGATCCCGCCTGCAATTCCTCTCCATATTCTTGCCAACGGTCGGTCAGTTTATTCTTTGGATATGAAGGAGAAATCATTCTGCAAAATCATGAAGTCATCCATCATGGGAAAAGGTTGTTATTTTTACTGATTAAGTCTCAGATTCATAAGGATCCAAAATAATTTATTAATTGGATCAAACTTTATTTCCACCCTTGCAACTTTTTGCATTTCTATGTGCTTACATCAAAGACGTACAGGTTTGTAGGTTAATTGGCTTGGTAAATGTAAAAATTGTCCCTAGTGTGTGTGGGATAGTGTTAATATGCGGGGATCGCTGATCGGCGCAGACCTGGTGGGCCGAAGGGCCTGTTTCTGCACTGTATGTCTAAACTACAATATCAATTGAAGTCGAACATTTTGAATGCCACAATAGACAATAGATGCAGGAGTAGGCCATTCGGCGCTTTGAGCCAGCACCGCCATTCAATGTGATCATGGCTGATCATCCCCAATCAGTACCCCATTCCTGCCTTCTCCCCAAATTCCCTGACTCCGCTATTTTTAAGAGCCCTATCTAGCTCTCTCTTGAAAGCATCCAGAGAACCTGCCTCCACCGCCTTCTGGGGCAGAGAATTCCACAGACTCACCACTCTCTGTGAGAAAAAGTGCTTCCTCTTCTCCGTTCTAAATGGCTTACTCCTTATTCTTAAACTGTGGCCCCTGGTTCTGGACTTCCCCAACATCGGGAACATGTTTCCTGCCTCTAGTGTATCCAAGCCCTTAACAATCTTATATGTTTCAATGAGATTCCCTCTCATCCTTCTAAACTCCAGAGTGTACAAGCCCAGCTGCTCCATTCTCTCAGCATATGACAGTCCCGCCATCCCGGGAATTAACCTACGCTGCACTCCCTCAATAGCAAGAATGTCCTTCCTCAAATTAGGGGACCAAAACTGCACACAATACTCCAGGTGTGGTCTCACTAGGGCCCTGTACAACTGCAGAAGGACCTCTTTGCTCCTATATTCGATTCCTCTTGTTATAAAGGCCAACATGCCATTCGCTTTCTTCACTGCCTGCTGTACCTGCATGCTTACTTTCATAGACTGATGAACAAGGACCCCCCAGATCCCATTGTACTTCCCCTTGTAAATAATTCAGCATCCTATAACTGCACACTGGTAGGAAGATTTCAATGCTACATTTAGAAATGGGTTGTATTTATGATGACAAGGAAAATTCTAGTCTCCCTAAATTCAATATCAGACCCAGTACAGAGAAGATTTATGATGATGTTTTCAGGACCTGAGGGTCTGAGCTACAGGGAGAAGTTGGGCAGGCTGGGACTATTCCTTGGAGTGCAGAAGGCTGTGGGGTGATCTTATAGAGGTGTATAGCATCACGAGGGAAATAGATAGGGTAAATGCAGAGTCCTTAACCCAGAGTGGGTGAGTTAAGAACCAGAGGATATAGGTTTAAGATGAGAGAGGAAAAGATTTAATAGGAACCTGAGGGGTAACTTTTCACACAACGTTGTGGGTATATGGAACGAGCTGTCAGAAGTGGTAGTGTGGACACCAAGTGCTGGAGTAACTCAGTGGGCCAGGTAGCATCTCTAGAGAACACGGATAGGTGGCATTTCGAGTTGAGACTCTTCTTCGGTGAACATTGCATGCTATATTTCAAGATCAACAAAGGAATTGGAAAGATCTACCAGACCTTCGCACAGATTTCATCTTTGCATTTACGTATACACAGCCATTTCCCCCGAATGCAAGTGGCTGCTATTAGAGAGTTTAAAGCCCTCCATTCCACATCATGTTACCAAATCAAAATTGACTCCGAAACTATTTGTCTTTTAATTGGTGGTGCAAGGAACTGCACATGAGGAACCACATAGTGTTGGATGAACTCAGTGGGTCAGACAGCATCTGTGGAGGGAATGGACAGATAGCATTTTGGGTCTGGAACCGTCCTAGACGGATGGACCCTAACCCTACTCCAATCAGTCTGAAGAGGGGTCTAGACCCAAAACCTCGGCTGTCTGTTCCCTCCCTCAACAGATGCTGTCCGACCCGCTGAGTTCCTCCAGCACCATATGGTCACCCATTCGAGCTGGAGAAATGTAGGGATAGATTGACCTCCAATCACAGGTAACATGGACCTTGACAGCCATTAGATTGGTGAACAAAGTCAAGCTATCTGATTAGCATTTGTAATTTTGCTGTTTTCATTTTTGTTATTTTTAATGCAGTAAATATTTGTTTCAATCTATAAAATTTCAGCACCCATTGCAACAGATATGTTGCTTCGCATAATGCTTTTTAGTTCATGAGGACTATAAAATAAACTTGACCAGGTTGAATTTATTATTGATGTTGACTTTAATAAAACTAGTCAAATAAGTTGCCCCCTAGTACTGCAATCAGTCTGAAGATGGGTCCTGATCCGAAATGTCACCTATTCATGTTCTTCAGAGATGCCGCCTGACCGGCTGAGTTACTCCAGCACTTTGTGTCTTTCCTTGGTAAACCAGCATCTACAGTTCTTTGTTTCTACAAAAAGTAGAAAGTCTTCAGTGCTGTGCTGATCTTTCTACAGTGGATCAGTAATAAGATAGATCTTAATTGGAAATGAGCACAGTACTGTTTCAGTCTACCTATCAAGGATCTGATGGAGTAACTCAGCAAGTCAAGCAGCATCTCTGGCCCCCATTACCTCATCTTTACCATGGATGTCCCACACAGGAGATTAGTGGGCAAAAGTAGAGCACATAGTATTGGGGGTACGGTATTGACATTGATAGAAAATTGGTTGGCAGACAGGAAACCAAGAGTAGGGATGAACAGGTCCCTTTCAAAATGGCAGGCAGTGACTAGTGGGGTGCTGCAAGGCTCGGTGCTGGGAAGGCAGCTATTTACAATATATAGTAATGATTTAGATCAGGGTTTCAAACCCGCGGCGCGCGGGATGATTTCCCCGATGCCAGAGCAGGCTGCAGCTGTCAGCGGTGCCAGAACAAACTGCGTTCACGAGCACGCGGCGCCATCCGACGCGCACAAAGTCGCATTTTTCCTGTGACCTAAAATAAGTTAAAAGTTAAAAGTTTGACACCCCTGATTTAGATGAAGGAATAAAAAGTAACACTGGACTAAGTGGGACATGTTGAGTCCCGTTCCCCCAACGCAATATTCCATCACTTACCCATAGCCTCCAACTGCGCAGGTGCGGCTGACAGGTTCCTGTTGTGACGCCACTGATACCCCCTCGCCCTTCCCCCCCTCGCCCTTCCCCCCCTCGCCCTTCCCCCCCTCGCCCTTCCCCCCCTCGCCCTTCCCCCCCCTCGCCCTCCCCCCCCCCTCGCCCTCCCCCCCTCGCCCTCCCCCCCCTCGCCCTCCCCCCCCTCGCCCTCCCCCCCCTCGCCCTCCCCCCCCCTCGCCCCCCCCCTCGCCCTTCCCCCCCTCGCCCCCCCCTCGCCATCCCCCCATCGCCCTCCCCCTCACCCCCTCCTCTCCCTTCCTTCTCCCCTCGCCCTCCCCCCCTCGCCCTCCCCCCCCTCGCCCTCCCCCCCTCGCCCTTCCCCCCCTCGCCCTCCCCCCCCTCGCCCTCCCCCCCTCGCCCTTCCCCCCCTCGCCCTTCCCCCCTCGCCCTTCCCCTTCCCCCTCACCCCCTCCTTTCCCTTCCTTCTCCCCTCGCTCTTCCCCCCCTCACCCACTCCTCTCCCCTCCTTCCTCCTCGCCCTTCCCCCCCTCCCCTCCTTCCCCCCTCTCCCCCCTCCCCTCCCTTCCCTCCCTCCCCTATCCCTCCCTCACCTCTCCGCTCCCACCCTCTCCTGCCCCTACCCTCAGTCACTCCCTCCCTTCCTCCATAAAAAGCAGCATCTGCATTTCCTTCCTCCACAGGTCATTCATTGTTAGCTCTGGTTTAGATCCCGTTGACTTGACGATTGGACCAGTTTGCATCGTGTATGTGTGTTACTCAAACTCTGTGCAAACTGCCCGGCCACCCTGAAACCCTCTACTGACCCCCCCCCTCCCTCCCCGAACGACAGTAGACAAGTTACTGTGAGGAGGGGAGAGAGGAGTTTGTGAGTGAGGCAGGAGAGAGCACAGTGCAGGAAGGGGCGTTGCCACCCCGGTTGAGTGACAGGAGCGGAGACCAATCTGAGTGGCACTGACTGACCACTCTGCACATGCGCGGTTTTACGATTTCTAAACCTTAATAGCTTTAGTATTATACCACCGATCGGAACAGAACGTGTTGCACTTGCAGCACAGGAGAATGGCGAGTAAGGTGGCGAAAAAGCGTAGCGCTATCGGGTACCGTTTTTGCGGAAATGTAAAAATAACGCAAACCGGAAGAGCACAAGATCAGAGTTTTAGTTATGGATAGACAGACAGATAGATAAATGATGCGATTGGGTCAGGCATCAACGCTGGAGAACATGGATAGGTGACATTTGGGATCAGGATCCTTATTTTGAAGAACCTTTTGAAAATCAGGTCCCGACCCGAATGTCACCTATCCATGTTCTCCAGAGATGCTGCCTAATCCGCTGAGTTACTCCAGCACGTTGTGTCTGTGATTGAACTAATCACTTAGCCATTGCTATGATGGTATATTAGCAATGTTACAAAATTTTGAGATTTAAAAAATAAAGTCTGTAATTTATCTCATCAGATAAAGCATAAAAAGAAGTTTAATTTGACACCTAATTCACTTTCATATCTTCAGTATTAAAAAAGTTATGGCCATTTTCATACTCAGAAATTAGCATCTTTTCCCTATTGCTTTTCCATTGACTTAACACAAAAGCTGTGATCGAGGACAGTCAAAAGCCCATAACTTTCTTAAAAATTAAGAGAACTGAAAGAAATGTTCAGTTATTACAGATTGAAGCATTCTGAAACAAATATGAAACAATCTTACTTAGATAACATGAAATTAAAGCATATAATTAGTTAGTTACCTAATTGTAGCTAATTACAAAATTCAATTACTAGATCTAAACATCTATCAATTTCTTAAGAATAGATTAACATTTTTAAATAGCCTAAGTGTCCAAATACCATTCACACAAGAATTCACAATATAACATAATTTTTAAATCTCATTGGCATGGATTTACAGGCCAAATGGAAGGAATTGAATGTTTAATACCTGTAAATTAATGGCCATTTAAATCATCTTGCGAATGGGGTTTTCTGGAACGCGATCATTTGGAACGTTGATTTGCGGTGAATTTAACCCCGTATCGGCATGAAAAATTCTGCCGTTAGTTCGGGGAAAAGAATTACCGTTACGCATTAAAAAATATACAAAAAAATAAACTGCTTTCGTTTACCTGTCCCGTGTGTGAAATCCGTCCCCGTTGTCAGCGTTGACGGCTTTCGAAGCTGATTTTAAAATAACTCCAGTGCTGAAATTGTCGATCGAATAAAAATAAAAAATACACAAAACGCCCGTCGGAACGATTTTTCAGCAAACGCTGGCACTCCAACGAAATATAATTCAGGACAAGGTAGGAGAAACCCGCGTTTTAACCCCGCCCCCCCTTAAAGGCGCCAAAATCGCGCACACGGCCAGTGGCAGAATTGCAGCGCCGCTGAAGGTAAGTATTGTAACATACCTAGGTATATGATGTATACTTTATGTGAATTTGCACATACCATATTAAGTGAACGAATGGCTGAATTTAATGAATCGCAAACGTATTTTAAAATGCATCTTTATATTTCTCCACTTGTCTCCTAGTGTTCAGCTACCTCAAACTATTGGCAACTTGAAGTTTGAACAAGTTGCTGGATACATTCTGGTCAGGCATCACCACGGCTTTTCCTTGGCCTGGGATGGTAGTTCTGGAGTCTACATAAAGATGAGCGTTGTGTATGTTGGGAAACTGTGCGGTCTATGTGGCAACTTCAATGGAAATCTGCATGATGATTTAT
>CM075979.1:22101004-22160353 GCA_038087875.1 Malacoraja senta
GTGAATGGGTCAATGGCTGGTATGGACATGGTGTGCCAAAGAGCCTGTTTCCATGCTGTATAACTGAACTAAACTAAATGAGTCACTTATCACAAAATCACTTATCCATCTTACTATCTTTCCACCCACTCCAGAGATGCTGTCTGACCTGCTGAGTTACTTCAGCATTTTGTGTCTAACTTCAGTACAAACCAGCATCTGCAGTTCCTTTTTATTAAAGTCTCACAGTTGCACTTACCTTGAGGATGTTTGGAGCTACAAAGCCATAAGTCTTGCTGCTATACTCTCCCATGAAGCAGAGGGTTCCATAAGCAAGCCTCAGACTGAGGCCTTGCTTCCAGATAACGTTGAGGGCATTTTAACAGCTCATTCTTTCAAACATCTTTTCAACAAAAGATGTGTACAGAATCATGCGAAGAATAGATCGGGTAGACGCACAGAGTCTCTTGCCCAGAGTAGGGAAATCGAGAACCAGAGGATGTAAGTTTAAGGTGAGAGGAGAGAAATTAAAAGGAATCTGAAGGGTAGCTTTATCACACAATGGGTGGTGGGTGTATGGAAAAAGCTGTCGGAGGAGGTAATTGAGGCCAGTACAATCGCAATGTTTAAGAAACATTTGGACAGGTACATGGAAAGGACAGGTTTAGAGGGATGTGGGCCAAATGCAGACAAATGAGACTAGTTTAGATGGGACATGTTGGTGGGTATGGGCAAGTTGGGAAGAAGAGCCTGTTTCCACTCTCCATGACTCTATAACTGTGTCTCGCTATTTCTAATGAATAGAAATGTAAAAACTGTTGAAATCTATGTAATTGATTGAAAGATACAACGTGGAACCAGGTCCTTCAGCCCACCGTTCACGCCGACCATTGATCACCCATTCACACTAGTTCTCTGTTATCCCTCTCTCTCATAAATGAATTGCTTATTCAGTCGGGCCCTGACCCAAAACATCACCCATCCATATTCTCCAGAGTTGCTGCCTGACCCGCTGAGTTATTTCAGCACTTTGTTTCTCATCTGTCATAAACCAGCATCTGCAGTTCCTTGTTTCCACTAAATAAATTGTTTGCCTGATTGGCAAGATGTAACAAGTGTTGTGTCATAGAGATCGTCAATGGGCACCCACCAGTCTCTATATTAAAAAAAAAACTTTCCCTGCACATCTATCTATCTATCTATCTATCTATCTATCTATCTATCTATCTATCTATCTACTATTAAAATTCTGTGTGTGTGTGGATGTGTGTGTGTATTTATTTGTGGGTGTCACATTTGGCATTTGATTCCTTGCTCCGCCAAAACCACACACAAAAACGCCGCGATTTTTTCCATTTCGCTAGACATTACACTTTTACATACCCTAACACACTCCTTATTAGATTTAGACATTTTTATGTACACATTTTTAAATAAACCCCCCCCCCCCCCCCACCCCACTCACTGATTTTGTCTCCTCCTGCTGGCCAGCCACCATAACGGCTGCTGTCGACCGGCTCTGCTCCAAAAACGGCGCCATTTTTTTCCTTTCGCTAGCGATTTTCGCCCCGGGGTCTGAAGCACGTTCGGGGTCCAGACCCAATGGGTCTGCTCTTGGTCTAGTCTATTTTAAAACTTCCCCCTTCCCACCTTAAAGCTCTGGCCCTCTAGTCTTTGACATTTCCACCCAGGAGTAAATGGTTTTGACGGTCTACCCTATCTATGCTTCTCATAATTTTGTATACTTCAATCAAGTCTCCGCTCAAAAAGCGCACACTTCCATATTCCGGGACAGTTCCTTCCCAGCTGTTATCAGGCAACTGAACGATCCTATCACTAACTAGAGAGCGGTCCTGACCTCACAACTGCCTCATTGAAGACCCTCGGACTATTCGCTCTTTACACCTTAGGGGCACTTTACAGAAGCTGATTAACCTACAAACCCGCACGTCTTTGGGATGTGGGAGGAAACCGGAGCATCCAGAGGAAAAACATGCGGTCTTCTCGTGTGGGGAGGAGGTAGTTAAGGCAGGGACTATCACAACGTTTAAGAAACATTTGGACAGGTGTATGGATAGAATAGGTTTAGAAGTATATGCCGAACGCGGGCAGTTTGAACTAGAGGTATGTTGGTCGGCATGGGTACGTTGTGCCGAAGGGCCTGTTTCCACTACATGACTCTATATGACTTTATAGATTCTGAAACGAGACAATTGTTGTGGGTTGTAAATGTACCTGTGGAGGATCGGAGAACGGCTCTGTTTTGGTCTCCATCTGAAACTTGTTTCCATTGATGTTGAGTACAGACTTCTCAATTTCTCCTTGTTATTTGCCCAGGTCCCCGGGGGGAATGATTGAAAGCACACCGCAGGTCTTTGCCAATTCCTGGAGAGTCTCCACAGCGTGTAACCGTGGTGCCAACATTCCGGAGGTGGATCCATGTGACACACACCAGCAATACGGTGAGTAGTGCTCAGTTCAATGATCCAGACAGAACGTAGTACAGTACAGCACAGGAATGGGCCCTTCAGCCCACAGTGTTTGTGCCGAACCCCATACCAAGTTAAACTGATCTCCTCTGCCTGCACGTGATCCATTGTGTGTGGACAGGACGTCGAAGGACGAGAAGCCGAAGCCAAGAAGTGGAAGGCAAGATGCCGAATGAACATCAGGCCGAAAAGCCAAGATACCGAATGAACATCACGCCGAAAAGCCAAGATACCGATTGAACATCAGGCCGAAAAGCCAAGATACAGAATGGGCACCACGCCGAAAGGATACGAAGCCGAACGGACACCACGCCGAAAGGACAAGATGCAGAACGGACATGACGTCGAAAAGCCGCCAAACAGGATTTATCCAACACTTTGTCAGCAATTGGTCCAGACCCCCGCGTCCATCACTGCCCGGGGGGGGGGGGGGGGGGGGGTGGTGGGGGAGCGGGGGAGCTTGAGCTTGCTTTTGTAAAATGGTGGCAGTGACTCTAAGCTGTTGCGATTGCCACAGAGGCTTTTCGATGTCATGTTCGTAAATAGTTAAATTGTTGTACCTTGTTACATTTTAAAATAGTTAAATTGTTTGTGTGTTCTTGCAGCAAATATAGATTTTTTAAAGTGTTTCATACCTATTTATCATTTCGGCTTCATGTGCATTCGGCGTCAGATTGTTTTTCGGCTTAAAATCTGACGGGGAACGAATATGACGTTGAAAAGTCTCTATGGCAATTGCAGCAGCTTGGAATCACTGCCACCATTTTACAAACGCAAGCTCAAGTTCCCCCCACCCTCCCGTCTCCTCCCCAGCCAGTGATGTGATGGACGTGGGGGTCTGGACCAATCGCTGACAAGGTCCTGGATAAATCCCGTCCCCGGAGACGTCATGTCTGTTCGGCGGCTTTTCAACGTCATGTCCGTTCTGCGTCTTGTCCGTTCGGCTTCGTATCCTTTCGGCGTCGTGTCCGTTCGGCTTCGTATCCTTTCGGCGTCATGTCCGTTCGGGATCTTGGCTTTTCGGCGTCGTGCCCGTTCGGTATCTTGGCTTTTCGGCATTGTGTCCGTTCGGTATCTTGGCTTCCACTTCTTGGCTTCGGCTTCTCGTCCTTCGATGTCCCATCGGAGTATCGGGTCGAGACCCTTCTTCAGCCTGCACATTGTGTCGCTTTGTGTATTTATCTGCGTCTGCAGTTCTTTGTTTCTACAGGGAATAATCCTAGTTGATCCAACTGATTGTTTCTCATATCTAATATTAAATTAAATAATTTGGGCGGCAGAGTTGTGCAGCTGTAGAATTGCTGCCTCACAGCGCCAGACACCTGGGTTTGATCCTAGCTGCAGATGCTGTCTGAAACATAGAAAATAGGTGTAGGAGTAGGCCACTCGGCCCTTCGAGCCAGCACTGCCATTCAATATGATCATGGCTGATTATCCAAAATCAGTATCCCATTCCTGCTTTTTCCTCATATCCCTTGATTCTGTTAGCCCTAAGAGCTAAATCTAACACCTCTTGAAAACATCCAGTGAATTGGCATCCACTGCGTTCTGTGGCAGAGAATTCCACAGATTCACAACTCTCTGGGTGAAAACATTTTTCCTCATCTCAGTCCTAAATGACCTACCCCTTATTCTTAAACTGTTACCTCTGGTTCTGGACTCTCCCAACATCGGGAACCTTTTTTTCTGCATCTAGCCTGTCCAATCCCTTAACAATATTATATTGTAAATGGTAACTTGACCCTAGTGTGTAGGATGGTGCTGTTGTACAGGATGCTCGCTGGTCGATGTGTACACGGTGGGTCGCAGGGCCTGATTCTGAGCTGTATCTCTGAAATTAAGTCTAAAGGTAATCTAAGGTAAAGGAGAAAGCAAACAGTGCAGTTTGCTGCAGAATAATGCAAATAATGCAAATATGTCCTAAATGCAGTTTAAAATTTTTCATTTTCAGCCTCGTATGCTACTGAGAAGTGTAGCGTTATCAGCGGCTATCTTTTTGCATCGTGCCATCAGTATCTGAGTCCAGACCTGTATCAAGAACAATGCAGAACTGACACCTGCAAATGCGGCGAGGCTTGCATGTGCTCTGCAATTGCACATTATGCACGGTTGTGTGGAAACTTCGACATTTTGGTCGACTTCCGGGCCAATGTCTCAGAGTGTGGTGAGCGACACATTGACGAATGCACATTTACTTTCTCAACAAACAGGACAATTCCAACACTTTCAATATTCAGTAGAGATAGTTCATCTTGTAGCTACAGGGAACTGTCTACCCTAGACTGTCTATGCCTCTCATCATATTATATACTTCTATCAGAATAGGTGGGATGGGTAATATTTTGGGTCGAGACCCTTCTTCAGACCGTACTGTCCTTTTGTGCATTTGTATTTAACAGCATCAACAGTGTTTTGTTTCAACATGGAGTCATCCTAGTTTATCCAACTGATTTGTCCTCATATCAAAGGTAAAGGTGCTAGTATACATTAAAAAAAAAAGACACAAAGTACTGGAGTAACTCAGCAGGTCAGACAGCTTCGCTGGAGAACAAGGATTGGTGACATTTCGGGTCGGGACCCTTCTTCAGGCTTCATCAGAGTTCACACCCAAAACGTCACATCGTTTTCCCTTTCCACTAACACTCAGTCTGAAGAAGGGTCTAGATTCAAAACGTCACCTATTCTTTTTCACCAGTGATGCTGTGTGACCTGCTGAGTTACTCCAGCTATTTTTGTCTCTCATTGGTTTAAACAAGCATCTGCAGTTCTTTCCTACAAACATGTATCTGTACCTGTTGCTGTACCCTGTGGACGGCTTGATTGCAATCATGTATTGTCTTTCTGCTGACTGGTTAGCATGAAACAAAAGATTTTCACTTTAGCTCAGTACATGTGACAATAAACTTAACTAAACTAGTTTAGTTTATTATTGTCATATATACTGTGATACAGTGAAAAGCTTTTTTGTTGCGAGCTATCTAGTCAGTGGAAAGACTATACATGATTACAATCAAGCCGTCCACGGTGTACAGATACAGGATAATGGCAATAACATTTAGTGTAAGGTAAAGTCCGATTAAAGATAGTCCGAGTCTCCAATGAGGTAGCTGGGAGCTCAGGACCGCTTTTGACTTGGTGATGGGGTGGGTCATTTTACTGATAAAAGCTGGGAAGAAACTGTCCCAGAATCTGGAGGTTTAAGAAGGAACTGCAGATGCTGGAAAATCAAAGTTAGACAAAAAAAAGCTGGTGAAACTCAGCGGAGCGAAGGAAATAGGCAACGTTTTGGGTCGAGACTCTTCTTCAGACTGATGTGAGGGTGGGGGGGGGGGAAGAAGAAAGGAAGAGGCAGAGACTGTGGGGTGAGGTAGAGCTGAGAAGGGGAGGAGAAAGCAGGAATTTCAGGTAGTCCCTGCTTTCTCCTTCCCTTCTCAGAATCTGGAGGTGTGCATTTTCACACTTCTGTACTTGCCTGATGGGGAGGGGAGGGGAGAGGAGGGAGTGACCGGGGTGAAACTCATCCTTGATTATGCTGGTGGCCTTGCCGAGGCAGCATGAAATGTAGATGGGGCGCATGGAAGGGAGGTTGGTTTGCGTGATGGTCTGGGCTGAATCCACAAAAGTGGGAGGAGGAAAGTTTAAAGGAGATGTGTGGGGCAAATTACTTTCTGTACAGCGGCTGGTGGGTGCCCAATATCGATCTCAATGGCACAACACTCATTACACCCTGCCAATCGGGATATTGTTGAGATCTAGAACAAATGAATTAAAGATATGCAAAAAGGTAACGATGATAAAGGAAAAACGGCCATTGTTAACTGTGAGCTAGATGAAAACTAGTTACAGACAATGAGACTCAACAAGACGGCTTTGAAGCTAGTACGGCTTGGTGGGGGGGGGAGGGATGGAGAGAGGGGGGATGCAATGGAAATTGGAGAAATCAATATTCATACAGATACATGATGAAGGGAGTAACATTTAGTGCAAGATAAAGTCCAGTATAACCTCTGACATTCCAGAATATTGAGTATGCTTCACTGAACAGCAACTTCCATGTGTCATGAAGTAACTATTGCTTTACATTCAGGAATGTTAATTCTCTGATGATGAATTGTATTCTCACTGCCTGTTTTTAATCTTTGTAGCTATTCAGTGCCCCCACACGATGATATATGGTCCCTGTATGTCATTCTGCAATCGGAAGTGCCAGTCACTGTCTGTGCCAGAAGTTTGTTCCAAAGAGTGCACTGAAGGATGTGCTTGCCCTGTTGGCACCTATTACAACACCAAAACACACCTGTGTGTCAAGAAGTAAGTGCCAATGATGAAATAAAAATTCTTTCAAAATGCTCTCCTCTCAAAGTTTACCTCCGACGTATACACAGATACATAGACAATAGGTGCAGGATTCGGCCCTTCGAGGCAGCACCGCCATTCAATGTGATCATGGCTGATCATCCACAATCAGTACCCCGTTCCTGCCTTCTCCCCATACCCCTTATATGACCAAAGCAATGTCCAATGCTGCAATTATTTTCTTCTTAACGTAGAACAACACAGCACAGTAACAGGCCATTCAGCCCACAGTGTCCGTGTTGTACATGATGCCAAGGTAAACTAATCTCCTCTGCCTGTACTTCAGGTTCAGGGACTGTTTCTTCACAGCTGTTATCAGGCAATTGAACCATCCTATCGCCATCTAGAGAGCGGTCCTGATCTCGCATCTAACTCATTGGAGACCCATGGACTATCTTTAATCGGACTTTACTGGACTTTATCTTGTACTAAACGTTGTACCCTCATTCTGCATCTGGAGGGCTTGATTGTAATCATGCATAGTCTGTTCGCTAACTGGATAGCACGCATCAAAAAAGCACTTCACTGTACCTCAGTACACGTGACATGAATAAAACAAAATTAAACCTAGAACAGCACCGGAACAGGCCCTTCGGCCCACAAAGTCTCTGCCAAATGTGATGCCAAGACCGGCTCTCATCTGCCTGTGCGTAATCCATATCCCTCCATTCCCTGCATATCCATGTACCTGTCCAAAAACCTCTTAAACACCAGCCTCCACCACCCCCAGCAGCGTGAACCAGGCACCCACAACCCTCGAGTTGAAACATTGCCCCTCCCACCTTACAGCTATGCCCTCTAGTATTTGGCATTTCTACCCCAGGAAAACAAAAAGGTTCTGACTGTCTACATTTATGTCTCTCATAACTTTATGTTTCTATTAATCTTATCTTATGAAATCATACCGGTTTCAAATGTATAAAAGATACAACTTTCCCATTCCTTGTAACAAAACTAAAGTTGAACTGAATGTGGCGGCACGGTGGTGCCACTGGTAGAGCTGCTGCCTCACGGCACCAGAGACCCAGGTTCTTTCCAGACCTTGGGTGTTGTCTGTACGGAGTTTATACATTCTCCCTGTGATCGCATAAGTTTCCTATTCTCTGGTTTCCTCCCACATCCTAAAGACGTGCGGGTTTGTAGGTTAACTCGTCTTTGCAAATTGTCCTTAGTGTGTGGGGAGTGGATGTGAAACTGGAATAACAGAACTCGTGTGAATGGGTGATCGATGGTCGGAAGGACCTTTTTCCCAGGCCATATCTCAAAACGAAACTGTAATTTCATAGTCTCACACCATAGAGCAGGCTCTTCAGCCCAACTTGCCCATGCTGACCCAGATGCCCCCTCTACACTGTTCCCATTTGTAGATGCCCCCTCTATACCTGCCCATTTGGCCCATAGCCCTTTAAACCGTTCCTATCCATGTAACTGTTTAAATGTTGTCATTGTACCTCCTTCAACTTTTAACTCTGGGATGTTGTTCCAGATACCTACCGCCCTATCTCTATGGAAAAGGTTGCCCCTCAGGTTCCTATCAAATCTTTACTCTCTTACCTGAAACCTATGTCCTCTGGTTATTGATTCCCCTACTCTGGGTAAAAGACACTGTGGCTTCAAACCATATTTAGATTAGCCACTACCTATCTTTGGATTAGATATTATAATGGCTTCAATTGTTTGCTCTATATTTGCATTAATGTGGTACTCCTGATGCTTGCAACCCTATGGACTTGGTGCTAAAGATATTATTTTAGCCAATGGGCTAATTAGTTACTAACAGAGTTGACCCACGAGGTACCCCGAGCGAAAGACTCGTGGTTGTGCACGAGATTCCAAGTGTATGATCAAGAGTTTAACCGAGTTCCCACGGGTATGACTCAAGTTTGCCGTTAACTGTCATTTCTGCGATGTTCCAAGTTCGTCTCCCGAGTTAACAAGTTCCTTTCCCGAGTTACTCTTGAGCCAACCTTCAATGAAGGTCTGTTTTAATAAGCAACATCTCCATCCTGCGGCTTTGAAGGCTGCGTCTATTGATGTGACCTACAAAGGGAAAATGCGCACCGTCCAGTGCCAGAGCAGTTATACTGATGATTTGTTTGAAACACACATCACGTAGTTAGAAGACCAGCAGGCGGAGGTTTGCTATATTTTAATTGAATTTACTGCCAGGTCTACACACTGCGGGGAGACTGGAGATGAAATCTTTGAATGTGCACGAATGCGCACATCAGATTGTTGGGAGACGGAGCTCAGGGTTCGCCTCCTGAGCTGCTTTGGTGCCCAGGCGTGAGTTGAGGTGGAGGGAGGTGGGGGGGGGGGGGGGGTGGGTTCAGGTTAAACTCACCCATTTGACAGGCAGAGGATAACGAAGATCCAGCGAGACTCGGACTGCATGGAGAGCCGAGACTGCCCTGCTGGTGGCCAACTTCCCCCTGTCCTCCGTCGCCGCTCCCAGCCGGCCGGCAGGAGCTGTGCATGGAGCCCGCCACTGGAGTCGTGTCTGATTGCCTGAGCAGTCTGAGGCAGATGCGCCCTGCCCGGGGAGAGCCCGCGGAGAGACTGCGGGGGGAGTACCTCACTCTGACTGTGATAGGGAGAGACAGAGACACACACACACACACAGTGTGGAGTTCCTCTGACTGACTGACTGTGTGTGGGTGTGGGGGGTGCGACAGAGAGAGAGAGAGACACACACACACACAGGCAGCGTGGAGTACCTTTAACTGTGTGTGTGGGAGAGAGAGACAGAGGCAGACACACACACACACAACGGGCAGTGTGTACCTCTCTGTGTGTGTGTGTGTAGGGGGGAGAGAGAGAGAGACAGAGACAGTGTGGACCTCTGACTGTATGAAGGAGAGAGGGGGAGAGAGACAGAGAGAGAGGCACAGAGGCAGTGTGGTGTACTTCGGCGTGACTGTGGGGGAGAGAGAAAGAGCGCACAGGACCTCGGTCTATCTGTGGGAGGGAAGAGAGACTAAAGCAGAATACATCGGTCTTATTGTGTGTGGGGGGAGAAAGAGAGAGGTGGGGGGAGAAAAAGAGAGGTGGGGGGGAGAAAGAGAAATGGGGGGAGACGTGTATATACACACACAAAGCAGAGTTTACTGTGTATGTGGGAGACACAGATGGACTTACCTCGGTCTTACTGTGTGTGGGAGGGGGAGAAAGAGACGTACACTCACAGAGGCAGAGTCTCTCAGCCTGTGTGAGAGGGAGGGAGGGAGAGAGAGAGAGACACACACACACACAAGGTGGATGTTAAATCTCACCTGCCTGTTTCAGTATCAGGCACCCGCCGCCAGTGAAGGAAGACACCCCCATCTGTCTCCCCCTCCTCTCCCTCCACTCTCCACCCTCTCTCCTCCACCCCCACCCCCAATTTGGAAATGTCATCCCATCACCCATTCCTTCTCTCCAGAGATGCTGCCTGCCCGCTGAGTTAAAGAGTTCCCACGGTAGACTCACGATTCACTAAGGTAAACGCACGGGCCACTACGTTCTTACAACGTGTTTAAATGTTTCAATTTTTAACCTCAAGAGTACATTTTACTCGTGGAAAAGTTTAAACCTGTTTGAATTTTTCCAAGAGTTAACAAGTTTCACGGGTACCTGCCGTTAGTGCCAAGAGTCGCTAAGTTGCATCCACGAGTTCCGACGTTCCCGCTACTTTAATCGTACGTGATTACCACGACTTAAATTTGTTTTAAGCTCGGGGTACCTCGTGGGTCAGCTCGCACCGTGAGACAGGGGTTTTACTGTAACTTTAATACTTCCGTGCTGGTTAATCAAGTTGGTATTTGCACTCCTACACAGGTTAACATTGTTTCAGATGCTTTGGTGCAGTTAATTGAGCTAATAAACTCTTGGTTTTTGGAAGCTTTGTCAGGTGTAATGTAATATCGTTCTGATTGTGGAATGCAAGAAATTGCATTCAGTCTGAAGAAGGGTCCTTACCCGAGACATCACCTATCCATGTTCTCCAGAGATGCTGCCCGCCATGCTGAGTTACTCCAGCACTTTGTGTCCCTTTGTATATTAACCAGCATCTGCAGTTCCTGGTTTCTACAAGAAATTACTGTAGCATTAATTCTACGACATCAATTCCTTTCTTTAAAAAATACTTGCCTCAAGTTGCCAGCTTAACATTCAACCGCTATTTTCTTTAACAAAACATTTTTAATTATACGATGATAAACACAATGTGGTTAAAGTCAATAGGTTGTGGAACTAAATGCATTTTGCCACCGTAAAGTATCTTCTAGCCCTGTTTACATAGGATTCTAAACAGTATTCGTAATTCATAAATTGTAGGAATAGAATGAGGCCAATCGGCTCATTCCATCATGGCTGACATCTTTCCCACTCAACCCCATTCTCCTGCCTTCTCCACATAACCCCTGACAAGCATCTGTCAATCTACACTTAAAAATACAAATTGACTTGGCCTCCACAGCCGCCTGTGGCAATGAATTCCACAGATTCACCACCCTCTGACTAAAGAAATTCCTTCTCATTTTAATTATTGAGAGATTTAATCTGTAACTGTTTAACTGTGATAACTAAGAATGATCCTTGTTCTAACTTTCAATTTCTTGCAAAATAAATTGGAAACGAGTTGACAATTAGCTTGTGGATAGATTATACTGCATAGCTTGATGGTGACATTATTTAAATCCGATAAAATGTCATTACAGTCAATTCAATAGGAACTTCCATGATCTAAAAGATATATTTCTGCACCATACAACCCCTTTTGGAATTGTATTGGATATGTCCCACCATATAATTTTATTTCATTGAATGATAGGCCAAATAATTACCAAAATGTTGACTTTAAATATAGAGCTGCTGCCTCACAGCACTACAGACCCATGTTTGATCCTGATTATGGGTTCTCCCTGTGACAGTGTGGGGTTTTCTCCTGGTGTTCTAGTTTCCTCCCACATCCCAAAGATGTATGGTTTTATTGGTTAAATGGCCCTCTGTAAATTGTTCCTATTGTGTAGGATAGAATGTATACAGGTGTTCACTGGTCGGTGTGGACTCGGTGGGCATGTTTCCATACGGTATCTCCAATACTACCAACCAAAAACTAGTCGATACCTAACTTTGTAAATAAGATGTATATTAATGTTTTCAAATGTTTTTATGTTTTTAGATCTTGTGTTTTAACTAGGCTATAACTTTAGGTAAAAACAAAGTTTGAAATTATGTAATTGACTTTTACAGAAATGAATGTCCTTGTTATTTTATGGGTACGGAGTATTTACCTGGAGAAGTGGCAATTAGTTCCACGGGAATGTGGTGAGTTGTAACCGCCGTTTTCTATTCATCTTACACCAGTAGGTTGTAGGGTGGCCCAGTGGTGCTGCGGGTAGAGCTGCTACCTCACAGTGCCAGAGACTCGGCGGCGACACTAACCTCTGGTGATGTCTGTGTGGAGTTTGCACATTCTCCCCGTGATGCGTGGGGGTTTCCTCCGGGTGCTCTAGTTTGCTCTCACATCCCAAATACATGCAGGGTTGTAGGTTAATTGGCCTCTGTGAATTGCCCCTTGTGTGTTGGGAGTGGATGTGAAAGTGGGATAATGTAGAACTAGTGTGAACAGGTGATCCCTGGTCGGTACAGATTGGGTGGGCTAAAGGGCCATGCTGTATCCCTAAATGAAACTAAACAGTGAAACAGGATTTTTGAAATTGAATGCTACTTAAAGTACTTGCCTTCACAAACACTTTGTTTTCATACAACAAATTAAAGAATAATATCTCTCTCTCTAAATTGTTTTTAATTTTCTTCACCTTGGCAAATCTTTTGCTTTAAGTAGCATTCAGTTTCAGAAAACCTGTTTCATTGTTTAGTTTAGAGATACAGTGTGGAAACAGGCCCTTCGGCCCCCCTGAGTCCATGCTGACCATCGATCACAAACTAACTGCTCCCTCTAGCTGATGTGGGTTATTCAAGTCTTTAGGAATGACTGTTTGACAACTTTCAGCTCGTTTTAGTTTTTTAGAAGCCTCTTACCCTTTTCCGAGTGCTGTCAATAGTTGCTGCCGTTTTTCAGGCAGACAGCCCCATAAAAGTTGTCGTTAACCCAATAAATTACGTGGTTAAGGTAAACAATTTGTGTATCAAATTTTGCTAATTCCATTACATACTTGCTCCACTGAGATATGTTTAACAGTTTACACACAAGGGACACTAATCCTGCAGAGAAAAGTCGATGGTTACTTATACTCTGCGACACATCATAATGCCGATTTTAAAAGTCCCCAAAAAGTTTGGGGAATGTGTAATGAACTGAAAATGTTTATAACAATATTGAGCATTCAGAAGTAACGGCTTTGTTCTCATTGTCAGGATCTGTTCTGAAGGCACCATGCAGTTCCAGAGGCAAGAAACCGGTAAGTCGATGATTTTTCGACATGTAACATACATAAAACATAGAAGTGTACAGCACAGAAACAAGGTCTGTGCTCCACATAATACCATGATAAACTAATCTCACCTGCCTGCACATGATCCATATCAAAGAGTAGGAGTAAACGGGTCCTTTTCAGAATGGCAGGCCATGGCTAGTGGGGTACCGCAAGGCTCAGTGCTGGGACCCCAGCTATTTACAATATATATTAATGATTTGGACGAGGGAATTGAATGCAACATCTCCAAGTTTGCGGATGACATGAAGCTGGGGGGGCAGTGTTAGCTGTGAGGAGGATGCTAGGAGGCTGCAAGGTGACTTGGATAGGCTGGGTGAGTGGGCAAATGCATGGCAGGCAGTATAATGTGGATAAATGTGAGGTTATACACTTTGGAGGCAAAAACAGTAAAGTAGACTATTAACTAAATGGTGGCCGATTAGGAAAAGGGGAGATGCAACGAGACCTGGGTGTCATGGTACACCAGTCATTGAAAGTAGGCATGTAGGTGCAGCAGGCAGTGAAGAAAGCGAATGGTATGTTAGCATTCATAGCAAAAGGATTTGAGTATAGGAGCAGGGAGGTTCTACTGCAGTTGTACAGGGTCTTGGTGAGACCACACCTGGAGTATTGCGTACAGTTTTGGTCTCCAAATCTGAGGAAAGACATTCTTGCCATATAGGGAGTACAGAGAAGGTTCACCAGACTGATTCCTGGGATGTCAGGACTTTCATATGAAGAAAGACTGGATAGACTTTGCTTGTACTCGCTAGAATTTAGAAGATTGATAGGGGATCTATAGAAACTTACAAAATTCCTAAGGGGTTGGACAGGCTAGATGCAGGAAGATTGTTCCCGATGTTGGGGAAGTCCAGGACAAGGGGTCACAGTTTAAGGATAAAGGGGAAATCCTTTAGGACCGAGATGAGAATTTTTTTTTTCACACAGAGAGTGGTGAATCTCTGGAACTCTCTGCCACAGAAGGTAGTTTAGGCCAGTTCATTGGGTATATTTAAGAGGGAGTTAGATGTGGCCCTTGTGGCTAAAGGGATCAGGGGGTATGGAGAGAAGGCAGGTACAGGATACTGAGTTGGATGATCAGCCATGATCATATTGAATGGCGGTGCAGGCTCGAAGGGCCGAATGGCCTACTCCTGCACCTATTTTCTATGTTTCTATGTTTCTATCCATCCATTCCCCACATATCCATGTGCCTGTCTTAAACACCACTATCGTATTTGCCTCCACCACCACCTCTGGCAGCACGTTCCAGGCACCCGCCACTCTGTGTTTTTTTTTTTTAAAGCCCCACACATCTCCTTTAAACGTTGGCTCTCTCACCATAAAGTTATGCCTTCGAATCTTTAACATTTCCAATTTGAGAAAGGTTCTGACTGTCTATCCTATCTATGTCTCCAGTAATTTTGTATACTTCTATTGGGTCTCCTCTTACTCTAATGCTTCAGAGAAAGCAATCCATTTGTCCAATTTCTCCTTATAGCTAGTACCCTCTAATCCTGGCAGCATTCTGGTAAATCTCCTCTGCACCCTCTCCAAAGCCTCCTCATCCTTCCAGAAATTGGGTGATCAGAACTGTGCACAATAACCCAAATGCAGCCTAACAGAGCACCAGAGAAGTACGGTGGCACAGGTGCTGCCTCAGAGCACCAGGGACCTGGATTTGATCCTGACCTCAGGTACTGTCTGTGCGTGGACTTTGCACGTTCTCCCTGTGACCGCGTGGGTTTCCTTCGGGTGCTCTGGTTTCCTCCCACTTCCCAAAGACGTGCAACTTTGTAGGTTAATTGGCCTCTGTGAGTTGCCCCTAGTGTGTAGGGAGTGGATGTGAAAGAGGTATAACAAGGAACTAGTGTGAACAGGTGATCGATGGTCAGCGTTGACTCTGTAGGCCAAAGGGCCTGTTTCCATGCTGTATATTTCAAAGTAATATTGCACTTGATCTCTGGCATTTATTCATTCAAAATGTGTTATTTCAATTAAACTGCAGAAGACGATGGTTAACCATGTTCCTAATTCAACAGATACCCAATGTGGACCTGGTCAAACATACTTTAACTGCAGTAATCCTGTGAGTGGCCTTGAGACCAATCTCGGCGGAGGATGCAGAAAGACTTGTGAAAATCTACTCTTAAATGTGGCCTGCCCTGAAACAATGCCGTGTCTTTCAGGATGTGTTTGCCCGGATGGGTAAGTGTCAAGTTGCATTAAGTAGTGCAACATGATAATGTAACAAGGCAAAAGATTGCATTAATAATGTTACTGTGGTCTATGACTCTACGACTCTGCGATATTGTCCAAAGACAGATGTCAGTAAATGTGAAGTTTAGCCAACATTCCTGAATCCATGGAGACGCAAGGAGATGCGGGTTTACCAATAAAAAAGACACGCTATAGTAACACAGCGAGTCCGGCTGCATCTCTGGAGAACATGTAGAAGGTGACGTTATGGGTTGGGATCCTTCAGATTTGACCTGCAACATCGTCTATCCACTACATACCCTCTGCAGATGCTGCCCGACCTGCTGAGGAATGGTCCCGATCCAAAACGTCACCTATCCAAGTCAAGTCAAGTCTATTTGTCACATACGCATACGAGATGTGCAGTGAAATGAAAAGTGGCAATGCCTGCGGAATGTGCAAAAATCCATGTTCTCCAGAGATGCTGCCTGTCCCGCTGAGTTACTCCAGCACTTTGTGTCCTATTTGTGCATTAACCAGCATCTACATTCCGGTGTTTTGATCAAAATTTCCAGCACCTGCAGTTCCTTGTGTCTCCATATCTCTGGTGCTTTGGGTTTGTGATCTGCTGGTGCTGAGTTGCTGTGTCTAATGGTCTATCTTGTTAGACACAGACAATCAAGTTACACCTATGGCTTTGAAATTACACATAATTAACAGAGAACATTTCTGCTCATCGGCTTTGTGGTGTCTTGCAGTTTAGTCATGTTACACCTGTACACTACTGTAGAGAGGAATAACTAATGCAATGCAGCACAATCATTTGCTTGTATTCAAGTTTACCTGGGATAAGAAGCTGGGTTCAAAATTCTCATCTTTTAGAGTCATTGTGGGCTGAAGGGCCTGTTCCTGTGCTGTACTGTTCTATGTTGTCTAGTTTAGTGTAGTTTAGAGGTACAGCGTGGAAATAGGCCCTCCGGCCCACTGAGTCCACGCTGTCGAGTAATCTGCACACCAGCAGTGCCCTACACTCTAAGGACAATTTATAATTTTACTGAAGCCAATTAACCTACAAACTTGCACGTCTTTGGAACGTGGGTGGAAACGGAGCACCCGGAGAGCACCAATGCAGGTCACAGAGAGAACGTACAAACTGCGTACTGAAAGCACCCGTGGTCTGGATTGAACCCTGGTCCCTAGCGCTGTAAGGCAGCAACTCTACCGCTGCGGCACCTTGCTGCCCCACATGCATTTGACATGCACCAGTGATTGCCCAAGAATCGTGAAGTTGTCAGTCACTACTTTTTAATTAAAGTAACAAAATACACATTGTAAAATGCTGGTTCCAAGGCGAGGGATTAGGGTGATGTAAGAATGGATCCAGACTTGATATACAGTAAGGACATTCGAGTTTCCATTCGATAAATGAACGTCAGTTCTGGAGTTTGCGGGAGTGGTCTCGTGAATACAATACTCGCGGGTCAACAGTGAAGTATTCAAGGCTAGTGATACAAACTGACCTTGGCCTTGTACCAAATCCCTGCCTGCAATGTTTGAAAGCTAGCCTGATGTACGAAGTGAAACAATATAACAATCGCACCATGTTTACTTTCTCACTGTGGTCAGGGTAATATTTTCAAATTCTACCTATTTTCAACCTGTTGTTTCACTTTTGTCACATAGAATATTTAAAATGTGACATAAGTTTTTTTCACAACAATCAATCAGTTTTCTTGACAATTTAAATTGAGAAGAAATATTCAGATGATGATTTGCAGAGTTATTATCACTGATATTTTTAAGGCGGAGATTGACGGATTCTTGATTAGTATGGGAGTCATGGGCTATGGGGTGAAGGCAGGAGAATGGGGATGAGAGGGAAAGATAGATCAGCCATGTTTGAATGGCGGGGTAGACTTGATGGGCCGAATTGCCTAATTCTGCTCCTATAACTTGTGAATTTATGTTATTGTGGAAGTTGATGCTGAGTTGGCATTAGAACATACAATAGTATAGCACAGGAACAGGCCCTTCAGCTCACAATGTCTATGCTAAACATGATGCCAAATTAAACTAATTTCCTGTGTCTGCATATGATCCATTCCCTACATATCCACACGCTAATCTAAAAACCACTATTTTATCTGCTTCCAAAAATATACTTTGCCGCACACATCTCCTTTAAATTTTCCCCTTTCATCTTAACGGTATGCCCTCTAGTATTTGCCATTTTCATCCTGGAAAAAAGATTCTGATTGTGATGTTGTGGCGATCAGTGAAACATGGTTGCAGGAGGGCTGTGATTGGAAACTAAATATTCCAGGATTTCGTTGCTTCAGGGGTGATAGAATTGGAGGGGCAAGAGGTGGGGGTGTTGCGTTGCTTGTCAAGGAAGATATTACAGCAGTGCTTTGGCAGGATAGATTAGAGGGCTCGTCTAGGGAGGCTATTTGGGTGGAACTGAGAAATGGGAAAGGTGTAGCAACACTTATAGGGGTGTATTATAGACCGCCAAATGGGGAGCGAGAATTGGAAGAGCAAATATGTAAGGAGATAGCAGATATTAGTAGTAAGCACAAGGTAGTGATTGTGGGAGATTTCAATTTTCCACACACAGACTGGGAAACACATTCTGTAAAAGGACTGGATGGTTTGGAGTTTGTAAAATGTGTGCAGGATAGTTTTTTGCAGCAATACATAGAGGTACCTACTAGAGAAGGGGCAGTGCTGGACCTCCTGTTAGGAAATGAGACGGGGCAGGTGGCGGAGGTATGCGTTGGGGAGCACTTTGGGTCCAGTGATCACAATACCATTAGTTTCAATATAATTATGGAGAAGGTCAGAACTGGACCTAGGGTTGAGATTTTTGATTGGAGAAAGGCTAACTTTGAGGAGATACGAAAGGATTTAAAAGGAGTGAATTGGGACATGTTGTTTTACGGGAAGGATGTAGAAGAGAAATGGAGGACATTTAAAGGTGAAATTTTAAGAGTACAGAATCTTTATGTCCCTGTTCGGTTGAAACGAAATAGTAAAAATTGGAAAGAGCCATGGTTTTCAAGGGAAATTGGACACGGTTCGGAAAAAGAGAGAGATCTACAATAATTATAGGCAGCATGGAGTAAATGAGGTGCTTGAGGAGTATAAAGAATGTAAAAAGAATATTAAGAAAGAAATTAGAAAAGCTAAAAGAAGATATGAGGTTGCTTTGGCAAGTAAGGTGAAAGTAAATCCAAAGGGTTTCTACAGCTATATTAATAGCAAAAGGATAACAAGGAATACAATTGGTCCATTAGAGAGTCAGAGTGGACAGCTATCTGCAGAGCCAAAAGAGATGGGGGAGATATTGAACAATTTCTTTTCTTCGGTATTCACCAAGGAGAAGGATATTGAATTATGTAAGGTAAGGGAAACAAGCAGAGTAGCAATGGAAACTATGAGATTCAAAGAAGAGGAGGTGCGGACACTTTTGAAAAATATGAAAACGGATAAGTCTCCAGGTCCTGACAGGATATTCCCTAGGACATTGAGGGAAGTTAGTGTAGAAATAGCAGGGGCTATGACAGAAATATTTCAAATGTCATTAGAAACGGGAATAGTGCCGGAGGATTGGCGTACTGCGCATGTTGTTCCGTTGTTTAAAAAGGGTTCTAAGAGTAAACCTAGCAATTATAGACCTGTTAGTTTGACGTCAGTGGTGGGCAAATTAATGGAAAGGATACTTAGAGATAATATATATAAGCATCTGGATAACCAGGGTCTGATTAGGAACAGTCAACATGGATTTGTGCCTGGAAGGTCATGTTTGACTAATCTTCTTGAATTTTTCGAAGAGGTTACTAGGGAAATTGATGAGGGTAAAGCAGTGGATGTTGTCTATATGGACTTCAGTAAGGCCTTTGACAAGGTTCCTCATGCAAGGTTGGTTAAGAAGATTAAATTGTTGGGTATTAATGGTGGAGTAGCAAGATGGATTCAACAGTGGCAGAATGGGAGATGCCAGAGAGTAATGGTGGATGGCTGTTTGTCAGGTTGGAGGCCGGTGACCAGTGGGGTGCCTCAGGGGTCTGTGTTGGGTCCACTGTTGTTTGTCATGTACATCAATGATCTGGATGATGGTGTGGAAAATTGGATTAGTAAGTATGCAGATGATACTAAGATAGGTGGTGTGGTGGATAATGAAGTAGATTTTCAAAGTCTACAGAGAGATTTAGGCCATTTGGAAGAGTGGGCTGAAAGATGGCAGATGGAGTTTAATGCTGATAAATGTGAGGTACTACAGCTCAGCAGGACAAATCAAAATAGGACGTACATGGTAAATGGTAGAGAATTGAGGAATGCAGTTGAACAGAGGGATCTAGGAATAACTGTGCATAGTTCCCTGAAGGTGGAATCTCATGTAGATAGGGTGGTAAAGAAAGCTTTTGGTGTGCTGGCCTTTATAAATCAGAGCATTGAATATAGAAGTTGGGATGTAATGTTAAAATTGTACAAGGCATTGGTGAGGCCAATTCTGGAGTATGATGTACAATTTTGGTCGCCTAATTATAGGAAGGATGTCAACAAAATAGAGAGAGTACAGAGGAGATTTACTAGAATGTTGCCTGGGTTTCTGCAACTAAGTTACAGAGAAAGGTTGAACAAGTTAGGTCTTTATTCTTTGGAGCGCAGAAGGTTAAGGGGGGACTTGATAGAGGTCTTTAAAATGATGAGCGGGTTAGACAGAGTTGACGTGGATAAGCTTTTCCCATTGAGAGTAGGGAAGATTCAAACAAGGGGACATGACTTGAGAATTAAGGGACAGTAGTTTATGGGTAACATTAGGGGGAACTTCTTTACTCGGAGAGTGGTAGCTGTGTGGAATGAGCTTCCAGTGGAAGTGGTGGAGGCAGGTTCGATTTTATCCTTTAAAAATAGATTGGATGGGTATATGGACGGGAAAGGAATGGAGGGTTATGGTCTGTGTGCAGGTAGATGGGACTAGGGGGAAGTAAGAAGAAAGAAGGGGGAAAGAAGGGGAAAAAAAAAAAGAGAAAAAAAAAGTGTTGGGCACGGACTTGAAGGGCCGAGATGGCCTGTTTCCATGCTGTAATGGTTATATGGTTATATGGTAATATTGTCTACTCTATCAAAGCCACAACATTTTATATACATGCATCCATCACGTCTCTCCTCTGCCTCCGGCGCTCCAGAGAAAACAATTCAAGTTTGTCCAACCTCTTCGAGTAGCTAATACCCTCTAATCCAGGGCGGTAAACCTCTTCTGCACCTTCTCCGAAGCCGCCATATCCTTCCTGTGATGGGGCGACCGGAAATGCACAAATTACTCCAAATGCAGTCTAGCCCCAATGTTTTATCAAGATGCAATATGATTTCCTGCCCCAACCTCTCAATGCCATGACCAATGAAGGTAAGCATTCCATACACCTTCTTTTATCTATATGTGTGATTACTTTTGAGGAGTTATAGAATTGGACATAAAATTCCTTTGTACAAGAATGCTGTGGCCTTAAGCAATCCTTCCATTAACTGTATCCTTCCCCAAACGCCCTCTCCCTCCCTTTCATTTAGCCTCCCAAAGAGCAACATCTCACACTTAAACTTCGTCTGCCATTTCCTCACCCATGTCTATAATTGATCCATCCCCCGCTGTACCTTTTGACAGCCATCTTTACTGTCAACAACTCCACAAATGTTGCCGTTGTCTGCAAACGTACTGACTGACTTATCTCCATTTTTATCCAAGTCCTTAACATATATCACAAGTAACAAAGGTCACAGACCTCCAGGCAGAATAACACCCTTCCACCATTACCCTCTGTCTTTTATGGGGAAGGCAGTCCTGAATCCAAACTATCAAGTCATTGTGGACCCCATGCATCATGTCTTCTGGATCAGCCTGTCATGAGGCACTTTATCAAATGCCTTACTGAAATCCATGTGGACAACACCCACTGCCCTACCCTCATCAATCATTTTTGCCCCTTCATTAAAAAAAAACGAATTCCCTACACAAAGCCATGCGCCTGTTGCTAATAAGCTAATTTTCTTCCAAATGTGAATAAATCATCCCGCTGGATCATTTCCATAGCTTCCTGTGAGGATTACCAGCACATAGGTCCTGGAATTATCATTATTTTTCTTAACCAGAGGAACAACAATGGCTACTCACCAGTCCTCTGGGATCTTGCCTGTAGCTGGAGAGGAAGCAAAGATCTCCAGCATGGCCCTTGCGATCTCCTCTCTTGATAACCTGGGGTAGATCTCAGCAGGTCCTGGGGATTTATCTACCATAATGTTCTTCAAGAAATTCAACGTCATCTCTTTGTTAAACTCAAAATGCCCCTGTGTACAAGTATACCCCACTGATCTCACTGTCCTCCATGTCCTTGTCCTGGGTAAATACCAATGCAAAGTATTCATTTTGTATCTCACCTACCTCCTCTCACTCCAACCATAAATGTCTTTATTTATCCTTGAGTGGTCCTACACTCCCCTTAGTTATGCTCTTGTTTTTAATGTATGCAATTAAAAAGCCTTTGAAACCTCCTTGATCTGACTTGCCAATGAAATATCATGGTGCAGTCTATCTCTCCTAATTCCCTGCTTGTGTTCTTTCCTGCTTTCTTTATATTTCTAGTGTTTTTAATTGATTATCAATAGTGTTACTAATGATGTTGCGCTCATTTTAAGCACAATTTGATTAGTGATAGGGACATACAGCACGAAACGGGTCCTTTGGACCAACTTACCCATGCTGACCAAGATGCCCCATTAACATTAGTCCCACCAACCTTCGTTGTGCCCCATATCCATCTAAACCTCTCCGATCCACATATCCTGTCCAAATGCCTTTAGTGAGTTAACTCTTCACTTCATTCTGCAAGGTCTACCATTTTCTATCTCTTTAAGTAATGTTTCTTATCCCTTGCACAGTAATTCCATATTCCCAGACTTCATGAATATGGGTTAAAATACATGGTGTTAAAATTGTCATAGTTAGTTATCAATCCCTGTATTGACTGTTGTTTATTATAAACTAGAACTGAGAGATAGCTGGCTGTGGCGAACAAACCGTAAAGCTAAATTACAACGGTGTACCACAGGAACCAGTGCTGGGAATTTTGTTTGTGATATTTATTAATATGTTGGGTGTGAGTTTATGAGCGATGATTAAGTTTACAAATTACACAAAACGTTGTGTTTGGGAAAGTGGAGGATTGCTTAATACAGCAGGATATAGCTCGGGCAGAATGTTGGGCGGGCAAGTGGCAGATGCAACCTAACACCAACAAGTGTGAGGTGACGCATTTTTGGAAAGCCAAAGAGGGGGTAGGGCAAATGTGCTGCAAGTGATAGGGCTTTAAAGAGTGTTAGTGAATAAAGGCACCCCTAGGGTTCACGTCCATAATCCCCTGAAAGTGGCAACACAGTTGGATAGGGTGCTCACGGTGAAGAAGGCACATGGTGGTGCTTGCCTTCAAAAACTGAAGTGTAGATGTTGGTACTTCACGTTGCAACTTTACTAAGCATTTAGAGCATTGTGTGCAGTTCTGGTCATCGCAGTAAGGGGCAGCGCAGTGGTAGAGTTGGAGCCTTGCAGCACCAGAGACCTGGGTTCGAGACTAACTTAGGGTGCAGTCTGTACGGAGTTTGTACGTTCTCCCTGCGACACCATGGGTTTTCTCTGGGTGCTCCGGTTTCCTCCCACACCCCAAAGTCGTGCAGGTTTGTAGGTTAATTGGCTTTAGTAAAATTGTAAAATGTCTAGTACGTGGGTAGCATTAATGTAAGCTGGTCAGCGTGGACTCAGTGGGATGAAGGGCACGTTTCCATGTTATTTCTCTAAAGTCTAAAGTAAAAGGCCTTACAGCAAGGATGTAGTTGTGCTACAGAGTGCAGAGGATGTTGTTTAGATTTCATGTCTTTAATTATAGGGAGAGATTGGATAGGCTAGGTATGTTATTCCATTCAAAGGTATCCAATGAGGTAGATAGTAACTCAGGATCGCACTCTAACTGATGAGAGGACCATTCAGTTGCCTGATAACAGCTGGAAGAAACTGTCCCTGAATCTGGAGGTATGTGTTTTCAAACTTCTGTACCTCTTGCCTAATGGGAGAGGGGAGAAGAGGGAGTGATTGGGTGAGACTCATCTTTGATTATGCTGGTGGCCTTGCCAAGGCAGCGTGAGGTGTAGATGGCATCAATCGAAGTGTTTGCGTGATGGTTTGGGCTACATCCACAACACTCTGCAATTTCTTGCGGTCTTGGATGGAGTTGTTCCCAAACCATGCAATGATGCATCCCAATAAAATACTTTCTGCGGCATGTCTGTAGAAGTTGGCGAGGGTTGTTGGGGACATACTGAACTTCCTAGGCCTTCTAAGGAAGTAGAGGCACTAGTATGCTTTCTAGGTACATAGATAGGAAACGGGGTGGCACAGGGGTGCAACGGTAGGTTTGCTGCCTTACAACGCCAGAGACCATCTTGATTAAGGGTGTTGTCTATAGAGATTTTGTACATTTTCCCTGTGACCACTTGGGTTTTCTACGGGCGCTCCGGTTTCCTCCCACACTCTAAAGAAGTGCAGATTTGTAGGTTAATTGTCTTCGGTAAAATTGTAAATTGTCCATAGTGTGTAGGATATTCGTAGTGTACGGGGTGATTGCTTAATGTACCAACAGGCCTGTTTCCACGCTGTATCTCTAAGGCCAAAAAGGAAATGTTTAGAGGGATTTGGGCGAATTGTGGGCAGGTTGGAATAGTGTAGATGGGGCATATTGCGTGGACAAGATGGGCCGAAGGGCCTGTTTCTGTGCTGTATGACCCTGTGAATCAGCAGCTGGCAATTCATAATCATGATATCACCAACTTGCCAACGCAAATGATTTAGGTGCTTTACAGAGGCATAAATTGTGGTGATGAAATGCAAAGGGCCTGGACGGAATTTTTTGTTTATCAAACTGCAATCACCAATTAATTAAGTAAAGGCTGGAAGTTGCTGCAATTATTCAGAAGTTCATTAAAGAACTTTTATTTAATTTTGTTCCAGAACACAATCTGTCCTTTGTGAAGGACAGTGGTTGCTTGTGAGAAAGTATTTCAGATATCTGCCAACTCATCTCTCCAAAAAAAAATCTATTCATTTTTGAGTGGTTTTGAGTAACAGAATTGAAAAAACTGATATTTCATATTGGTTTCATGAGAACCAAATCAGATTTCAGCCTCCGGAGAATATAGATTCTCTTCCAAAAACAATGATAACTTTTAATATGTTCTTTAGTACCACTTATATAACATCTTCGCACCAGCTATCTGTGATGTAGCAGGCAGTGAGTCCCAGATTTAGTATGTGAAATGTGTAGAGGAACAGAGGTACTTTGAAATATTTGTGCAAAGATCTCCAAAAGTAAATCCTTAAATGTTGATAAAGTGATTGAAAAGGGATACAGGATATGTGCCCGATGTTGGGGGAGTCCAGAACCAGGGGCCACAGTTTAAGAATAAGGAGCAAGCTATTAAGAACGGAGACGAGGAAGTTTTTCTCACAGAGAGTGGTGAGTCTGTGGAATTCTCTGCCTCAGAGGGCGGTGGAGGCCGGTTCTCTGGATACTTTAGAGAGAGAGCTAGATAGTGCTCTTAAAAATAGCGGAGTCAGGGGATAGGGGGAGAAGGCAGGAACGGGGTACTGATTGGGGATGATCAGCCATGATCACATTGAATGGCAGTGCTGGCTCGAAGGGCCAAATGGTCTACTGCACCTATTGTCTATTGTCTATTGATACTATCCTTTATATATTTCTATCAGATCTCGATGCTCCAGAGACAGCAATCCAAGTTTATATAACCTCTCCTTATAGCTAATATCCTCTAAATGGTGTGGCACAGTAGTGCAGCGGTACAGTTGTTGCCTTGCAGTGCCAGAGACCCAGGTTCGATCCTGACTATGGATGCTGTTTGTACAGAGTTTGTACATCCTCCCAGAGACCGCACGGGTTTTCTCTGGGTGCTCCGGTTTCCACCCACATTCGAAAGACGTGCAGGTTTGTAGGTTAATTGGCCTCTATAATTTGTCCCTAGTGTGTAGGTTAGAACGAGTGTGTGCAGATCGCTGGTTGGCATGGACTCAGTGGGCCGAAGGGCTGTTTCCTTGCTGTATCCATAAAACTACACAAATTCAAGCATCATTCTGGTAATCCTCTTCTGCACCCTCTCGAAAGCCTCCATATCCTTCCTGTAATGGGGCAAACAGAACTGCACACATTACTCTAAATGTGGCCTGACCAAAGTCCAGTAAAGCTTCAACATGACTCCCTGACTCTTACACTCAATTCTCAGTCCGATGTAGGCAAGTATATCATGCGCATTAGAGATAAGAAAGGACATAAGCAAAATTCTTGTCCAAAGGGTAAAGTTCTAGAGCTCACTGCCTCCAAGGGTGCAGAGGCTGAAACTCATCACCTTTAAACAGTACAAGAACAGGCCATTTGGCCCACAATGTCTGTGCCGACCATGATGCCAAGACCATCACTTATCTGCCCGCACATAATCCATATCCCTCCATTCCCTGCATATCCATGTGCCTATCCAAAAGGGCCACAACTGTATTTGCCTCCACCACCATCCCTGGCAACGCATTCCAGGCACCCACCACCCTCGGTAGGGGAACAAATCTTGACCCGCACATCTCCTTTAAACCTTGCCCCTCACACCTTGAAGCTGTACCCTTTAGTATTTGATTTATCCACCCTGGGGGAAAAAAACGTCTGACTGTGTCTGTCTATGCCTTCAGTGAGTGGATTATAGTTGATTCATTGTTCTTACAATGGTGCATATGATCCCAGCTACAAAATGTCTCTTGCAGAGGTAGAGTCTTTAATGCCGTCAGCATTGTACAAAGTTTGGGGATGCCTTAGAAGGTGCCAAATACGCCCAAGATCCAATTTTTAATTAAAAAAAATCTAATTAAACATCAGTTCTTTTGCCAGAGTTGATGAGCACATTTCAGTGTGGAATTTTAAATGACGGAGTCAGCATATAATCCCAGAGTATGTAAAAACTTTGAATAGGCAGCAGGTTCATTCACATAACAATCTTGTTTCTTCTTCAAATAACAATCACTGCTCATCAGAATGTTCACAGTAAATCACATTTATTGCTTTAAATTCAAGAGAGTTGAGTGTTTCATTGTCAAATGTACCAAAACGGGACAATGACATCTTCACTTGAGGGAGCACAGCAGTTTTGTGCTGCCTCGAGTATCAATGGATAATATAATAAACAAAGCTAAAAAGATCAACAAATAGAAAAAACATTATAAAAGCAAAAAAGAGATCAAAGCCTAAACTTGCTTGTGCAACAGGCAGTTAAATGACAGCAGAGTGTAGCATGGGGCAGCACAGTGGCGCAGCAGTAGAGTTGCTGCCTTACAGCGCCAGAGACCCTGTTTTTGCGCTGTATCTCTAAAGTCTAAAGTAACGCCTGAAGTCTAAAATTCCATGGTGAACTGTTTCCCTAGTTGTATCATGTGCAGATACTGTGCAGAAACAAGCCCTTCTGCTCACCGAGTCCGTGCCGACCAGCGATCACCCCATACTCCAGCACTATCCTACACTAGACACAATTTGTATAATTTTACTAAAGATAATGAACCTACAAACCTGTACATCTTTGGAGTGTGGGATGAAACCCACACGGTCACAGGGAGAATGTATAAACTCCGTATTGACAGCACCCGTAGTCAGGATCGAACTCTGCAACTCTACTGCTGCGCCACTGTGCTTTACTTTATTAAATATTCATAAATGCTCTATGCACTAATTTAATCCTCTGCTACGCTACTTTGTTCATTTCTTAATGAATGGGGCAATTTGTGCATGTCTTCTGAGGTGTGGATGATGAAGCCCGATACTCCTGGTTGTAAAAGTCTTGCGATCTCTTAATCCAACATGGCAGGACTTTAATTTACCCAGACAGTTGAAGAAACATTTTGTGTTTACATCTTTGTTGTTCAATTTAACTTCTCTGGAATGCTGAAGGTTGTGGGGAGACCTGATACAAGTGTATTAAATTATGAGAGACATAGACAGGATAGACAATCAGAACCTTTTTCCACATATTGGTAAAATCAAATACTAGTCGAGGCCAGTTCATTGGCTATATTTAAGAGGGAGTTAGATGTGGCCCTTGTGGCTAAAGGGATCAGAGGGTATGGAGAGAAGGCAGGTACGGGATACTGAGTTGGATGATCAGCCATGATCATATTGAATGGCGGTGCAGGCTCGAAGGGCCGAATGGCCTACTCCTGCACCTAATTTCTATGTTTCTATGTTTCTAGAGCATATGGCTGTAAGATGATGGAGGCAAAGTTTAAAGGAGATGCGTGGGACAAGTTTTTACACAGAGGATTGTGGGTGCCTGGAATGCACTGCCAGGGGTTGGTGGTGGAAGCAGATACATTAGTGGCATTTAAAAGACTTTTGGATAGGCACATGGATATGCAGGGAATGGGGGGATATATGGGTTATATGCAGGCAAATAAGTGTTGGTCATGGAATTATGGTCAGCACAGACATTGTGGGCAGAAAGGCCTGTTCTTGTGTTGTACTATATGTTAACTACTGCCAATTTGAAAATAGATGTGTGTTAGCACACAATTGCACTGTATCATTACACTGGTTATTAGATTTCCAAAGGTTACCTGTAAAGAATGTATTTTTAAAGGGGGAATGTGAGCTAAACCATCAAAGGACCATGTGAAAAATATAATATAAAATGGAGCACATTCATTTGAAAGATTTCAGGGCTATATCCTGAAACCCCCCTATTTTGACACAAAAGGTTGTACTTGAGTTAGGCTTGATTGTGTTTACGTGTGGTGTTTGGTGGTTTGGTTGGATCGCATGCAAAACAAAGCTTGTTGCTGTACCTCATTACACACGACAATAATAAACGCACACCTAACAAACAGTAGGATACATCATTCACATGATGTTTCCACTGGAGGGAGAGTCTAGGACCAGAGGTCATAGCCTCAGAATTAAAGGGCGCTCTTTTAGAACGGAGGTGAGGAGGAACTTCTTTAGTCGGAGGGTAGTTAATCTGTCAAACTCATTGCCACAGAGGGCTGTGGAGGCCAAGTCAGTGGATATTTTTAATGCAGAGTTATACAAATTCCTGATTAGAACGGGTGTCAAGGGTTTTGAGGAGAGGCAGGAAAATGGGATTAGGAGGCAGAGATCAGCCATGATTGAATGGCAGAGTAGACTCAATGGGCCGAATGGCCTAATTCTACTCCAATAATGTGTGAACTTGTGAACATTAACAAAAACAATTACATGATCAATAAGTAATGCAATTCTACATTTTAATGGGATTTCAATAAAAATAGATAACATTTGTATTTTATCATTGTAATAAGTGGTCTGTAGATATCTGAAATATGACTCACACAGCATCCTTATTCAAAACAATAATGAAATGATTCCCTTTTCTGAAGAAGGGTCTCGACCCGAAATGTCACCCATTCTTTTTCTTCAAAGATGCTGCCTGATCTGCAGGGTAATTCCATAATTTTGTGTTTACCTTCAGTGTAAACCTGCATCTACAGTTCCTTCCTACACATTTCATTACTTTAGTTTTTTTTTAAAGATACAACTTGGAAACAGGCACTTCTGCCACCTAGTCCAGCCAACCATCGATCACCCGTTCACTCTAGTTCTATGTTATTCCACATTCTCGCCCACTCCCGACACACTAGGGGCAATTTACAGAAACCAATTAACTTACAAACCTGCACATCTTTGGGATGTGGGAGGAAACCAGAGCACCCAGAAGAAACCCACGCGGTCACAGGAAGAACATGCAAACTCCACACAGACAGCACCCAAGGTCAGGATCAAACCCTGGATTCTGGCTCTGCGAGGCAGCAGCTCTACCCGCTGCACCACTGTGCCTTCAGTAGGACAATAAAGATAAGCATTGGACAAATTTAAGGAATTATTGGAATGAGTGCTTATATTTATGTGTTTGGCAAATGGTTGGTCAATATGATACCGTTAAGGAGGCCTCCGTTCGCTGTGGATTCATTTTGCAGTTTGTCCTTGCTCTCTCTTCACCGGTTAACAAACAGACGGACTTTTGTTTTAAGACTGTTGCTGAAATCCAACCCAGATTAATTCACTTTTCCTCGACCCTCCAACAAATTTATTTGGCAAAGAGAGAAATTCATTTTTTTTTACAAACTTTGACTTCTGAAAGTAAAACAACTTTGATCTTCCAAAAGCACATGGAACAAGTAATGAATTTACACTGAGAAATGGAACCTTAGTTTTTCTTTTAATTCCTTTTTAATGACTCGGCAATTTGTTTGACATGTAGCATGAAGCACATTACTAAATACCCTGTACTGGTTTCAACAGTATAACAGAGATTGTGTTGGTAATGTCACAACCATCTTGCTGTGTGAGGGTTTTTGTTTCTGTATAATCTTCCAGATTTTTTGTTACAGCAATTTAAAAGCACCTTTGACCTATGTAATGTAACTTGGTGTAGGTAATGGTGTCATATCATATACTTCAGTTTTCCAAAAGACCTTTCGTGCATTGGTTCAGCACTTGCTTTCTGAAACTTAAAATTGCATTTTTTCCTGAAGATTTTGTTGGTTGCTCTTCTTATTACACTGTGCAGTTGGCAGCAAAACAGCATTCTATCTTCTGAATGATTCGGAGAACAACAATGAACCTCTTATTTTAGAAATTGACTTCTGAAACGTTCTGAATTTTTGCTTTGGATTAATTAGGCTTAGGTTTATTATTGTCACGTACTGGGGTACAGTGAAAAGCTTTGTTTTGCATGCTATTCAATCGGATCAGATAATACCATGCATAGACACAATCAAGTACATAGGCACAATAGGTAGAGCAAAGGGAAAATACAGAGTGCAGAATATAGTTCTTAGCATTGTAGCGCTTTAGTGCCATAGACAAAGTCCAATGTCCGCAATGGGGTAAAGGTGAACCGGACAGTACCCTAGCTTATGAAAGGACTGTTTAGAAGCCTGAAAACAAAGGGGAAGAGGCTGTTTCTGAGGCTGGTGCTATGCACTTTCAAGCTTCTGTATCTTCTTCTGGACGGGAGGATGGATGGGGTGGCACAGTGGCGTATCGGTAGAGTTGCTGCCTTATAGAATAGAATAGAATAGAATGCTATTTATTGTCATTCAAACCTAGGCTTGAACGAAATTTCATTACTACAGTTTTTTTTACATTACAAAAAAAAAACCAAGACCCACACTTAACACAGTTTACATAAACATCCATCACAGTGAGTCTCCAACACCTCCTCACTGTGATGGAAGGCAAAGTCTTATCTCTTCCCTTTATTCTTCACCCGCGGTCCAGCAGTCCAACTGCAGCGTCTAGGTGAACTGGGGCTCCGGTGTTAAAGCCCCCGGCGGACGATGGTAAGTCCTGTGGCCATTTAGCCACGCTGGGCGATGCCAGGCCCCCGGCTCCGTGTCCTTCAAACCCCGCGGTTCAAGCAGTCCAACCCGCGGTCCAACTGCAGCGTCTAGGCGAAATGGGGCTCCGATGATAGAGCCCCCGGCAGATGATGGTAAGTCCCGTGGCCGCTAACCCGCGCTGGGCGATGTTAGGCCTCGCTCCGTGTCCTCCAAACCTCGCGATTCCAGCAGGAGAAGTTGCCGTTGCGGGAGCTCCAAAAAGCCGTCTCCCACCAGGGACCTGGAGCTCCCGATGTTCCTGTCCACCGGGCCCGCAGCCGGAGCTTCCGAAACTCCAAAGTCGGGTCGCAGCCGAGCGCCACCACAGCTCTCCCCGCTCCAAAGCTGGCCAGCTCCGCGATGTCAGGTCCCAGGCTCCGCAACTGGAGCCCTCAGGTTGGTCCCGGCTGGAGGCAGCCGCCGGCTCCACAATGTTAGGCCCAACGACATCGGAGATCCGACAGGGAAAAAGTCGGGGCCCTGTACAGGGAAGAGATTAACGGTTTCCCCAACATCCCCCCCTCCACCCCCCACATATACACAGCTAAAAAATAATAATAACTAAGCTCAAGACATACATTTAACAAGACAAAAATTAAAAAAAAGACGGACGACTGTAGTTGAACCGCTGCCGTTAGGCGCCGCCACTCCCATGGCACCATAGACGCGGGTTCGATCCTGACTATGGGTGCTGTCTGTATGGACTTTGTTCGTTCTCCCTGTGACCAGTGTGGGTTTTCTCCAGGTGCTCCAGTGTCCTTCCACACTCCAAAGTAGTACATCAGTAGGTCAATTGACTTCAGAAAAAAAAATTGTAAATAGTTCCTAGTGTGTAGGATAGTGTTAGTGTATGGGATGATCAAAGGTTCTGTTTAGAGATACAGCGTGGAAACAGGCCCTTTGGTTCACTGAGTGTGCACCGAACAGTGATCCCCGCACATTATCACAAGCCTACACGCACTAGGGATTTACATTTGTACCAAGTATACAAACTCAAGCCAATTAATCTACAAACCTGTACGTCTTTGGACTGCGGGAGGAAGCCGAAGATCTCGGAGAAAACCCACGCGGAGAATGTACAAACTCTGTACAGACAGCACCCATAGTCGGGATGGAACCCGGGTCTCTGGCGCTGTAAGCGGTCTAAGGCAGCAACTCTACCGCTGCGCCACCGTGTCGCCCCAGTTGGCACAGACTACGTGGGCTGAAGGGCCTGTTTCCTCACTGTATCTCTAAAGTCTAAAGTAAAGTCTAAAGACGAAGGAATGGTAGGGGTGTGACAAGGCTTTTGTGTTGGTTGCTTTCTCATGGTGGCAGTGTGATCAATGTATCTTTTTTTCAGTAATTTCAATTGTAATAAATGTGAACCATCTTCAGGATCAATTGATATTTAAATGTTTCCACACAAACATAAATAAGTGGCTGATAAATTTATAAAATTATGCTGTCACATGCACCTGATCTGCTAATTCGTACTTTATCTATTTTAGTGTAGTTTATTGTCACATGCACTGAAGTACAGTGAAATGCTTTTTGTTGCATGCTATCCAGTCAGCGGAAAGACAACACATGATTACAATCAAGCCATCCACAGCATACATCTACAGGATGTTTAGTGCAAGATAAAGTCCGATTAAAGCTAGTCCGAAGGTCAGGTCAGGACCACTCTCTGGTTGGTGATGGGATGGTTCAGTTGTCTGATAACAGCTTTGCATTAAAATTATAACCTTGCTTATAAATTTTTATTGTCTTTTGGAAGTTGAGGTAAATTAAATTTAAAGGCTGGAATGTTTTGAAACCAAAGGGGGAAGATAATGATGATGAAAAAATCAATGTGACTGATCAGTGGAGACACAAGGAACTGCAAATTGTGGAATCTTGAATATAACACAAAATGCTGGAGTAACTCAGAAGGTCAGGCAGCATCTTTAGACTTTAGTGATACAGCGCAGAAACAGGTCCTTTGGCCCACCGAGTCTGCACTGACCAGTGATCACCATCACTATCCTACACACCAGAGCCAATTTATAGTTTTACCAAAGTCAATTTTACTTCGGAGTCACGTGAGTGACTACGTGAAGAAGAGCCCGTTCAGCCGCACACGCGTCATATCGTACAGACGCATAGCGTGAGTGCCGATGTTTGGAGTGAGCAGAGCTCCTCCAAACCGGTAAGTAAAAAACCTGAAGGTAGGTTTTTACTTACGTTTTTCAGGTGATTTAAAAGACTTGTAGTAATGAAATACAAGTCATAATGAAGAAAATTGTGGAGGTGTACCGCAGAGTGCTCAGACAGACCGCGGGTCTGTGAGTAGCGGGCGACCTTTAAATTTGTTTTTAAATGGTTAACGTTTAGCGCATTAGATCGCATAGATAAAGAGGTGGCCGTTAAAGAAGTCAGACCAGATGATCCCTGATTCAGGTAAATAGTTGGTTATATTTTAAACCTAGTTACAAGGCAATGCAGGGAATGCCTGAGTCAGGTAACTATTTGTTATATTTAAAAAACCTAGTTGCAGGGCAATGCAAGGAATGCCTGGGGAATGCCCAGGTTTACCGTTGGTCTAAAGGAGAGCCAGCATATGAAGTGCCTAGGGAAGGTCCGTATTTAGTGTTTGCCTAGAGAAGGCCAGTATGAAGTGCCTGGGGAAGGTCCGGTTTAGCATTGTCCCTACAGGGCCAGTGCAGGGAGTGCCTGGTGGAGGTCCAGGTTTAGCGTTGGCCTAGAGGAGAGCCAGCACATGGAGTGCTTTAGAAGGTCCGGCTCAATGTTGGCCTAAGGGAGAGCCAGCATAGGAAGTATTTGGGAAAGTCCGGTTCAGCGCTGGCCTACAGGTGAGCCAGTGTGAGCAAATGGTTGGTTAAAGGTGCGTTGGTCTACAGGAGAGCCAGCGCCAACTATATCTGGAAGTTGGCGTTGGCCTACAGGTGAGCCAGCGCCAGCAGTACCTGAAAGAGGGCTGCCTATGATGGGCCTACAGGAGAGCCCGCATGGAGAGCAACTGGAAGGGTTGCTATGCGTAGGCCTATGGGAGAGCCAGCGCTAGAGATACCTGAAGCAGGATGTAAATTCGCCCCTCCATGAGGAGGTTTATCTAATACAAAGATTCAAGTAAACGGATCATATGAGGACTAGAGCCCAATACAGAGCCAAAGGACCAGAGTTGGCACAATATATCAAAGTTGTGGTTCCAAAAAGATGAGGGAACCATTGGGAGATAAATAAACAATGTCAATAAAATACTTACTCTCCCAGCAGCTCCAGGTTCTAACCATGTATGAGCTGTCTACAAATATAAACCCGCAGTATTGAGCATGATAAGCAAGTCTCAGCGGGAGAGAGGGTATTGAAATTACTGGTCAGGCGTTAAAGCTTTTTTGACCATAGGTTGGATGGAGAGCATGTGTTTATATCACAACAAGGTTGAATTAGCACTCATGTGTAGTGTGCACTTTCAAATAATTGTTTTATAAAAGTGCTATAAAACCTAATATATACCCTAAGTTTGGGGGCTCTGTACACCATCTAATATTTAAATTGTCTATTAATCTGTTTTTAGAAAGATCTAGCCAAAAAAGGTATGATCCTGTGTGATTAACAGATAAAATTAAGGCAGTTTTCCCTACCAATATGTGGTGACTGGGGATAGTAAAGTATCAATTCTGTCTTTCCCATATGTGCGTTATAGGCGCACTCCTCCTGAGTTATGTGGAAGTTATAATATTCCACTAAGATCAGGGGATAACAATTGCCATAGGCAAACCCTGAGGAGGAGGTCTGGTTCTGTAAGAAACATATTAAATGTTTTACACTTACAAGTTGGGGAAGATTACATTTCTTGCTAAAAAATGGCAAATTGATATTATACTGTATAATATTGTGGGGTTTAGAATGTAGTTCTACCCATATTTGGTTTCTTTTACTAAGGTATTTGAAATCAGACACATATTTTCTCAAAATAAGAGAATATGTAGATTCAGACAAAACATGAAATATTGTGGAAAAGAGATGATTAAGAAGTCAGTTCACCATTACCATCAATTAATGCCAAATATGTTATGAGAGCAAATAAGGATGGTGGGTGTAGAATTATTCTAGATCTGAAAATTTTAAACTCTTTTTTGTACAGTATAAACAGTGGATAACATTTGTTAATGTTATGCAGCCAATTTCACAAATAAGCATTTTACTATGTGACTGTGTATGGTATAATAGATATTTATATTTTATCTGGATAAGCTAATTATGGCAATTTAAAGCATTGTATTAATGTTTAGTCTCAGCCTTGAGACTATTTGACAGGTTGTTGGATCTAATATTAGCTTTACTAAGAACTCAGGGCCATTTGGTAATGGTCTATTGCCATATTCTGATTGTAGGAAACATTCGGACTGCAACAGAACCATGAGTGTTAGAATAAAGCTCACTTTGGAGATTTGTTAACCATCGAGATAAATCTAAAACAGTTTCCAAACACAGTTATTGATTATTTGGGCTCCATTATTAAATGAGAACACATATTTATGATCCGATTGCGGATTAAGGCTGCATTTAAGTGGAAGTTGTATAAAGCTCATTATAGAGCATCAACCATTGTATAAAGGTCATTATAGAGCACTAATCCTCAATTAGGCATTTAATTGGAAGTGGTATTAAGCTCATTACAGAGCACCAACCCTCAATTAGGCAGGAAACAAGCCTATTTTACAAATTTTGCTTATTTTCAGCTGTAGAATTTAGACTGCGGCATTATCAGAGTTTATAGTAAGCATGGATAGAGGAATGGATAATACAATTTATGGTAAGTTTGCCAGGCCATGTATTTGCCAGTTACAGTTATTACTGGAATATTAATGAATCAGGAGTGTCTCAAATGCCTCCAGAGAGATTCTGGCTAAACACCTTCCATTAAGCTACACACTAATGGTAGTGCTCTAAGTTGAGGTCATACTTATAAGTATTTTCAGCTGTGGAGGTACATGGAATATGGAGAAAGTACCTTTTGATCCAATAACAAGGGATCATTATGAAAGTTTGACGAACATTTATGACCTAAAGCTTATTGCTGTTATATGCAAAGTTGCATGTTTAGACATAGATTGAGACTACGGAATAGAAATTATGTCAATCATTCGAGTGGTTTAAGTCAGTATCTTGTAATAGACTGGCTAATGTGATCTGGATCTGGTGTTTACCAGAAATATTTGATTGGCAATCTACCTATGAGGTAGATTCAATATAGTTGAAGACTCAAAAGTCATGTAAATCAATGATAATATAGAATCGTTGGATCGTGAGAAATTTAATAATATTATAGCACGATTGATGACTTGTTTGTATCCAGATTTAACCACCAATTACCTAAATATATGTTATAAAGTCTGATACTGGGGCAGTAGTGGTGGATGTTTCTTGCTGCATTGGGGTAAAATGTTGGTATCCATTTTTCCATTTTTTCTCATTTAACAGTATATTCAGAAGAGCAAACAGGATTCCGTTTCGGGAGTATTGGTGGTACTAGATTGGATCTACAAAACCATGGTACCCTGAGGTGTTTAAAATGATCACAAAGCCTCTTATGATTTCCAAACAGAATTAATCTGTTTGTGCACTCTATAACTGATGATTCACATCCTTTACGTAATCGTATTGGTTGTTGATTTACAGATTTTAAGGATTGACATTTATCGGAAGAGGACTATCAGATTGTGATGTGGATATTATTGCAATCTGGAGGGATATTACCCAGAAGTAGTACATTTCTTACATAAAGAAATGGGATATGTTTTGTTTAAGCAGAATATTACATATCACACTATAGACATATCAGTAGTGTTAGAGTTCTGTAAACTCTTATTTAATTAGCAGTTAAGCTATATTGCTATGAATACTGCAAGGAGTGCCGTTACTGCATATCTATGGAGGAATCAGAATAAAATGTTTGTAGGATTACACCCTTTGGTCTGCAAATTTATGAAAGGATTTTAATTCTAAACCTCTTAGACACAAGTATACAATAATCTGCAATGTAAGAGATATGTTATATTGTTTTTTGTTTATGGACTCCTATTACAGTGCTGTCCTTGGCTTGAATTACCATTAAGGAAGTCAAGTTCAGGGGACTGGTTTATGCACAGATAGTGCAACTATTGCAGAAAGTAAAGGCTCTGTCTCACGGTGTTGCGGTCATCGGTGGTGAAGCGCGGCGTTGCCGGTAGAGGGGACCGCACGGCAACGGCGAGAGCACCGAGCCTATGCCGCGGGAGCGCCGCATGGGTGGTGCGCGGGGGCCGAGTGATTTAAGTACGGCTGGTCCCACGAGCTTGCGGTAAGTAAAAAAAAAGGGCGGGCCGACTGCGATGACGTCATTTCGGATCTGCGGGGCTGTGGCGGCAGCATCGCTGATCGCGGCGCTGTGGCAGCGGCTGTGGCGGCGGCCGTGCCGCACACGTGCCTCACTAGCGGCGGCTGTGGCGGTGCAAGTTCGACGCACGGCACTCATGCCGCACTGGCGGCGCCTGTGGCGGCGGCTGTGGCGGTGACCGTGCCGCACTCGTGCCTCACTGGCGGCGGCTGTGCGGTAGGAAAATATTTTTGAACAGTGTTGGTTTTATTTTAGCACCGTGCGGTGTTGGGAACAACGCCGCACGACCCCGGCGGTGGGCGTTTGACCGAGCCCGCGGTCTCTGGTGGCCCAGGAGCGGTAGATTGTTCCTGTTTTGCTGCCAATGACTGCAGACTCATGAGACAGGCCTTTAAGAATAGACATGATGGAAAGAGACAAACAGTTACTATTGTGTTCTATGTCTATGAATTGCTTAAACAGAGTAGATGTTGAATCACAGGATGTAAGTTGGGGTTTCAGCATATCCTTCGGATCCACGTCTATGTGTGGTATCACATTTACAATGTTAGATTGAAGCCATCAGAACCTTAAAGAGATTCAGTATGAGTATTTTATTAGCCATAAATAGCTGCATAGGAAAATGTCGGTTTAGACTATTTTAAAAATGGCTAAAGCATGTGTTGCTTGATGCAGGTATGGATACTGACAAATTTTAATCTAATTTCACCAGGGCACCATCAAGTTTGACGGCCAAGGAATTGGGTGTTCTAATAAAACATATCCTCGTGGCTGCAGGCATAAGTGAAAGAATTCACCTATTACCATAAGGAGATTATAATACCTGTGGTTATTTGGTGGTGTTATTTTTTGGATTTAGTATTAAATATTCCTCTTGTGATAAAGGGGTTACTATTATGGTGATAAATTAACCATTAACTGGTTGCATCCATGTTATGGTTGTGCATTGTTGATTGTTTTACTTATTTAGAGTCAATCAATGCAGTGAGCACCTGGATTGAATCTACGGCCTGAAATCACAGAGCTTTGAAATCTTCACGTAGTCACTCACGTGACTCCGAAGTAAAATAGTAAGATTAAACGAGAACTTACCAGTTTGAAGTTTGATCTTTATTTTATGAGGAGTTACGTTGAGAGATTACGTGCCCTCCGCTCCCACCCTCATAAAAGATTGAGCTGGTAGTTCTAGTCTTTATGTATCTTACTATCATACTTCAGTAATTGTCGTCTGTGATTTCACTCCGCTGCTTTGAATATTGACGCGTGTGCGGCTGGATGGGCTCTTCTTCACGTAATCCCTCAACGTAACTCCTCATAAAATAAAGATCAAACTTCAAACTGGTAAGTTCTCGTTTAATCTTACTATTAAACATACAAACCTATCTGGCTTTGGAGTGTGGGAGGAACCCGGAGCACCTGGAGAAAATGTTGGCTAAATTATCCAATGATCATGAGCAAAACCTAGCTTATTAATATAACACATTCTTTTGAAAGACTGTAGGTCTGTATCCTGAAACCACTTATTTTAACATAAAATGTTGTACTTGAGTTTGACTTCATTGTAAGTGTAGTATTATCTGGTCTGGTTGGATAACATGTAAAACAACGCTTGTCGCTGTACCTCTGTACGTGACAGTAATAAACCTAAATGAACCCAAGACCCTGTGGTCCCATCTCTGGAGATAATAGGGATCACCTCTGTAAAGTAGGCATACTCTGAGGATGTTTTGCAGTGGATCACTAAAATGGAGGCGCAAGGAACTGTGGATGCCGGAATCTTGAGTAAAACACAAAGTGCTGGAGGAACTCAGCGGGTCGGGCAGCATCAGTGGAGGGGATGGCCTAGATGATTGGAAGAGGGGGAATGACTATCTCTCCAGCAGGTCCATGGGGAAACCAAAAACAAAGCGATTCTAATAAAATAGAAGTTTTATTTAGTATTCAAATACGAATAAAATCTTTAGTAGAAGTTCAAGCGAAATTGCTTCCAATCACTCAAAATATTACAAAATAAAAGCAACTTTCTTCTCCTAAGTCTCCCTCTATACCCAGAACTAGAATTCATTAATAATATAGGCCATTCCACTCTTAGTATAGGTTTGTTTGTGTGAAGCATAAACATTAATATGAACCATTTGGGCTGAATTGGCTGTATCTCTGCATTGCATTCTATTGAAGTAAATATTTGATTCAGGCTTTCAAACTCAGCCAAAATCTAATTATGCTTTTACAGTACATGATATAAAGACACAAAGTGCTGTAGAAACTCAGTGGGTCAGGCAGCATCTCTGGGGAATATGGATAGGTGAGGTTTTGGGTCGGGATCTTTCTTTGGAAACCAGAATTTGCAGTTCTTTGACTTCGGAGTACACAGTTCACGCGCACATGGATGCACGCACTGGCACAATGTGTGTGCATGAGAGAGAGTGTGCACGCAAACTCTGGTATTTCAGCAGCAATGAACGCACAACCCATCCCTGTCTACCAATGTCATTTTCCCTGATTAAAGGTTTTTACGTCTTATTTAAATGCAAAAGAATGTGCCAAGCAGATCAGATACCCTCTAAGAAGCTTAACAGAATGTTAGAACAGACAAGATCTCAGCACTATTTCATTAAGCCAAACTGGAATCTTGCATAAGGTTGCAACTTTGCCAACAATAGTTTATTTTTTGTCTATGTGCATAATGCAAAAAATGCAATTGCAATAAACTACACACTTTTCAAGGTTATTTTAAATGTTAAATAAAAAATTGCTTTGCTATAAACAAGGTTTATTAGTTTGAAATTTTGATTTTATTTGCATACAGAGCATCTCTGCTCCATTTAGAATGTATTGCTAGGGCACTGTCCAATTCATGTTTATCCCATTGGAGTTTGTCTATGGAACTGATGCACCACAATGCTGAGAACTATATTCTATACTCTGTATCTTCCCCTTTGCTCTCCCTATTGTACTTGAGTTTGACTTGATTGTATTTATAGTATTATCTGAGCTGTTTGGATAGCAAGCAAAACAAAGCTTTTCACAGTGGCTAAAAGCTAAAAGTATTGGCATGATTATGCTTCAATGCAGTCACTTTGAACTGATGTTTATGGTATTTAATCATGTGGCAATTGTTTTTAATCAAAGAATAAAGCAAAAAGATAAGTAAACCTGTGGTAGAAGCAGAACATTGAACCTTGTAATGCAGCTTGTTCTTGTCAATCTATGTGAACATCTTTCTTAAAATTGATTTACCAAAGCTTTTAACCGTTTCAATAATTATTACAGTCTAATGATAAATTTATTCTATATTGAAGGGACATGATTATGTAGACCTAATACTGGTAAGAATGTATTTAAAATAGTTTCTGAAATGGCTCTACTCACTTTTCAGTAGTTGGTTATAAGTTATTTTTCCATTTAGTTTAGAGAAACTGCATGGAAATAGGCTCTTCGTCTCATTGGGTCCACGCTGACCCGTTCACACTGGTTCTATGTTATCCCACTTTTGCATCCACTCCCCACACACTAGGGACAATTTACAGAGGCTGATTAACCTACAGACCCATACGGTCACAAAAAGAGTTATTGATCTTTAGACGATCCCATCCAAAATATTCAGTAATACTTCAGTCATTGCTTTTGTTCTGTGGGACATCATTCTTGTCCAGGCTTGGATAGAGTGGATGTGGAGAGGATGTTTTCACAAGTGGGAGAGTCTAGGACCAGATGCCATAGACTCAGAATAAAAGGACTTGCCTTTTGAATTAAGATGATGAGGAATTTCTTTGGTCAGAGGGTGGTGAATCTGTGGAATTCATTGCCACAGGCAGCTGTGGAGGTCAAATCAATGGATATTTTTAAGGCGGAGATTGAAAGGTTCTTGATTAGTATGGGTGCCAGGGATTATGGGGAGAAGGCAGGAGAATGTGGGGTTGAGAGGGAAAGACAGATCAGCCATGATTGAATGGCAGAGTATACTTGATGAGCTGAATGGCCTAATTATTCTCCAATAATTTATGAACGTATGAACTATCATGGGAGTTAGATTGCCGTTAACAATAAATTATGATGGAAAGCAACTGGCAAAGATGTCTGACTAACTGATGATAATTTTTGTCAAAATAAATAATTTTAGGAAATCATAGATTTTTTATTTGATTGACAAATCAGTTCTGTTTGATAAGAATCTGCAATTTAATGTTCACTGCTTTCTAGAAAGTGTTTAATCTGCTCCTCTAAGAAAGGATGAATGGTGGATTGTTTAAAATCCTTTGATCACAGAAATTAATATCTTCTTGGCTCAATGTTAAAAGAATCTGTTAACATCTGCACCATCTGTAATGTAACATAATACAGATGAAACACTTGGCTTCTACAGCTCACAGATTGTGTTGTATTTTATTTTGAACACAGTGGGAATGAAGTGCTGTTATTTTCTTCTACTTCATTCATCCATCAATCAATCAATGACAAATTCACCAGCTAAATGCTGGATAAATTATTCATGTCATAGGGGCAGAAGTAGGCCATTCAGCCCAAGGAGTCTATTCTGCCATTCAATCATGGCTGATCGATCTTTCTCTCTCAATCCAATTCTCCTGCCTTCTCCCAATAAACCCTTGACACCCTTACTAATCAAGTATCAGTCAATACACATCTGTCAATCCACCTTAAAAATACCCAATGACTTGGCCCCCACCACCGTCTGTGGCAATGAACTCCATAGATTCGCTACCGTCTGGGTAAAGAAATATTTCCTCATCTCCTTTATAAAGGCACGTCCTTTTATTCTGCGGCTGCCCCCTGATTCTAGACTCTCTCATTAGTGGAAACATCCTCTCCACATCCACTCTATCCAGGCCATTCACTATTTGGTAAGTTTCAATGAGGTCCCCCCTTATCCTTCTAAACTCCAGCGAGTAGAGGCCAAGTGCCATCAAACTCTGTCAAATTAATTATTATGTTCAGCATTCTCAGTGAAGCTTTGAAGACATATAGACGGTAGACACAAGGAACTGCATATGCAAGAATCTTGAGCAAACAGCACAAAGTGCTGGAGTAACTGAGTAGGTCAGGCAGCATCTCTGGAGAACATTGATCGGTGACGTTTCAGGTCGGGACCCTTCTTAAGATGGATGTTTAGGCAGTCTGTGAAGAGTTCTGAAGCGACGCAGTCGGGCTTCTCAATATCAACAGCGTGTCCATTTATAGAATCATCAAACATGGAAACAGGCCATTTGGCCCAACTTGTCCATGCTGATCAAGATGCCCCCTCGGAGCTAGTCCCATTTGTCTGTGTTTGTCCAATATACCTCTAAACCATTCGTATCCATGTACCTGTCTAAGTGTATTTTAAATGCTGTTCTCGTATCTGCCTCAACTACCTCCTCTGGCAGCTCATACCATATATCCACCACCCTCCCCTGACATGGAAAAGGGTACCCCTCAGGTTCCTATTAAATCATTCCCCTCTCACCTTAAACCTGTCCTCTGGTTTTTGATTCTCCCGCCCTGGGTAAAAGATTCCGTACATTCACCCTATTTATTTCCCTCACAATTTTTTAAGATCATTTAAACTGAGCAAAATAAAGCATTAAATAGATGCTTGTGAATTAATCCACATCCAATGTATTAATGGAACTAAATTTAACATCTTCAATTCTTGGTGTACAGTCCTATTTGTGTTCACATTTGCTCTAGAATATCTTTTAAATGATTGCATTTGTAATTATATAAAATTATAAGTTTGATAGATAGGGTGAAAACTTAGTATTTTATCCAGGATTGGGGAATCAAGAACCAGAGGACATAGATTTCAGGTGAGAGGAGCAAGTTATAATAGGAACCTGAGGGGCAACCTTTTTACCCATAGGGTGGTGGGGATATGGAATGAGATGCCGGAGGAAGTAGCACTAGAACAACATTTAAACATTTGAGGCAGGTACTATAACAACATTTAAAAGACACTTAGACAGGTACATGAATAAGAAAGGTTTAGAGGGATATGGGCCAAATGTGGGGAAATGGGACTAGCTTAGATAGTGCATCGTGGTCGGCTGGGATGAGTTGGGCCGAAGAGCCTGACTCCGTGTGTAGGAGAGAACTGCAGATGCTGGTTTAAATCGTAGATAGACACACAAATGCTGGAGTAACTCAGCAGGACAGGCAACATCTCTGGAGAGAAAGAATGGTTTCAAATTGAGACCCTTCTTCAGACTGATGTCAGGGGAGTGGGCAGTACAGAAGTAAAATGTAGTAGAAGACAGTAAGATTGGTCGGAGAACTGGCGGGTAGGGGGATGGAGAGTGATGGAAAGCAAGGGCTATTTGAAGTTAGAGAAGTCAATGTTCATACCGCTGGGGTGTAAGCTACCCAAGTGAAAAATGAGGTGTTGTTCCTCCAATATGTGCTGGGCCTCACTTTGACAATGGAGTAGGCCCAGGACACAAAGGTCAGTGTGGGAATGGGAGGGGAGTTAAAGTGTGTGAGCCTGTCTCTGTGCGGTATGATTCTGTCTGCTGGAAATAAAGATTAATGAATGGTGCATGCTGCACTGTGGCGCAAGGTGGAGTAGCTACCTTACAGAGTCAGAGAGCCGGGTTTGATCCTGACTACGGGTGCTGTCTATACGCAGGTAATACGTTCTCCCTGTGACTGCGTGGATTTTCTCTGGGACCGCTGAATTCTTGCCACACTACAAAGACATACAGGTTTGCAGGTTAATTGGTTTTGGTAAAACATTTAATTGTCCCTGGCGTGTAGGATAGTGCTAGTGCACAGGGATTGCTGGTCGGTGTGGACTTGGTGGGCCAAAGGGCCTGTTTCTGTGCTGTATCTCTAAACTAAACTAAATTGAGTAAATACATTAAATAAAAGGGAAATATGCTGTATGCAGGTTGGGGTCAGACCATAATTTAGTTTTGGTAAAAGTTCATTCATCAGTAAATAACATCTGTGCTTTTTACTAGCCTTGTGAAGCATGAAGATGAATGCTTTAAGCCTGAAGAATGTCCCTGTCTTTGGAAAGGAAAGGAGTATTTTCCGGGTGATCTCGTAAAATCCCCGTGTTACATCTGGTGAGTGAGCCATCTTCTGGTGTTCATGTGAGCAGTCTCTGTTCTTTAAATTGGAAAGTCTTTCTGCTTATTTCCCCACGTCACTCCAAATCCTCTTCCTTTCCTGAACCCTAGAGGTCTTTCATGACCTAATTCACGACCTCTGCCGAGTTTGCCCTTGATTCATACTCGCAGCATGGTCGTCACGAGGTCGTAGGTAGGTCGTAGCAGGCTGTGATGCTAGTCGTAGGTACTCGTGGCATCAAGTAGGTCGGGCGTTTTTCTAACATGATGAAAAATGTCCACGAGTAAAAAAGGTTGTGAATTAGGTCGTGAAAGTGGGACAGGCCCTTAACTGTGCTTTTCTGTATTACAAATAGTGATAGAATTTAGATGTAATAAAATAGCAATGATACAAAATTTTGAGATTTTCAAAATAAAGTCTGCAATTTATGCCATCAGATAAAGCATAAAAATAAGTTTAATTTGACACCTAATTCACTTTCATATCTTCAGTATTAAAAATGTTAAGGCCATTTTCATACTCGGAAATTAGCATTTTGTTCCCTATTGCTTTTCCATTGACTTAACACAAATGCTGTGATCGAGGACAGTCAAAAGCCCATAACTTTCTTAAAAATTAAGAGAACTGAAAGAAATTTTCAGTTATTATAGTTTGAAGCATTCTGAAACAAATATGAAACAATCTTACTTAGATGACATGAAATTGAAGCATATAATTAGTTAGTTACCTAATTGTAGCTAATTACAAAATTCAATTACTAGATCTAAACATCAATCAATTTCTTAAGAATAGATTAACATTTTTAAATAGCCTAAGTGTCCAAATAACATTCACACAAGAATTCACAATATAACATAATTTTTAAATCTCATTGTCATGGATTTACAGGCCAAATGGAAGGAATTGAATGTTTAATACCTGTAAATTAATGGCCATTTAAATCATCTTGCGAGTGAGGTTTTCTGGAAAGCGATCAATTGGAACGTTGATTTGCGGTGAATTTAACCCCGTATCGGCATGAAAAATTCTGCCGTTCGGGGAAAAGAATCACCATTTTGCATTAAAAAATATGAATTAAAGCCTTCTTAAGAAGCACTTTTATACAAAAAAATAAACTACTTTCGTTTACCTGTCCCGTGTGTGAAATCCGTCCCCGTTGTCGGCGTTGACGGCTTTCGAAGCTGATTTTAAAATAATTCCAGCGCTGACATTGTCGATTTAATAAAAATAAAAAATACACAAAACGCCCGTAGGAACGATTTTTCAGCAAACGCTTGTACTCCAACGAAATATAATACAGGACAAGGTAGGAGAAACCCGCGTTTTAACCCCGCCCCCCCCTTAAAGGCGCCAAAATCGCGCACACGGCCAGTGGCAGCATTGCAGCGCTGCTGAAGGTAAGTATTGTAACACCTAAATAAAAGGGATCTACAGGAGTTGCTGCGTCAAAAAGGCGACCAGCATCATCAGAGACCCACACCACCCTGGCCACACTCTCAGTTCACTCCTGCCATCGGGAAGAAAGTACGGGAGCCTGAAAACTGTAATGTCCAGGTTCAGGAATAGCTTCTTCCCTACAACCATCAGTCTATTTAAAAACTATAACCTCCAAATAGGCGCTGAGCTAGGTAGACTTGGGACATAATTTTTGTCTTTGCACTATTATTGTCTATTTATTTATTTGTTTTTTAAAATTATATTTACTGAACTTTTGTTGTTGTTTATTGTGTTTACAGAGTAATATGTTTACATATCAGTTGTGCTACTGTAATATCATTGATCTGATTCGGAACATATGACAATAAATCACTCTGGACTCTTCACTTTCCCCATAAAGACAATCCAATCTTTCTGCCATGCATAATTTTTAAAAGCACAAAGAATATTTTGAGAAGAGGGGTTTTGGAAAGTCATGCAAAACTCTAATAAATGTAAAGCTGTTGTGATCTGGAGAGGTTGGTAGCTGACAGCAGCAAGAATGGTAATTTCGATTCAATATGGATATTTCCAAATATAAAAACCTCTGATAAAAATGTGCCTTGATACTCAGAATTCACAGTCTGAAGAAGGGTTTCGACCCGAAACGTTGCCCATTTCCTTCACTCCATAGATGCTGCTTCACCCGCTGAGTATCTCCAGCATTTCTGTCTACCATAGCATTTAGCGGCCTGGTGCTCATTGTTTTAATAAACCCAATGTTAAAGAGTGTTCATTGGTAGATAAAAAGGAATTTTAGTTAGAGGAGTGAAAGTAATTTGCTTCATAACTGACGTTTGTGTATCTCTATTGGTAAAATGTCCTGTAGTGTTTGCCAGCAGGGGGTGTTCCAGTGCACATTCCAACCCTGCCCTTCCGTGTGCACGGCCTATGGGGACCGCCATTACAAGACTTTTGATGGAGTCCATTATGACTTTATGAGTAACTGCAAGGTTTACCTTGTCAAGGTAAGAGCTTTCTTTCATTGCAATCTCATTGGTTTAGGAAAACATAGACAAGTACAGATAACCGTATATTCAGCGGCACGGTGGTACAGAGGTAGAGTTGCTGCCTCACCATGGCAAGGACCGGGGTTCGATCCTGACCTCGGGTGCTGTCCGTACGGAGTTTGTACATTCTCCCTGTGACCGTGTGGGTTTCCGCTGGGTGCTCCGGTTTCCTCCCACATCCCAAAGGCGTGCAGGTTTGTAGGTTAATTGGCTCCTGTAAATTGTCCCTAGTATATAGAGAATGGATGAGGAAGTGGGATAACATAGAACTAATGTGAACGAGTGGTCGATGGTCAGTGTGAATTTGGTGAGCTGTAAGGTCTATTTCATACTGTATCTCAAAACTAAAAACAAAACTAACCGGCCCAAAACATCCCCTACATTCAAACATTATTATCCTGTCAATGGAGTCGCTCATTGCAAGTGCCGAATCTGAAACCAGCAAGCATGAACATTTTACTTGATTGCTAAGAAATTTATGATAAATCTCTAACTACAAATATTTTTTTTCTTCCTGGCAGAGTCATGGGAGTTTAAACCTGTCCATTACTGCTGAGAATATTGATTGTTACGGAAGTGGTGCTGTTTGTAGGAAAGCCCTGAGCATCTTGGTTGGAAATAGTTCCTTGGTCTTTGATGATGATAGCGGAAAGCTGGTAAGCTGATCACAGTTAACCAAACCATTTTCCATGACTGCATGTAATAATTAGCAAAGACATGCTTACTTACAAGTTATTCAGCTTGGCTATTTGCTTTGTAATGTCGCCATCAATAACATTATCTGTTTATTTTATATAGTTGTTTAATATGAGGGCAGCACCTTTGTTAAAGTCGCTGCCTCACAGCACCGGAGACCCAGCTTCGATTATGACCTCGGGTGCTGTCTGTGTGTGGAGTTTGCACGTTGTCTCTGTGTGGGTTTCCTCCAGGTGCTCAAGTTTCTACCCACATCCCAAAGACATACGGGTTTGTAGGTTAATTGGACCTCTGTAAATTGCCCCTAGTGTGTAGGGAGTGGATGGGAAAGTGGGATAGAAACATAGGACTAGTGTGAATGGATGATCGATGATCGGCGTAGACTCGGTGGGCCGAAGTTTCCTTGCTGTATCTTTCAATCAATCAAGATTTGAAAATTATATCATGAAAGCAAACATGCTGGAATAGTAGCATCAATGTAGAATCGGAATTGAAGAACTTTCATGAGAAGAGGAGAATGCAAATTGTGTGAGGTTGTATAAAGGACGGGAAAAGAATGCACTGGGCAAGCAGATTATCTCTAAAGAGAAGTCAGGGTTGTCATGGGAATAACCTGTAAACTGGTTAATGTATTAATGGGAACAGTTAAAGAGAACACAAGATAATGGAACAGGGAGTTATGAAAAGCAGGATGGGAGAGGTATGTAGAATTAAAGTTGGTAGTCCAGAGGATTTTCAGGAACACCAACAGAGTGAATATTGGTATCCTGCAAAGTAGTCACCAATCTAATGAAGAAGAGACCGTATTGTGAAGACCAAATGCAAGACGTTGGGTTACAGGAAGTGCAAGTGAATCACTGCTTCATCGTGAAGAACTGTTGGGAGCCTGGATGGTGGGAAGACGTGAATGGGAGAGGTTGTGTATTCTGGAGTTGTGCAAGAAAATGCACTGATGTGGAAATGGTTGTTGAAGATACAAGGAACTGCAGATGCTAGAAACCAGTGCTAGAGATACAGCACGGAAACAGGCCCTTCGACCCACTGAGTCTGCGCTGGCCAGTGGTCCCCATACACTGGCACTATCCTACATGCTAGGGACAATATACAGTCTTTACTGGTCAATTCACCTACAAACCTGTATGTCTTTGCAGTGTGGGAGGAAACCAGAGCACCTGGAGAAAACCACACGGTCACAGGGAGAAAGTACAAACTATGCACAGACAGCACCCATAGTCAGAATCGAACCTCGGTCTCTGGCGCAGTGAGGCAGCAACTCCATCTTTGTGCTACTGTGCCACCCATGCCTGACAGAAATCCACATTTAGTTCTATGCTCTCAATAATATTAGTTGTAAGTACTGATTGTTGCTTTAAGGCCGTTACTTCTTTAAGGATGTTGTAATGTGATAACTGCCTCTCTTGCTGCAACATAGTTTGTAACACAGTCTATGAGGAGCCCTTGCATTAAGGGGACATTCCGTGTTCAAGAAAACACAGAGTGCTGGAGGATCTCAGCGGGTCAGGCTGCATCTTTGGAGAACATGGATAGGTGATGTTCTGGGTCAGGACTCTTCTTTGGACTGATTGCAGTTGTGGGGGGTGGGTGGGATGGTCGACGTTCTGGGTCAGGACCATTCTTCAGGCTAATTGTAGGCGAGGCAGAAAGCTGGAAAAGAGAGGTGGCAGCAGGACAAAGCCGAGCAAGAGATGGGTTGATGCAGGTGAGGGCGGAGGGGTTGATTAACAGAAGGGTGGATGAAGGCAGATGAAAAGGGTGTCAAAAAGGGGAGAAGGAGAAAAAAAGGGAGTTGGGTAAGGAGAGAAGAGTAAAATGTAAAGTCAGAAGGAGAGATGGGGGCAGACGGGGACAGGATAGAGGGAGTTCATAAGTTATAGGTGCAGAATTAGGCCATGTGGCCCATCAGGTCTACTCCACCATTCAATCATGGCTGATCTATCTTTCCCTCTCTAACCCCATTCTCCTGCCTTCTCCCCAGAACACCTGACACTTGGGAAGAAACTATACTCCCTGGAATGGGGCTGCAGGAGGGGAATGAGGGGGGGGGGGGGGGGAGAGGGTTGCTACCTAAAAATGGAGAATTCATTGTTTAGTTGGAGTTCAAATAGGTTTTTGGAGATGCACGAGCTGGAAGTTGTGAAAAAGTCATTTTGAAAAGCAGAAAGGGGAAGGAAAGACGTGTCTGGCAGTGGAATCTCATTGACTGTGGCAGATCTTTAGAACTATCTCCAGAATTGATGGAATGCCTGTGCCTGGTGCTAAGTTTCAAACATTTGTTGAGTGACACAAATTACATTACTCAAGTGACTGTTTCTATATTGGAGACCAATCACATCTAGACTAAGACGCAAGGAACTGCAGATGCTGGGTAAAAGAAAGAAAAAGACGACTGAAGAAGGGTCCCAGGGAGAGTCTGGGACCAGAGGACACAGCCTCAGATTGAAAGGACGTACTTTTAGAAAGGAGATAAGGAGTGATTTCTTTAGCCAGATGGTGGTGAATCTGTGGAATTCATTGCCAACGATGGCGGTGGAGGCCAAGTCATTGGGTATTTTTATAGCAGAGATTAACAGATTCCTGATTAGTAGGGGTGTCAGAGGTTACAGGGAGAAGGCAGGAGAATAGGATTGAGAGCGTAAGCCCTGATTACGTGGCAGAGTGGACTCGATGGGCTGAATGGCCTGATTCTGCTCCTATATCTTATGGAAACGTCGCTTAACCATGTGCTCCAGAGATGCTGCCTGACCCGATGAGTTACCATAGCACTTTGTGTCACATCTAGATTAAATTTGGCAATCTTTTATACCATTCAGCAAATAATGATCATGAATCTTCTCAGAGTCCTTCCAGCTTCATGGACACAAAGCAGACGATACAGATATGGAAAGCTGGAATATTTACCATGATACATTTCCCTGCTGAGGATATTTCCATACTATGGGATAAAAGGACAACAACACACATCCAGGTTGGGCCCAGGTGGCAGGTAGGTACACACCATTAAATGCAGCATCTAACCTCTTGCTGTGAAAATCTTCGATTCATGTTTAGCTTAAAGAGGTTCCACGCAACATGGCCTTTCCTCATCAGAATAAAAAGACGTACCTTTAGAAAGGAGATGAGGAGGAATTTCTGTAGACAGAAAGAAGGTGGTGAATCTGTGGAATTCATTGCCACAGATAGCAGTGGAGACCAAGTCAGCGGGTATTATTAAAGCGGGGACGGACAGGTACTTGATTAGTTAGTCTCAAAGGCTAATGGAGAATGCAGGAGGATAGGGTTAGGAGGGAGAGATAGATCAGCCATGATTGAATGGCGGAGTAGACTCCATGGCCAAATTCTGCTCCTTTGACTTATGAACCTATGACAGTAATTAGCTGCATATTTATCAACTGCAGAAAATGGAGCAACAGCACAGACAGGCCCTTCGGCCCGCAATGCCAGTGCTGAACATGATGCCGAGTTAGACACAAGGAAGTGCAGAAGCTGGAATCTTGTGCAAAAGACGCAAAGCACTGGAGGAACTCAGCGGGTCAGGTACCATCTGTGGAAGATTCGCCAAAGATGTTGCCTGACCTGTTGAGTTATTTCAGTGTTTTGTGATTTTTGCCCATGATGCCAGGTTAATCTCCTCTGCCTGCACATGATCCATATCCCTCCATCCCCTGCATATCCACAAGCATTTCTAAAAGTCTCTTAAATGCCACTATTATATCTAGGTCCACGCCACAGCTGGGAGTGTGTTCGATGCACCCACCACCCTCAGTGTACAAAAAAAAATATTGTCCCATATATCTCCTTTAAACTTTGCCCCTCTCACCTTATAGCTATGCCCTCTAGTCCTTGACATTTCCACCCTGGGGGGAAAGGTTCTGACTGTCTACCCTATCCATGTCTCTCGTAATTTTATCTACTTCTGGCCCTCTCCCCCTCTCCCCCTTTCCCCCTCTGCCCTTCTCCCCCTCTCCCCCTCTGCCCCTCTCCCCTTCTGCCCCTCTCTCTCTCTCTCTCTCTCTCTCTCTCTCTCTCTCTCTCTCTCTCTCTCTCTCTCTCTCTCTCTCAACGTTCCCGAGCAGTTAATAGAATTGTAACGTATATTTTACTATAGATTAAGTAACCTTTTCCCATATTCTCCAACGCGCTTCCTTGCAGGGTCAACTCTCTGGGTTGTGTGGAAATTTTGACTTGAAAACTATCAATGAAATGAGGACACCAGACCAGATGGAAGCCCCCAATCCACAAGAGTTTGGGACCAGCTGGACAGCCGTGGAGGTATCTAAACGTTCAAGACATTAAAGACTTAGCTTGATTGTGGGAATGGGAAGGTATCTGGCTGTTGTGCAATTCAGAGATAGGTCTGGCTGAATGTATAGACACAAAATGCTGGAGTAACTCAGCGGCTCAGGCTGTATCCCGGGAGAAAGGGAGTGGGTGACGTTTCCAGTCGGTGTGGGCAAGTTGGGCGGATGGACCTATTTCCATGCTGTATGACTCTAACCCTTCTTCAGACTGAAAGATAGAGAAGGCCAGAGCAAAATAGGGCCGGCAACGGATGACATCAGGAAGGGTGGAGTGCGTAATGGCCTATTGTTGGGTGGGGAAGATGAGCTAACGACAGGGGTACAAGGAGGCGAACCGTGGAACTAGTAAGACAACTATGGTGGGGAAGAGGGGGGGGGGGGGTGGGGGTGGCTTAGCTAGCTGGGTGAAAAGAAATGTAGGAATTAATTGAAATCAGAGAAATCAATGTTCATGCTGCTGGGATGTAAGTTGCCCAAGCAAAATATGAGCTGTTGTTCCTCCAATTTGTGTATGGCCTCGCTCTGACAGTGGAGGAAGCCCAGGACAGAAAGGTCAGTGTGGGAAAGGGAGTCGAAATGTTTGGCAACCAGGAGATCATGTAGGGCAAGGTGGACTGAGCGTAGGTGTTCAGTGAAATGATCGCCAAGTCTGCCCTTGGTCTGGCCGATCTATAGGAGCCCACACTGGGGGCACTGGATACAGTGGAAGAGGTTGGAGGAGGTGCACCTCTGCCTCACCTGCAAAGACTGTTGGGGTCCCTGGATGAAGTCAAGGGAGGAGGTATAAGAACAGGCGTAAGGTTGATATCCATGGAGCTTGCAAGTGGGTCCATTGTTCTGCTTATAAATTAGAGTGCCATCTACTCCTTATGCCATTTCAGTGTAGGATTATATTCCTGAATTGGGCAAAGGAAATGGGGTGTGGTGATGGTTGGAGAATGACTATGGATCATGACAACGTGGGAATTGTAATCTTAACAATGGGAATAAATCACGGGTGCAGATTAGAGACCCCTTCCCCCTGATTTAAACTGACTAGGTGGCACAGTGGTGCATTGCCTTACAGCCATAGTGACCCGGGTTAAATCCTGACTACGGGTGCTGTCTGTACGGAGTTTGTACGTTCTCCCTGTGACCTGCGTGGGTTTGTAGGTTAATTTACTTTTGTAAAATTGAAAAATGTCCCTAGTGTGTAGGTTAGTGCTAGTGTAATGGGGTGATCACTGGTTGGCACAGACACGGTGGGCCGAAAGGCCTGTTTCTGTGCTGTATTTCTGTGCTGTATCTCTGAAGGGCCTGTTTCTGTGCTGTATCTAGTGTGGGCTCCTATAGATCGGCCAGACCAAAATTAAAAGTATTACCTTATTTACATGCATATCAGTGACATAATCTTTCGCAGTGTGCAAGCAGCCCTGATGTCCGTAATCCATGCCACGTGAACCCACTGCGGGAGCCGTTTGCAAAGAAGGAATGTGGGATATTGTTGTGCGATGTGTTCGAACCCTGCCATGCGGTGGTGAGTGCCGATCTTAACACTGGCCGTTTCTCCTCAGCTTTGATTCAGAGCACCTCAAACCACAGGCCTTTGAATGGGGTGGTTACAGTTCCTGATCCACTGATGCTCTCCCCCCACATCTTATGTTTATCCCCACTGACTCAGAGTCACACAGCATGGAAACAGGCCCTTCGGCCCAACTTGCCCACACTGACTAACCTGCCCGTCTATACTAGTCCCACCTGCCGATGTTTGGCCCATATCCTTCTAACCCTTTCCTATTCATTTACTTGTCCAAATGTTTTTTTAAACATTGTGGAAATATCTGCCTCAACTGGCACCCTCGGAGTAACAAAAAAAAATACCCCTCAGGGTCCTATTAAATCTATCACCCCTCACCTTAAAACCTATGTCCGCTAGTTTGTACAGATGCATCCTACAAGCATATTGATGGCCTTTCTTCACAGCTTGCCCAAGACCGCAAGAAATTGCAGAGAGCTGTGGATGTAGCCCAGTCTGTCACACAGCCCAGACTCCCCTCAATTGACTCCATCTACAATTCAGGTTGCCTTGGAAACTGGCATAATCGGACAACGTAATCAGAGACCTCCTTCTCCCCGCTCCCATCGGGCAGAAGATACGGAAGCTAAAACGTTCGCTTGTATCTGTATCTTCCCCTTTGCTCTACATACTGTACTTGAGTTTGGCTTGATTGTATTTATGTATAGTATTACCTGATGTGATCGGATAGCATGCAAAGCAAAGCTTTACACTGTACCTCAGTACACTTGACAATAAGCATTCACAAAGCAGGGGAAAGAGGCACACTTTCACATGCTTGCTAAAACATTAGACATTTGCATTTCATTTGTTATGTCAAACAACTCAAATTCCCTTCTAAGTTTCTTTTAATCGGTTAACTTCTTCTGAGAAAATTGCACTCAGAACGTGAAAGAGGACGTGAAAGTTCTTTGTAGATTTTGGGGGGGAGGTTTTTGGATCTATGGAAAGTTGTTAGTTAAATGCAGCACAACATTTAAAAGACATTTGGACAGGTGCGTGCATAAGAAAGATTTTCTTCAGCCAGAGGGTGATGAATCTGTGGAATTCATTGCCGCACTTGGTGGTGGAGACTAAGTCATTCGGTATTTTTAAAGCAGAGAATGACAGGTTTTTGATTAGTAGGGGTGTCAAAGGTTTAGGGATGAAGGCAGGAGAATGGGGTTGAGAGGGAAGAATAGATCGAATGGTGAAATAGATGTGATGGGCCGAATGGCCTAATTGTGTTCCTATGGTCTTATGGTCACTGTTCTGTTCTCTTTGTTATTCAGGTTGACGTCACCTGGTTTTATTCCAACTGTTTGACTGACACGTGTGCATGTAACAGAGGTGGGGACTGTGAGTGTTTCTGCACCAGTGTGCTGGCATATGCTCAGACATGCTGTCAACATGGGGTTGCAATTGACTGGAGAAATCCAACCATCTGTCGTAAGTATAGAAACTACAGAGAGAAATGTTGGATTGCTCATGGCTAGAGAATGGTTCTTAAGCAGTGACCCAAGCCCTCCAGTCTTTTTCAGACTCTGAAGAAGGATCCCGACCTAAAATGTCACCTATTCTGCCTGACGCACTGTTACTCTAGCACTTTGTGTCTATAAACCAGTATCTGCAGTTCCTTCCTCCACCTCCAGCCTTATTATCCCTTTAGCACAGAGGACGTGAAATTTTAGTTTAGAATTTTTGTTTATAGTTTTAGAGATACAGCATGGATACAAGTCCTTCGGCCCATTGAGTCTGTGCCGACCAACGGTCACCCATACACTAGTTCTATATTATCCCACTTTCACATCCACTTCCTACACACCAGGGGCCATTTTGCAGAAAACAATTATCCTACTCACTGGCATGTCTTTGGGATGTGGGAGGAAACTGGAGCACCTGGAGGAAACCCACGCGGACACAGGGAGAACGTGCAAACTCCACACATTCATTTATTTGAATTTATATTTGAATGTGCATTGACATTGTATTCATTTATTTGAATTCTCTAAGTGGCAAAAAACATCATTTTAATGACTTTTCTTCTTCATTTCAGCTTATGACTGTGAATATTACAACAAAGGTAAGATTTATAATATCTGTAAAACAGAACATTGTGTGGTTTGCATTTATAAGACTTGCTGGGATGAAAAAGAGCACCAATGGTTTGGACAAGCCATTATTGTGCTTAATCACATAAGCTTTTACGGGTTATAAAATGTCTACCGTGCATAACCTTTCCGTTAAAATTAGGAATAAATTATACTGCATTTTTTGGAGGCTTCAGATCAACAGAGAAATTCTTTAACTAAGTTAAAGTACAGACCAAAATAATAGTTCTGTACATACAGGCCAAAACATACCTATTTCTTAAAATACCTCAGCTGCTTATCGTGTAATGCCCCTGTCCCACTTAGGAGACCTAAACAGCAACCTCTGGTGACCTTGCCCGCCACCCAAAAAAAAATCAAGGTTGAGGTGACCTGCAACCTCCTACCACCTCCCACGCATACGTTGAAAACCTTCCTCGACTATGAAGAAAACCGGCTTCGACTAGACCTGCGACTAAAAATGTATCGATTTTTAAAATGGCAACCTATTTTTAGTCGAGGCCGGTTTTAAACATGATGAAAAAATAACAGCAACCTAGATGAAGCCTCGACCACGCGGAAACCACTTTCGACCATTAGGGAGAGTGACCAAAACCTCCGGTGACCTCATGGAAACCTTGGGTGGCGGGCAAGGTCACCAGAGGTTGCTGTTTAGGTCTCCTAAGTGGGACGGGGGCTTTAGACTTTAGAGATATAGGCCTTTTAGCCCACCGAGTCCGCACCAACCAGTGATCACCCCGTATTCTACCATTATACAAAGGGCAATTTATAATCATTACCGAAGCCAATTAACCTACAAACCTGTTTATCTTTGGAGTGTGGGAGAGCCCCGATGAAAACCCATGCAGTCACGAGGAGAACTCAGTACAGACAGCACTTGTAGTCAGGATTGAACCCGGGTCTCTGGTGCTGTAAGGCATCAACCCTACCGCTGCACCACTGTGCCACCCGGTGGTATGACCCGGTGAAAACAAGGGAACATTGTTTGAAGAACAGGGTGGAACAACTTAATCTGGAATCCCCATGTAGTGAAGCTACTGAATCATCAACGTCTTTCCCCCTAGAGGGGGCTAAGAGTTTACTATATCTGGAAAGTTGTTGAATAGAATATCTCATCATGTAGATCTTTTCTATTTTTAAGACAACAAATGATTCTTAAGGTTACCCTGAAAAAATAGTTTTCAAAAATTGATTCAACAGGGTTAACCTTTTCAAACTTTTATGGACTAGATAGTCAGCACCTTTTCGCAGGGTGGAAATGTCAAAGACGAGAGGGCACAGCATTAAGGTGAGAGGGGCAAAGTTTAAAGGAGATGTGCAGAGCAAGTTTTTTTTTACACAGATTGTGGTGAGTGCCTGGAACTCGCTGCCAGGGGTGGTGGTGGAGGCAGGTACAATAGTGGCTTTTAGGTAGTGGATCAGCGGCTTTTAGACAGGCACATGAATATGCAGGGAACAGAGGGATATGGTTCATGTACAGGCAGAGGGGATTAATTTATCCTGGCATCATATTGGGAAGCATTGTGGGCTGAAGGGCCTGTTCCTGCGCTATACTTTTCTGTTATGTGTTGAGCTACTTGCAGTTTTATGAAAACACAGTTCCGCCCTTTTATAAATCTTTTTTAAACAAAAACGTTCCATCATCCTCCCAATTCAAGCATGTGCTCACTTGTACAAGATGCCTGAAGCACTGAGGGAAGGAAGAGCTTTAAAAGGCATAGCCACAGATGATTTTAAAAAATCAACTATTTATTTGAGTAGCACGGACATGCAGCTGGTAGAGCTGCTGCCTCACGGCACCAGAGACTGGGTTTGATCCTGACCACTGGTGCTGTCTGTGTGTGGTGTTTGTACGTTCACCCTGTGACTGCCAGGATTTCTTCTGGGTGCTCCAGTTTCCACCCACATCCCAAAGACCTGCGGGTTTCTAGGTTAATTGGTCTTGGTAAATTACCCCCAGTGTGGATGAGGAAGTGGGATTACCTAGAACTAGTGTGAACGGGTGATCAGATGATTGATGGTCAGCATGAACTGGGTGGGACAAAGGGCCTAATTCCATGCTGTATCTTTCAATCAATTATCTTTAATTTCCACATGAATATTTCTCTCACTTTGGCAACTGTTGGATAGTGCTGTGACCTGCTGTCAGGTTGTGAGCCGATTCCATGCTGAATCTTTTAATCAGCCGATCATTCAATCAATCTGCAGCTTTGATTAAGTGGTTATGAACTTGGATCGACAGTGTCCTGTTATGTTGGGGGACTGGAGCCACAAATATATTTGCATTAGGTACCCACTGTTGATTCTACCGGCACTGCGATGGAGCTGCCTCACAGCGTCAGACACCCGGGTTCAAACTTGATCTCGGGTGCTATCTGCACATTCTCCCTGTGACAGCGTGGGTTTTCTCCGGGTGCTCCGGTTCCCTCCAACACTCCAAAGCCGCACAGGCTTGTGGGTTAATTGCTGGTCGGCATGGACTCGGTGGGCCACACTGTATCTCTGAAGCCTAAAGGCAACCCGATGCAGTTGATGTTTGTGTGCATATGTGGATTTTCTACATGTAACAAAGTGAATCTCTCTTCTGCTCTACAGTGCTGGGCAAGGGGCCATACTCGCTGATCACTTACTTGGACGCAGGTACAGTGGTGGCCGCGGATTTGTTGAGCGGGACTGTTTTCCCAGCTACGAGAGAAATTTCCATTCCAGGAGTGGTGACGCTTTTTATGCTGACTCCAGGTCTTCACTTGCCCAAGCCACATGGTAAGCAGGTCCAAGTCTGACACACTTGGCAGTTTCTATGCATCCATCTCTGTATATTTGCCAAAACGCAACGTTATAACTAGCAACAGGTTGCACCCTAGAAATATCTCGTCATTGTTTTCACGTTCAAAAGCCACACACATCAAGAGGTGAATGTAAAAAAAACAAGCAATTAAAACATTCTCTACATATTTGTTTTTTTTTCACAGCTTCTTAAAGTTTCCTGTTCCAAAACAATAAAAACCAGGAAGGTAGAAAATAGTATAAATTAATAATATCTATAGTTTTAGAGATATAGTGTGGAAACAGGAACTTTGACCCACCGAGTTCGTGCCGACCAGCGATCACCCGTCCACTTGTTCTATCCCACACACTAGAGGCTATTTGCAGAAGCCAATTAACCTATAAACCTGCAAGTCTTTGGAATGTAGGAGGAAACCGGAGCACCCAGAGAAAACCCACACCATCACAGGGAGAACATACAAATTCCATACAGACAGCACCTGTACTCAGGATCAAATCTCTGGCGCTGTAAGGCAGCAACTCTACCGCTGCACCACCGTGACACCCTCAATCTGGTCTTTTATCATGTCTGTTGTTACTCCTGTCATTGGTTGCTTTGATTTACATACAGCATCTTCACATTTTATTGAAAAGAATGGATATAGATTGCAGTCAGGGTCGAACCTGGGTCTCTGGTGCTGTAAGGTAGCAACTCTCCTACTGCGCCACTGTGCCACCCCTAATCGTTTAATTGTTTTTCATTTAAAGCCAACCTCTCCACTATTCAGTCACGATACTTCACTCATGACGTTTATGTAGAAGTAATTTTCTCCAGCAATAAAGTGATGTCCCACTTTCCTTATATTTAGTTTTTTTTAATCTTCTATTTGTTTACAACAGACATGTCACTAGTCTCCCTGGAAGTAGCTGACAAACCAAATTATTTTCTTCGGACTCGATTTGATGGCAGTCTGCATATAAGTAAATGGGAATTCAATGCAACGTTTCGAAAAGAGGCAACGTTTAAATTCCACAAGGACGCGTGGGTCTGGGGATAT
>CM075979.1:22160553-22203053 GCA_038087875.1 Malacoraja senta
GCAGTTCCTTGTGTCTATATCTCTGAATGTAAGGAGTCTGAAAACTCCATACATTCAGCTTCAAGCCATCAGGTTCAAGAATAGCTTTTCCCCCCAACAACCATTAGGCTTTTGAATACTGCACAAAACTAACCATAATTAGATTTAGGTAGAGCAAAGGGGAAGATACAGAGGTGTAGATTATAGTTCTCGGCATTCTAGTGCACCAGTTCCAATGACAAAGTCCAAGGTCCACAATGGGGTGGAGGTGAATTGGACAGTATCCAGGCTTATGGAAGGACCGTTCAGAAGCCTGGTAACAGATGGGAAGAAGCTGTTCCTGAGTTTGGTGGTGCGTGCTTTCTGCCTGTATGAACTGCTATGGACTGTCTTCGGTTGCACCAAGAACTTTGGGGGTTTTTCCACTAGTATTGTGGTTATTAATTTATTGAATGTTTTTGTTTATTATATATTATCAATGTGTATTGTGTTTACAGGCCTGTTATGCTGCTGCATATAAGAAATTGATTGTTCTGTTGTCGGTACATCTGACAATGAAACACTCTTCACCTCATGTCATGATATGAATTGGATCTCTTCCCATTACATCTTATTTGCTCTGCAAATTGATGAAGGACGAGAAACAAATAATACAGATGATGAATAGTTACGTCTGATATAGAACGAAAAACAAACAGGAAATGAGAATAGGTTATGAGAGAGATTGGGAGAAAAAATTAAACTCATTTTTACTTTGTTTCAAAATAATACAGATGGAAGTGCATTTAATGCAGTTTGTAAATGTTTAGTTTATTGTCGTTTGTACTAGGGGACAGTGTGCAGCTGCTTGTTGCATGCTATCCAGTTAGTAAAAAGACTAGATTACAGTTGAGCCGTCTAGTGTACAGATACAGGATAAAGGATATAATGTGTAGGGAATGGTAAATGATAGTCCCAAGGTATCCAAAGAAGTAGATGAGAGGTCAGGATCATTCTCCAGTTGTTGATAAAATGGTTCAGTTGCCTGATAACAGCTGGGAAGAAACTGTACCTGGATCTGGAGATGTGTGTTTTCACAATTCTGTACCTCTTGCCTGATGGGAGAGGGGTGAAGAGGGAGGGTCAGGGGTGAGACTATTCCTTGATTATGCTGGTAGCCTTGCCGAGGCAGCGTGAAGTGTAGATGGAGTCAATGGAAGGGAGGTTGCTTTATGTGATGGCCTGGGCTGTGTCCACAACCCGGTGGAATTTCCTTGGATGGAGCTGTTCCTAAACTTTGCCGTGTGATTTACATTAGTCCTTGCAAAGTTGAGCAAAAAGCAGAGTGAATGTACAAAAGTCACTAATATTCTTGCCACAAGATAGAACTGGCAGCCCTGTTCATAATCATTAGGATACATAAAGTAACTAAATGTAATACATTTTTTTGTTTTTTTTCTGCTATTTTTATTTCAGCTTTCACGTGTCCTCCGAACATGATATACCAAGCTTGCGTGCTGACCTGTGAAGCAAAGACCTGCCAGAACAGAATTTTCTTCCCATCAGAAGACACTTCATGTCCCACCATAAGTGAAGGATGTGTCTGTCCGGATGGATCCATTCTCCACCGCCTTGACTCCACCCTGTGCATTCCCGAGGCAAAATGTGGTACGTGGCAGAGTCCCACACAATATCTTAAAGCCCCTGTCCCACGATGCGAGTTTACCCAAGAGCTCTCCTGAGTTTAAAAAAAAATCAAACTTGTACTTCATCATGAGTATTTTTTTACTCTTGGAAATTTTTCACAGTGTTGAAAAAACGTCACGAGTTACCGCGTTTCCCGAGTACCTGCCATTAGCATTACGAGCCGCTACGAGATCCACGAGCTCCGACATACCCGCTACGTACATTCTACGTACTTACCACGAGTTTGATTTTTTTTTAAACTCGGGAGAGCTCTTGGGTAAACTCGCATCGTGGGACAGGGCCTTTAGTCTAGTCCAGATGCACAGCACAGAAACAGGCCCTTCATCCTTATGAGTCCATGCTGACCATCGATCACCCATTCACACTAGTTTTATGCTATCCCTCTTTTGCACCCTCTCCCGACACTCTAGGGGCATTTTTCAGAGGGCCAATTAACCTACAAACCCACATGTCAATGCAATGCGGGAGGAAACCGGAGTACCCGGATGAAACTCACGTGATCATTGAAAGAACATGCAAACTCCGCACAGATAGCACCCGAGGTCAGGATCCAACCCGGATCTCTGGCACGGTGAGGCAGCGGCTCAACCATATCCAAATGTGGCCTAACCAAAGTCCTACAGAACTGTAGATAGACACAAAAAGCTGGAGTAACTCAGCGGGACAGGCAACATCTCTGGAGAGAAGGAATGGGTGACGTTTTGGGTCGAGACCCTTCGCCTGTAACATGACTTCCTGACTGTTGCACTCAATGCCCTGACCGATGAAGGCCTGCATACCATAGGCACACACTGTATACTATAGCATAGTATTGGTAATTCCACATACTTATTGCTTAAGGTCATTGAGTGAATTTTGTACTCTTCAGCTTGCACTGATAGCTGGGGGCTTCCGCATGCTGGGGGCGATACGTGGAATGCATCAGTGGACGGCTGTTGCATGTATCAGTGTCTGGAGAACGGGACCATTGTTACCATTGACCACGACTGTTCAGCTGTCCCAGAACCAGTTTGTCGTCGCTCTGGGGAAGTAGTGGTCAATCTCGCTGGCGATAGGAGCTGCTGCCCTGAAAAAATATGTGGTAAGTGTTAAATTCTGTTCAACGATCATTAATCCTGCTAAAATAATTTTTTACCTCTTTGTAGTTTTTATCAAAAATAGAACATGAAAAAGTCCAATCTCTGCTTATAAACATCATCATCATTGGCGATCACTCGAAACGAGTATGACTGTCCTCTCCTCTCCATAGGGTCATCTACTTGTGGGTATGCAGATGTCTGTTGAGGCTGATCTGCGATCCACACACCTTGGTGCAACGTGGGCAGTGGAGACTGGCGGTGGTTGGTAGTTGTCGAGCCCCCTTCTCTCTTTATGGTGCTGGTGCTTTGTCTCTGTGACACGGCATAGTTCCACTTCGTGACGTGCACGGATTTCCTCCAGGAGTGCCTGTCCAGTGCAATGTGCTCCCAGTTGCTCGATGTGATGTGGAATTACTTCAGACTGCTCTTGATGTTGTCCTTGAAGTGTTTCTTTGGCCCGCCGGGGGCTTGCCGACCTTCCTTCAATTGAGAGTACAGGATTTGGTTAGGGAGACATGTGTTGGACATGCGGATGACATGGTCAGTCCATCGAAGTTGGTGCTGCATTATTGTGGTGGTGATGCTGGTCATGTTGGCTTCCTCCAAAATGCTGATGTTGGTGCGTTTGTCCATAAGCATAGCCTTCCTTCCAAGCAACATCCCAGTGAATCTCTTCCACACTCTTTCCACTACTACCACATCCTTTTGTGTTTAGTTTATCATCATGTGTACCGAAGTAAAGTGAAAAGCTTTTTGTTTTGTGCTATTCCATAAGTGGAAACACTATACATGATTACAATTGAGCCGTCCACTGGATAAAGGGAATAATGTTTAGTGCAGGATAAAGGCCAGTAAAGTCTGATTAAAAATTGTTCGAGGGTCTCCAATGAGGTAGATGGGTCCACTCTTTAGTCGGTGATTCAACAGTTCAGTTGCCTGATAACAGCTTGGAAGAAACTGTCCCTGAATCTGGAGGTGTGCATTTTCACACATCTGTTCCTCTTGCATGATAGGAGAGGGGAGTAGAGGGAGTGACCGGGGTGTAACTCATCCTTGATTATGCTGGGGATTTTGCTAGTGTGGTGACAGTACTCCAAGTGAGTCGAAACAATGAACTGCAGATGCTGGTTGATACCAAAGATGAACACAAAGTGCTGGAATAACTCAGCGGGTCAAGCAACATCTCTGGAGAAAAAGGATAGATGACGTTTCGGGTTGGGATCCTTCTTCAGACCCTAATTCGGTCCCGATCCAAAACATCACCTATATATGTTCTCCGGAGAAGCTGTCTGACCTGCTGAGTTTCTCCAGCACTTTGTGTCTGTCTTTGGTACTCTGAGTGAAGTCTGACCAATGTTTTGTACAGTGCAACATTTTTACCAGAATACTGCCTGGATTAGAGGGTCAGTGTGCTTTGCATTAATATTTTATTCTATTTTCAGCTTGCAATCAAACAGTCTGCACGAGTTTTGCCCCTCAGTGTTCATATGGAGAGCGACTTATTACCCATTACAAACCAGACTTCTGCTGTCCTGACTACTTTTGCGGTAAGGATATACGTTATTACAAAAAATCCTCCCAGAGAGAAATCCGGAGGTAATGATCCAATGTGCACTTCTAAAAAAAAAAAAAACAATGTATATTTCCAGTCTTGATATTATCGTGGGTAATGAGCAGCCATTGCCAGGAATATTTAACATTTAACGCCATTGTGGCTTTCATAAAACTACTTCATAAAACACACAACTTAGAAAAGTATAGCATAGGAACAGGGCACAGCGGTAGAGTTACTGCCTTACAGCGCCAGAGACATGGGTTCGATCCTGACTACTGGTGCTGTCTGTACGTAGTTTGTACGTTCTCCTCATGACTGCGTGGGTTTTCTCTGGGTGCTCTGGTTTCCTCCCCCACTCCAAAGACGTGCGGGTTTGTAGGTTAATTGGCTTTGGTAAGTCGCAAAATTGTCCCTAGTATGTTGAATGGTGTTAGTGTACAGCATGATCGCTGGTCTTGCGGGTCGAAGGACCTTTTTCTGTGCTGTATCTCTAAAGTAGCAATGTTACAAAATTTTGAGATTTTAAAAATCTAGTCTGCAATTTATCCCATCAAATAAAGCATAAAAAGAAGTTTAATTTGACACCTAATTCACTTTCATATCTTCAGTATTAAAAAGGTTATGGCCATTTTCATACTCGGAAATTAGCATCTTGTACCCTATTGCTTTTCCATTGACGTAACAAAAAAACTGTGATCAAGGACAATCAAAAGCCCATAACTTTCTTAAAAATTAAGAGAACTTAATGAAATGTTCAGTTATTATAGATTGAAGCATTCTGAAACAAATATGAAACAATGTTACTTGGATGACCTGAAATTAAAGCATATAATTAGTTAGTTACCCAATTGTAGCTAATTACAAAATTCAATTACTAGATCTAAACATCTATCAATTTCTTAAGAAAAGGTTAACATTTTTAAAAAGCTTAAGTGTCCAAATAACATTCACACAAGAATTCACAATATAACATGATTTTAAAATCTCGTCATGAATTTATAGGCCAAATGGAAGGAATTTAGTGTTTAATTCCTGTAAATTAATGGCCATTTAAATCACCTTGCGAGTGGGATTTTGTGGAACGCGCTGGTTTGGAACGTTGCATTTGCACTGAATTAAACCCCAATATCGGCAGGAAAAATACTGCCGGTTGGTATATTTAACTAATCACATTTTCGCAAATTGAAATTTTTATTAAAGGCATCCTAAGAAGCTAGTTTATATGAAAAAATAAACGGTGTACCTTGCCTTGTCCCGTGCGTGAAATCCGTCCCTGTTGTCGGGTTTGACGGCTTTAGAAGATGCTTTTTAATTTACTCCTGTTATGAAATTATCCAGTCCAGTTTAAAATAAATTTAATAAAACCGATATCGAAGCGATTTTTCTTCAGCTTCTAAACAGCCTTTTCAAAATCGATTTGAATAGTCTGGAGAAATACCGCATTTTAAACCCGCCCCCTTCTCAAAGGCGCCAAAGTCGCGCACACGGGCAGTGACAGAACTGCAGCGCCGCTGAAGGTAAGTTTTGTAACATACCTATCTAAAGTCTAAAGGAACAGGCCTTGTCTGTTCTAAAGCACATGTCTGTGCTAAAGATAATGCAAAGATAAGCTTATCTCCTCTGCCTGCACATGATCCATATCCCTGGTCGAACATGTGCCTATCTAAAGGCCTCTTAAACACAACTATCACATCTGCCTGCACCACCACCCCCGGAAGCACATTCCAGTATAGCACCTACAGTTCTTCATGCATGAATGGACACAGAATAGGTGCATAACAGGTGGGATAAAATAGAACTAGCGTACTGGTGATTAATATTTGGTGTGGACTCGATGAGCAAAAGGACTTGTTTCCACGCTGTATCTCTAAAGTCTAAAACTAAAACAGAACAGACTTCCATACCTACAAAGAGGGAATAATCAATTTGTTGTGCAGCATCTTCAATCTGTTAAGATGCGGTGATGACAAAGTTCAAACTGAATCAGAGATTTGGATCAGAGAAAAAGAAAAGAAAAGAAGTATAATTTCATTAACTTTGTCATACATGGCAGATGCTTTCAGAGTAATTATATATTTATGTTGATATAAAAGATTAATGTTGCAATAGACAGATAAGGGAAGCAGTCAACATCTTTTTTTTTTCCCAGTGTGGAAATGTCAAACACATGAGGGCATAGCTATAAGGTGAGAGGGGAAAAGTTTAAATGAAATGTGTGGGGTAAGATCTTTAAAAGTAGGGTGGTGGATGTCTAGAATACGCTGCCAGGGATGGTGGTTGAGGCAGATATGATAGTGGGTTTTAGATGAGAATCGACACAAAGTGCTGGAGCGATTCAACGGGTCAGGCAGAGAACATGGATAAATGACATTTTGAATCAGGATCCTTCTTCAGTGGACAATGGAAGGATATGGATCAGAGAAGGCAAGCAGATGAGATTAGTTTATCTTAACATTATATTTGACGGACAATGGGAGCCAAAGCCTGTTCCTCTGGTTTCTATGTGATCCATTAGCTACTTTAATTGATAGACCGTTAATTTTCTACAGAATGCGATCCAGAGAAGTGTGGGTCTGATATCCCGATTTGTCGAGAGGACCAGACATTGATTGCTACTCGAGCTGATGGCAGTTGCTGTTTGGCATACATCTGCAGTAAGTTACACACATAAATATTGATTCAAAATGACTAACTGGTACCTGAACATTCAGCAAAAGTTTATTCCTGAGAGTTCATAGTCATACAGTGTGGAAACAGGCCCTTCAGCCCCATCACACTGGTCCCACCTGCCTGCGTTTGGCCTATATCCCTCCAAATCTTTCTCATCCATGTCCCTGTCCAAATATTTCTTAAACACTATGATAGTAGGGTGAGTTAAGTATTTGGTTGTAGTACCCTATCCTGAAGGATTATGGCAAGATTAATGGAAATGAATGCTGTTTGCTGCAGTCTAATTCAGTGCTTCCAAAGCAGTTGAGTTATATTTCATACAATGGCCATTAACTAAAGAATAGTGAGTAATAACATGTTGTAAACTAGCCTCAACTACCTCCTCCTCAGCCAGGTCCATATGGAAATGGAACAAGCAGGGATGGGGCATCTTGTTCGTCGTGGACGAGTTGGGCCCAAGGACATTATTCCATGCTGTAGGACTGACTATCTGTGTCCATTGACCAATATGATAATACTTTGCTTCTCCTTGTATTCAGTGTGCGGTGCTTGCTCGGACCAGATACCCACCTGCTCGGAAGGAGAGTTGATCACAGTGGACAACAACACAACGGAGATGTGTTGTCCAAACTACCAGTGTGGTGAGCATGATGCTTTGCCGTTCAATCCATCGCAATCATTACTAGCTGTACAAAAAGAAATGCGGCACACTGCAGTCTGAAGCAGGGTCTCGACTCGAAATGTCACCCATTCCTTCTCTCCAGAGATGCGTCCTGTCCCGCTGAGTTACTCCAGCATTTTGTGTCTATTGCAGTAGTCAGGTTGTAGTTCGATTTCTAAAAGGACTATTACAAAGTAATATAGGGCAGCATAGTGGCGCTGTGGTCGGGCTGCTGCCTCACAGCGCCAGAGACCCGCGTTCGATCCTGACTATGGATTCGTGGAGTTTGCACGTTCTACCTGTGACCGCGTGGGTTTTCTACGGATGCTCCGGTTTCCTCCCACATTCCAAATACATGCGGGTTTGTAGGTCAAGAGCGTTTTATTCTCATATGTCCCAAACAGAACATTGAAATTCTCACTTGCCGCAGCACAACTGAATATGTAAACATTGCTGAAAAATTGGACTGAGATACAGTGAAAAGCTTTTGTTTACGATCTATCCAATTAAATCAGATCATACTATACATGAGTGCAATACACGAGTAGATCAGGTAGTGAAAGAAAAAAATACCACAGCGCAGAATACTTTACAGCATTATAGCGTAGCAGTTCCAGAGAAAAAGTCCAAGATTGCAATGAGGTTGGTTGGAAGATCAGGATTCAACCCTAGCTTATGGAAGGACTGTTCAGAAATCAGAGGGGAAGAATTTGTTCCTGAATCTAGTGGTACACGCTTTCAAGCTTTTGTATCTTAATGTGGTCGTGATATCAGGCTTCAAAACATCTTGAATTTTGTAATGTCTCATGAACACTTTACAAGTATAGTGTACAGATATTGCTTACGATAGGACGCTCTGATTTTGCTGGGTGTGTTTTACCATCTTGAATCGGCACTGTATTGTAATATACCATTAGACATCAAAATTAGGAGAATCACGCTTATTTTTTGCATATTAATTCGGAGAACCGCATACTTTATCCTCATGAATCATATCTGGTTTATTTCTCCTAGTTTGTGAAATAAATCGATGTCCAAAGTTTCAGTGTCCTACGGGAATGCAGGAACTCCATGCATGGAGTCCGGATCGGTGCTGCCCAGTTCATTCCTGTGGTATGCGGACTTTTTTGAATTTCTAAAAATTTGAGCAACTTGCATGACTTAAACAATTCGGTTTCATTTTATATATTTCCTATTTTTATTTGCAGAATGCGCCTGTGAGACATTTCCTAAACCTCAGTGCAAATTGGTGAGTGACACGTTGTTATGTTTTGATATACTGTTTTTTTTCCTCAGTCTGAAGACTTTCAACTATTCTGTTGTTTGATTATTTTAGGGAGAGATGTTGGTAAATGAACAACAATTTGGAAATACCACATCCAATCCATGTGCGTGCCCGGAATACAAATGTGGTAAGCTCATATTCATCACTCTGGTCGTCCAATTTCAAATACGATATGATACGATAGGATGGAACTTTATTTATCCCAGGAGGGAAATTGGTCCGCCAACTGTCATAAAACACAACAACAAGAATATCAAGCAGGATAGTAAAAGCTTCTTTAGGTATGTGATGAGGAAAAAAATAGTTAAGACCAAAGTTGGACCCTTGAAGACCGAAAAAGGTGAATTTATTATGTGGAACAAGGAAATGGCAGATGAGTTGAACAGGTACTTTGCATCTGTCTTCACTAAGGAGGACACAAACAATCTTCCTGATATAGTAGTGGCCAGAGGATCTGAGGTGACAGAGGAACTGAAGGAAATCCACATTAGGCAGGAAATGGTGTTGGATAGACTGATGGGACTGAAGGCTGATAAATCCCCAGGGCCTGATGGTCTGCATCTCAGGGTACTTAAGGAAGTGGCTCTAGAAATCGTGGATGCATTGGTGATAATTTTCCAATAGACTCAGTTCCTGTGGATTGGAGGGTAGCTAATGTTATCCTACTTTTTAAGAAAGGCGGGAGAGAGAAAACGGGGAATTATAGACCAGTTAGTCTGACATCGGTGGTGGGGAAGATGCTGGAGTCAATTATAAAAGATGAGATAGCCGCACATTTGGATAGCAGTAACAGGATCGGTCCGAGTCAGCATGGATTTACAAAGGGGAAATCATGCTTGACTAATCTTCTGGAATTTTTTGAAGATGTAACTCGGAAAATGGACAAGGGAGAGCCAGTGGATGTAGTGTACCTGGACTTTCAGAAAGCATTTGATAAGGTCCCGCATAGGAGATTAGTGGGCAAAATTAGGGCACATGGTATTGGGGGTAGAGTGCTGACATGGATAGAGAAGTGGTTGGCAGACAGGAAACAAAGAGAAGGATTAACGGGTCACTTGCAGAATGGCAGGCAGTGACTAGTGGGGTACCGCAAGGCTCGGTGCTGGGACCGCAGCTATTTACAATATACAGTGGCTTGCAAAAGTATTCATACCCCTTGAACTTTTCCACATTTTGTCATGTTACAACCACAAACGTAAATGTATTTTATTGGGATTTTATGTGATAGACCAACACAAAGTGGCGCATAATTGTGAAGTGGAAGGAAAATGATACATGGGTTTTCAAATTTTTTTACAAATAAAAAACTGAAAAGTGTCGCGTGCAAAAGTATTCAGCCCGCTTTACTCTGATACCCCTAAATAAAATCCAGTGCAACCAATTGCCTTCAGAAGTCACCTAATTAGTAAATAGAGTCCACTTGTGTGTAATCTAATCTCAGTATAAATACAGCTGTTCTGTGAAGGCCTCAGAGGTTTGTTAGAGAACATTAGTGAACAAGCAGCATCATGAAGCCCAAGGAACACACCAGACAGGTCAGGGATAAAGTTGTGGAGAAGTTTAAAGCAGGGTTAGGTTATAAACAAATATCCCAAGCTTTGAACATCTCACGGAGCACTGTTCAATCCATCATCCGAAAATGGAAAGAGTATGGCACAACTGCAAACCTACCAAGACATGGCCGTCCACCTAAACTGACAGGCCGGGCAAGGAGAGCATTGATCAGAGAAGCAGCCAAGAGGCCCAGGGTAACTCTGGAGCTGCAGAGATCCACAGCTCAGGTGGGAGAATCTGTCCACAGGACAACTATTAGTCGTGCACTCCACAAATCGGGCCTTTATGGAAGAGTGGCAAGAAGAAAGCCATTGTTGAAAGAAAGCTATAAGAAGTCCCGTTTGCAGTTTGCCACAAGCCATGTGGGGGACACAGCAAACATGTGGAGGAAGGTGCTCTGGTCAGATGAGACCAAAATTGAAGTTTTTGGCCTAAATGCAAAACGCTATGTGTGGCGGAAACCTAACACTGCACATCACCCTGAACACACCATCCCCACTGTGAAACATGGTGGTGGCAGCATCATGCTGTGGGGATGCTTTTCTTAAGCAGGGACAGGGAAGCTGGTCAGAGTTGATGGGAAGATGGATGGAGCCAAATACAGGGCAATCTTGAAAGAAAACCTGTTAGAGTCTGCAAAAGACTTGAGACTGGGGCAGAGGTTCACCTTCCAGCAGGACAACGACCCTAAACATACAGCCAGAGCTACAATGGAATGGTTTAGATCAAAGCATATTCATGTGTTAGAATGGCCCAGTCAAAGTCCAGACCTAAATCCAATTGAGAATCTCTGGCAAGACTTGAAAATTGCTGTTCACAGACGCTCTCCATCCAATCTGACTGAGCTTGAGCTATTTTGCAAAGAAGAATGGGCAAAAATTTCAGTCTCTAGATGTGCAAAGCTGGTAGAGACATACCCCAAAAGACTTGCAGCTGTAATTGCAGCGAAAGGTGATTCTACAAAGTATTGACTCAGGGGGGCTGAATACTTTTGCACGCACACTTTTCAGTTATTTATTTGTAAAAAAATTTGAAAACCATGTACCATTTTCCTTCCACTTCACAATTATGCACCACTTTGTGTTGGTCTATCACATAAAATCCCAATAAAATACATTTACGTTTGTGGTTGTAACGTGACAAAATGTGGAAAAGTTCAAGGGGTATGAATACTTTTGCAAGCCACTGTACATCAATGATTTGGATGAAGGGATTCAAAGTAACATTAGCAAATTTGCAGATTACACAAAGCTGGGTGGCAGTGTGAACTGTGAGGAGGATGCTATGAGAATGCAGGATGACTTGGACAGGTTGGGGGAGTGGGCAGATGCATGGCAGATGAAGTTTAATGTGGATAAATGTGAGGTTATCCACTTTGGTAGCAAAAACAGGAAGGCAATTACTATCTAAATGGCGTGAAGTTGAGAAAAGGAGAAGTACAACGGGATCTGGGGGTCCTTGTACATCAGTCTATGAAAGTAAGCATGCAGTGAAGAAAGCGAATGGCATGTTGGCCTTTATAACAAGAGGAATCGAATATAGGATCTGCAGTTGTAAGAGCCCTAGTAAAACCACACCTGGAGTATTGTGTGCAGTTTTGGTCCCCTAATTTGAGGAAGGACATTCTTGCTATTGAGGGAGTGCAGCGTAGGTTTACAAGGTTAATTCCCGGGATGGCGGGACTGTCATATGCTGAGAGAATGGAGCAGCTGGGCTTGTACACTCTGGAGTTTAGAAGGATGAGAAGGAATCTCATTGAAACATATAAGATTGTTAAGGGCTTGAACACACTAGAGGCAGGAAACATGTTCCCGATGTTGGGGGAGTCCAGAACCAGGGGCCACAGTTTAAGAATAAGGAGTAAGCCATTTAGAACGGAGACGAGGAAACACTTTTTCTCACAGAGAGTGGTGAGTCTGTGGAATTCTCTGCCTCGGGGGGTGGTGGAGGCAGGTTCTCTGGATGCTTTCAAGAGAGAGCTAGATAGGGCTCTTAAAAATAGCGGAGTCAGGGGATATGGGGAAAAGGCAGGAACGGGGTAATGATTGGGGATGATCAGCCATGATCACATTGAATGCGGTGCTGGCTCGAAGGGCCAAATGGCCTGCTCCTGCACCTATTGTCTATTGATACATGAAATTAAAGTGATGAGTGGAAAGTTCAGAATTGGGGATGTGCAAAGATTGGGGAGGGTGAAGGAGATTCAGTCGACCACACGATCCAAATGAGAATTAAATGCAAGTCTATAAATGCAACTTAATTCCATAAATAACACGAGATATTAAAACATTCTAATTGTTGCAGGTAAATTTAATTGAGTTTGGAAAGGGATGAATATTAAAATATCAGCCAATTGGGTCAGACTGAAGAAGGGTCCTGACCTAAAACATCACCTATCGATGTTCTCCAGAGATGCTGCCTGACCCACTGAGTAACTCCTGAACTTTGTGCCTCCACTGTTGAATGAGCTTGTTTTATTCTACGTTGTAATGTGTTTTATGAACTCAGATACATTATTTTCATATGTTTGTTTTGGTTGCAGTAAATGACAAAGTGTGCATTGATGCAGAGAGAGGTACATTGCGTCCTGGTCAAGTCATTGTGGAGCATACCACAGATGGGCTGTGTTACACCACACAGTGCACACACAACCTGGACAATCAAACTGGTGTCTACAACCTGCTCGTCAACATGGTTAACTGCTCGGCACAATGTGAAATGGTAATAATTCTTGAGTAGTGAAGCTTCACCATTATTTAATTCTGCATCAATCCTTGCTAAGCCATTTAAGCTGGAAAGAGTGCAGAGAAGTTAAATGAGGATGTTGAACTGAATGGAAATATACAGCATGGAAACAGGTCCTTCAGTCCAATGAGTCCATGCCAACCATCGATCACCCTCTCACACTAGTTCTACTTTCTCATCTACTCCCTACATACTAGGGGGGATTTTACAGAGGCCAATTAACCTACAAACCTGCATGTCTTTGGGATGTGGGAGCAACACCCAAAAAAACCAGTGAACAAAGGTCTAAGGTAAGATAGGCAAGATTCAATAAGAATCTGAGGGGCAACTCTCTGTAGGTTAATCAGCCTTCTGTAAATTGCCCCTAGTGTGTAAGGAGTGGATGTGAAAGTCAGTTAACATAGTACTAGTACAAATGGGCGATTGATGGTCAGCGTGGGCCTGTTTCCATGCTGTCTTTCAAAGTGATTTAATGAAGGAAATAGAAATGCCAGCAACCCATCCCAATAAAACCAGATTAAGTTCCCTGCCCCCTCCCCCCCCCAAAATACAGTGAGTGGAGGATAGTGATGTGAAAAATGATGAGCATTCTAGCCACCAGGTGTGGTGGAGAGTGAAGGACCTATGCATTGCCACTATCTGTCACTTTGCAGCCTTTTACAATGCAACTTAATTTAGTTTGTTGTCACATGTACCGAGATACAGTGAAAAGCTTTTTCTGCGTGCTAACCAGAAAGACAATATATAATTACAATCGTCATCCATAGCGTACAGCTACAGGATAAAGGGAATAATGATGAGTGCAAGATGGAGTCCAGTAAAGATAGTGCGAGGGTCTCCAATGAAGTAGATAGGAGATAATTGAGGTAGATACTAGATGAAAATTTACTTTCAGTAAACCAGTAAAGCCATTACTTTATTTGTAAGCTTATAACAATATACTGTGATTATCATATAATTACTAAACAATTGGTACAATATGTAACTGAAAAAGATTGTGGTAATTTTAATGTTATGACTTAGCAACATGCTCTACAGCATGTGAGACACTTTAACGTTTGCCTTCTATTAACATACAGAACCAGATTTACATTCCTCCTGATGACCCGACAACGTGTTGTGGTGTTTGCAAGAATGTATCCTGTCTAGATAACTTGGAAAATGAAAATACAACCTTTCACAAGGTGAGAAGGAATGTTAGAAAGAGAATGCAATAGTCAATAATTAAAATTTTGCATGGCATGTACTACCTACCAGAGACGGTGATCAGGTCATTGATTTCATGATAACCATTTGAGGTGTTCCATGCATCTGCCTCTTTGTAATATAAAATGCCTTCCATCTCAAAAATATGCCTGAGGTTGGAAAATAAACAATGGTAGCAGTTGAATGTTAATCTGTACACTACCACAGTACTGTAACTGTTAAACTGCATGTAACTGTTAAACTGTAAAAGTTATTGTTGTATGATACAACTATTGTGGTTGAATGATCCCAGTGGTCTATGATTAATGGTATTAGTTTAGGATCCTCATATGTATCAAGATACAGGGAAAAGCCATCCAGTCCAATCATACCATACATAAGTACAATCAAGCCTACACAAGTTACAACAGGTAGTGCAAAGTGAGAGAGTACAGAATACAGTTTTGCAACATTGCAGTGTTACAGTTTCAGAGAAAAGGTCCAATGTCCGTAATGAGGTAGGTTGGAAGATCGGGACTGCATGTGCAGAATACAGATAACCCTCGGCGTATCGGACCATGGGGGAGAAATACAGTGTCTGTTGTTGCCGATTGTCTGCTATAACCGAGTAACGGATTCGTTCCATCCACCTAGCGGTCACTCCATGCAACAACAGGTTGTTTTCAAAACAAAGTTCTTTTTAACAGCTAAAAATATACTTTTCTTATTAGCAAATAATATTAAAGGCTGTTTGTTGAATAGATTACCATTGTACAAATGTCGATCGAAGCAATTGCTTGTCAATGTCTATGGCCTCCCGCTGTGTACTTAAAGAGACAGTGGGGTCGCTCTGTCTGCTACAATGAAAATCCGTTATAAAGAGGTCCATAATAACGAGGGTAGACTGTATAGGGCAACAACATGATAGCATTATAGAGAACGAGTCCAAGGTCCTCTATGACGAAGGTTGGATGTTGTCTAATTTTTAGCTCTGGTTTAACTTGCTACTTGCCCAGAGACACCAGTTCAAGCACCTTGTGCTGGTTTAGTGGATTTCCTCTAGAATGATGAGAACATGTACGGAGTTTGTACCTTCTCCCTGTGACCGCGTGAGTTTCTTCCGGGTTCTCTGGTTTCCTCCCACATTCCAAAGAAGTGTAAGGTTTGTAGGTTAATTGGCTTCCGTAAATTGTCCCTATTGTGTAGGGTAGAACTGGTGCACATGTGATCGATCGCTGGTTGGTGGTGATATTCGCGATAATCAGTTTCCACACTGTATCTCTAACTAAACATGACGATTTACCTCAGTAACCTAGGCATTGGAAAATTAAATCACCAATTTAACTCGATTGTGAGGAAAATGTTACACAGTGTTTATAAGCTATTCTTGTCCGAAAACTCGACCTTACTATATTTCATTTTCTTTCTATAGCCTGGAACATCGTGGGTGTCCAACTGTGTCAGATACGATTGTACTGACACGGTTTCGGGACTTGTCTTGATCACTTCAAACATAATTTGCCCGCCTTTCAACAAAACCGCGTGTTTGAAGGTCAGTGAGTCACACATCACGTGTTTAATATGGTTTATTCATTTAATTCATTTCACTTGCACTTTATGTGCAATGTGACGAATAAAACCGTATTGTATTAATTGAGGATTTATTCTTAATCATGTTGTAGACAGAATACTAAGTATTTGGTCAAGGTAATTGCAGATCCAAATCAAATTATTTCAAAGTGGAAGTCAATATCCTCAAAGCAATGTGTATGTCTAGGCCTCTGCGTGTCAAAAGAGCAATATCATTATACTATATAAATAACTATATAAATAACTCTGCAAGATACTGTTCTTTAATATCAAAAAAAGGACACAGTGCTGGAGTATCTCAGCAGGTCAGGCAGCATTTTGGAGAATATGGAAAGGTTCTTATCAATGTTCTCCATAGATGCTGCTCGACCCACTGACTTACTCAAGTACTTTGTGTCTTTTTTGTAAACCATCATCTGCAGTTCCTTGTGTCTCTGTTCTTTAATATAGCCCTTCTGAGACTAGCTACTAATTTTATTGGTGAATTCTACGCCTTCTATCTGGTAGATTTGTTGTTCACCAAAACGGAAGGTTGGGCATCTACCATGGATCTTCATCAACCTACTTTACAGAGCTCTTGTGATGTTCACCGGTTAATAATAATCCTCTGCCTGGTTCGATGTATTCTTTATGTACTTCAAGATCACTTAATATCATAGAGTTGTATAGCGAGGAAATAGGCCCTTTAGCCCACTGTGTCCATGAAAAACAAATTGGCATTACTGGGCTAGTCCCTATTAGCCCATAGACCTCCAAAACATTCCTATCCATCTATCTGTTCAAATGTCCTTTAAGTCAAACCGTTCCAGATATGGACTACCCCGAGTGGAAAAGGTTGCGCCTGCAGGCTTCTTAAATCACTCCCTCTCATCTTAAGCCTATACCTCCAGTTTTAGAATCCTCTACCCTGGGAAAAGGACTGCGTGCATTTATGCATCCCCTCATGATCCCATACACCTCAATAAGGTCACCCCTCAGTTTCCTACGCTCCAAAGAATAAAGTTATAAGGTCATAAGGGATGAGAGTAGAATTCGGCCCATCAAGTCTACTCCGCCATTCAATCGTGGCTGATCTCCCTCTCCCTCCTAACCCCATTCTCCTGCCTTCTCCCCATAACCTGTGACTCCTGTCCCAGTCTATCCTACCTATCCCTCTAACACAAGCCCAGGTAACTACCTGGCAAATCTCTTCTGCACCCATTCCAACTTAACAACATCCTTCCTATAGACGGGCGATCAGAACCACACACAGTAGTCCAAATGTAGTTTGTACAGCTGTATCACAATGCCTCAACTTTTGATTTGATTTTGATGTGCATTGTTCAACTTTGTTGCCACTACAATAATTAAAGCTTTTCTCCCTCAGATTGGAGGATCTGTTATAACATACATGGATGGCTGCTGTCAAAGTTGTGAGTAATCATTTAACTGAGACCATTCTGAATCGAGCAGTGATCAGCAATTCATTAAAATAATCACCAGCACGGAAACAGTCCCTTCACCCCAACTCGTCCATGCAGTCTAAAATGCCCCATCTTCACTAGTCCCACCTGCCCGTGTATGGCCCATAGCCCTCTAAACCAGGGGTCGGCAATCTATGGCCCCCGGGCCGAATGCGGCCCGTGACCTGAAATCATCAGGTCCGCCGAGCTCTGGCTGTACCACATCCTGCGCTAAGCCGCCGGCATGGCCGTGCATCTTCTGTGAACACGTTTAAGAAAGAACTGCAGATGCTAGAAAAATCTAAAGTAGACAAAAATGCTGGTGAGACATGCAAGGATTGCATGAGGCTGCCTCACACGCTGAATTTCTCCAGCATTTTTGTCTACCTTCTGTGAACACGTGATTTAATCCATGGCGTGATATTTGACAAACAAGTCAATGCCATGGTAAAAGCTAGCTTCTTCCAGCTTCGGACGATAGCTAAAATAAAACAATTCCTCCAGTTTGACGACCTCGAAAAGATCATCCACACATTTATCTCCTCCCGCCTCGATTACTGCAACTCCCTTTACACTGGCATCAGCCAATCTTCCCTGTCCCGCCTGCAACTGGTCCAAAACGCCACAGCGAGCCTCCTGACGGGCACCCAAAAAAGGGACCACATCACCCCGATTCTGGCCTCTCTCCACTGGCTCCCTGTGCAGTTCTGAATAAATTTCAAGATCCTTCTTTATGTTTACAAAGCCCTTAACGGGCTTGCCCCCACCTACATCAAAAGTCTGCTTACCCACTACACCACCTCCAGGTCCCTCAGATCGGCCGACTTGGGGTTACTGAACATCCCGCGGTCTAGGCATAAGCTCAGGGGCGACCACGCCTTTGCGGTTGCAGCTCCCAGACTGTGGAACAGCATCCCTCTTCCCATCAGAACTGCCCCCTCCATAGACTCTTTTAAGTCGAGACTTAAGACTCATCTTTACTCTCAAGCCTTTCTTGACGTCCTCTGAGGGAGGGCTACATGTATGTATTTATGTATGTACTTAATCTATGAACCACTGTTGTATGACGTTAGTACCTCCACCAATGTAAAGCACTTTGGTCAACGAGAGTTGTTTATTAAATGTGCTATAGAAATAAAAGTGACTTGACTTGACGATGCCTGCCATCCGGGGCGGGATCCATGTGTACATGTGATAGATGTGGCCCGCCATCCGCTCACAGACATGTATCCTGACCCCTATGCAGAACAAGGTTGCCGACCCCTGCTCTAAACCTTTCCATCCATATGCCTGTGTGTTTTAAATTGTGCTATAGTACCTGCCTCAACTACCTCCTCTGTCAGCTCGTTCCATATGCCCACCAACAAAATGGTAACATTCACATCCAAGTCATGATTTCTAAAATTCCTTTATAGGCAATAATTATTTCACGAATTGAAATATTTATAATTATCACAACACAAAACTATAAAACTCCTAAAATACAGGCTATTTTACAACATTGAATTGAATTGAATGATTCGGTTCAATATAATACAATGAAGGGAATGGAAACAGTTGTATGCCGACCATTGATCACCCGTTCACAATAGTTCTGTTATCCCACTTTCTCATCCACTCCCTATACACTAGAGGCAGTGTACAGAGGGCCAATTAACCTACAAATCCCCACATCTTTGGGATGTGGGGGGAAACCGGAGAACCCAGTGGAAACCTACACAGGGAGAACATACAAACTCCACAGAGTCTGAAGACGGGTCTCGACCCGAAACGTCACCCATTCCTTCTCTCCAGAGATTCTGCCTGTCCCGCTGAGTTACTCCAGCTTTTTGTGTCTATCTTCGGATTAAACCAGCATCTGCAGTTACATACAAACTCCACACATGTTATTGGTATTTTTTTACAGCAATTTGTGCTATTTTGCAATGTTTAAAAATATATATATTTTCACCATCGAAACTATTCCACTCTATTCAGAAATCGGCTGTGTACCTGTGTGTCAGACACAAGCAGCAAAACTCCTTTAGTAGTGACTAGTTAGAGTGATGTCAATAAATCACCAGAGTGGAACGTTGCTTTAAATTAGTTAACATAAAAACAAGAAACTTAACGTTGTGAATGAATGAAATAAACAACTATCCAAGAATATAATTTCAACTGTGAATGAAAGTTGGAAACTTTTCAAATCACTTCACAACTTAACAGAAAGATTAATTACATTTTAAGAAATGCACTATTCTTTAAAAAAAAAAGAATTGTGTCCAACTCGCATTGAAAGGTTTGGAAATGCACACTGATATATTTTATTGGTAATGAATGATATATTTACAGGTAAAGAGAATGTAAAGTTATGTCAGAAGGTGGTGGTGAGGATGACCATTCGAAAGAACGATTGCCGAAGTAACATACCTGTGAGTAACAAATGAAATGAACAAGGGGGAGGCCATTTAGGACAAGGATGAGGAAAAATGTTTTCACTCAGAGAATTGTGAATCTGTGGAATTCTCTGCCACAGAAGGCAGTGGAGGCAAATTCACTGGATGTATTCAAGAGAGGAAGTTAGATTATAGCTCTTAAGGTTAACAGAATCAAGGCATATGGGGAGAAAGCAAGAACAGGGTACTGAATCTGGATGATCAGCCATGATCATATTGAATAGTGGTGCTTGCTCAGGGCCGAATGGCCTACTGCACCTATGTTTTTTTAATGTTTCTATACGCTTCTTGTACTCATACTCACCGTCAAACTAGCTGTCATCTTCTTTGGAAACATACAGCATGGAGACAGGCCCTTTGGCCCAACTTGCCCATGCTGCCCATCGAAGCACATCTCGTTTGGCTCATATCCCACAAAACCTTTCCTATCCATGAACCTGTCCAAATGTCTTTTAAAAGTTTTTGTACCTGGCTCAACTACCTGTTCTGGCAGCTCGTACCGTATACTCACCACCCACTTTGTAAAAAAAGTTGTCCCTCCGGTTCGTATTCAATTTTTCCCCTCTCACCTTAAACCTATGTCCTCTGGTTCTTGATTCCCCTACTCTGGGTAAAAGACACTGTGCATTCACGCTATTAAATTCCCTTAACGATCTTATACACCTCAATAAGATCGCCCCCTCAACCTCCTGTACTCCAACAAATAAATTCCTAGCCTGCCCAACCTCTCCCTGTAGCTCAGGCATTCAAGTCCTGGCAATGTCCTCGTGAATCTTTTCTGGACTCTTTCCAGATCTTGCCTATAGCAAGATCACCAGAACTAACATGTCATTATATAGAATAGAATACAGAGTAGGTACTGGCCTCGCAGCCTAACAAGCATATTACTTTCAGTCTGAAGAAGGATCCTGCCCCAAAACATCACCTATCCTTTTTCTCCAGAGATGCTGCCTGACAATGAGTTTCCAAGTGTTAACACGTTGCACTGTTTTGCAGGTAAACATAGTGTCATGTGATGGAAAGTGTCCCTCAGCAAGTATATACAACTACAGCATTAACACGCACGCCAGGTTCTGCAAGTGTTGCAGGGAAATTGGGCTGCAGAAACGCATGGTGCAGCTCTACTGCAGCAGCAACACAACCTGGGTCAACTACCCCATCCAAGAACCGACAGACTGCTCCTGCCAGTGGTCCTAGAGTTCGACGGGCAGAATCGAACAAGAAACAACCACTACTGTCTCACCTGTGAAACAAAAGTTTTTTGACAATCTGTAGTTTGGTGCCACATGCAGTCTGTTCCAATTAATCCCGATCTATATTTAGGAATTTTTATTATTATTTTAGTTTGACATTTTACTGACGATCCTTTATTTCTTACTCCTTCACCATTCTCTACAACACTGCCTGAAACAGTTCATTAATTTAACTCGCAAAAGAAAACTCTGCCTCCTACCTGCTTAAGGTCGCCAAAGAAATCCAGCAAACTGGAGTCTAACTTGTGCTATTCTGAGAGTTTACCTCAAATTGTTTCACTGCAAGTGAGCTACTGGTTTAGAACACGGAGCAGTACAGCACAAGAACAGGCCCTTCGGCCCACAATGTGTGTTGAACATGATGCCGGCAGCATCATTCGGCCAATCACGGCTTATCCATCTTTCTCACCCGACCCCATTCCAATGCATTCTCCGCATAACCCTTGACACCCTCACTAATCAAGGATCTGTCAATCTCCACCTTAAAAATATCCATTAACTTGGCCTCCACGGCAATGAATTCCACAGATTCACCACCCTCTGAAGAAACTCCTCCTCATTTCTTTTCTAAAAGTACATCCTTTTATACTGAGGCTATGGCCTCTGGTTCCAGACACTCCCACGAGTGTAAACATGGATAATCATCTTTTATCTACCCGCGCATTATCCATATCCATTCCTTGCTCATCCATGTGTCTATCTAAAAGGCTCTTAAATGCTTCTATCCTAACTGCCTCAATCACTATTCCAGGCACCCACCACTGTCTGTAAAAAATATAGTTGTCCGGTGCATCTCCTTTAAACTTTGTCTACTGGCCAGAGATATTTGAATGCCCAAGTAGAAAGAGTTCAATTTCCTGGCCCCCATTCCCTCACTTAAAAGCAAACAGACCTCACACAAAATATATTACCTAAAATTTCTATAAAATAATTACACAATTATCTTAATTATCCATTTTTAATTCAATGTTATCTTTTGAAACTTTTTGCACAGAACTATTGCCTGGTATTGCCAATGGATTTAGTAAAACACCTTGAATGTTTTTTTTAAATTGTGTTACTTTTAAGTTGAGTTCACACTGATCTTTTTCACAAAATATTTCAATGTCTGTTATTTTTTTTTAAATGATTTACATTAAACTTTGATTAGAAAATTTAAGGGTAGGTTATGGCATAGATATGTAGTAGATACATTACAGATAATTGGATTCTGTATATTTCGGTGCACTTTATTTAAACATTAAAACAAATAAAACAGAACCACCTTTTTCCATATTTGTGGACATCCTATATTTAGTCAAAATTGTTGTGAAATGAGTAATTATTTTTTTATCATACATGTGCGTGTAGTTCTCTAGTTATATATTCAGATTATGCTGATCTCCAATTGATATGGGTTTTTGTGATAATTCTAATTATATAAATAAAGATTCAAAATAAGTGGACCAAGAATTTTAATCGGCATGTCTGTGCTTTTTAAATATGTACCGAGTGCATATGTAGCCCAGCATTAGAAAAAAATGCTCTTTTGTTATGTTAAGTTTAGAGATACAGGAAACAGGCCTTTTGGCCCGCCAACTAGCAATCACCCGTACTACATCCTAGGGACAATTTACAGAAGCCTATAAACCCGCAAGCCTATGGAGGAAACCCCCACGGTCACACTCCATACAGACAGCACCCAAGGTCAGGATCGAACCTGGGTCTCTGGCGCTGTAAAGCAGCAACTCTACTGCTGGCCACCATGCTGCCCAAAAATCTGAAGCAGTGGCTTCCATCCTTTGGTGCTCTGGTTTCCTCCCCACACTCCATAGATGTGTAGATTTATAGGTTAATGGGCTTTGGTAATATTCTTAATATTTCCTAGTGGATAGTGTTAGCGTATGGGGATCGCTGGTCAGCGCGGACTCGGTGGGCCAAAGGGCCTGTTTCCGCACTGTATCTCTAGAGATTTCATTGAGAGATGTGGATATTTGGATCTTGAAAATAATGAGATAAATTGCTTAAAGAATGCACTAAGAGCTGTGAAGGCCAAGACACGTGACCCAGAGATTGACATCGGAAGCAATTCTTATCTGTTTATCTTAAACAAATCCCTGCTGTCATCTTCTGATCTATCCTTTCCCTGCGAAGTTCAAAGCAGCTGAGCCCCAGAATTGCCATCTTAACTGGCTGTTTGGGGGGAAATAATTAAATTAAGGGGAAATGATCTCTGGTCCTTAGTGACCATTTTAGCTTTAAAGCGTTCTTAAGTCAAGAGGGTCTCATTAGTGAACTCTTTCATCCAGAGTCTCGTACGAGAAATAATAAAAACAGTTCCAAGAACATGGAAAGTGAAAGGATGCAGACACCTGGGCAAGACCAGTGTTCCACCTCTCCTGAGGAATCTGATAAATGTTTCTTGCATACTTCAGCCAAAGAAATGTTAACATTGTCAGGAAGGTGGATAAGTAAACACGAGTCACAATCAATGAAGTTCAATCGTGGTAGAGTTAAATTGATGGCAAACACAATGCAAGAGGCGGCTTAGATGTCCTGCAGGTGTACAAGTGCTTTCCTGTGTATAACACTACACTCTGCCTCGGAAAAGCGGCCAACATAATCAAAGACTCGCCCCACCCTGGTCATTCCTTCTTTTCCCTGCTCCCCTCAGGCCTTCTTGCATATGGCGTGCACAGCCTAAAGTTGAAGGACAACTTGTTCTATTTATCTTATTTGATTGTGCACGCCAGGTTGATTGCATTCGTTGAAACAGGGCGGACCATGTGAAGGTTGCAATCTCCCACCCCCTCCCCTCAGGTGAGAGGTACAGAAGCTTGAAAGCGCGAGCCATCAGGCTTCTGAATGGTCCTTCTATAAACTAGGGTTCCGTCCAATTCCCCTCTACCCCATTGGACTTTGTCTATGGAGCTGTTGTGCTGTTTAACTTGGGCATCGATTTTGAGCTGTAAGCTGCCTACCTGTCATTCCGCTGCTTAGAAAAAGAATGTGTTTGACAACCCTTATTGCAGCCTTGCTTCCGAATGTTTCTACTCATTCTAATTGCCTTTGAAGCACCTAATTTGAAACCTAAAACCCTTTGTGTAAACTCTCAAAACATCGACCAAACTGGATTGTTTTTTCCTGTGATGAGTTCACTGCTTCCAGAAAATAATAACGTATTTATTCTGTGGTGGACAAGAGTGTTTACCCACATCTTGGCTCATGTTTCCTTGGCCACTGACTAGCGATCCCTGTACACAAGTTCTATCCTAGACACTCATGAAAATTTAACAATTAACCTGCAACCCGCACATCTTTCGGATGTGGGAGGAAACCTACGAGATCACAGGGAGAACGTACAAATTTGTACCGACAGCACCCGTAATCAGGATCGAACCCAGGTCTCTGGTGCTGTAAGGCAGCAACTCTACCGCTGCACCACCGCCCTCAACTTCATGCAGAGTCGAAAGAACTGATTAGTACAGCTACTGTTTGAAATGCTCTTAACTAAATGCTTTGGGAGTGGATTGTGGTATTAACTGCAAAATGAATGATTCTGGGTTAATAAACAGATTCAGATTTGAGATGAGAAATAAATTACTTAAGGATAAAATGAGACCTTAAATTTTAACATTTCATTGACTGGGTCTTTTGTTGGAAACTGGGCTAAAACACAGCCTTGGGGAAGATGACAGTGAACTCAATGGTGCCAACCTCTACCATAACTGAAGTCACTTTTTAAAGAAAATTTCCATTTAACACAAACAAAGCCCTTCGGCCCACAATGTCTGTGCCGAACATGATGATGACCAGCCTGCACATAATCCATATCCCTGCACTCTCTGCCTATCCAAAAGTCCCTTAAATGTTACGATCGTACCTGCTCCCGCAACCACCCCCTGCAGCACATTTCAGGCACCCAGCACCTTCTGTGTAAAAAAACTTGCCACGCAGATCTACAAACTTTACCCACTCACCTTGAAGCAATGTCCTCCAGTCTTTGACATTTCCATCCTGCAAAAAGGTTCCGACTGTCTCATAATTTTATATACTACTATCAGCATTCCAGAGAAAACAATCCAGGTCTAACCTCTCCCTGTAGCTAATATCCCCTGATCCAGGTAGCATTCTGGTAAACCTTTTCTGCACCACCTCCAAAGTCTCCACATCCTAATGGGGTGACCAGAACTGCATGCAATATTCCAAAGTCTTATAAAGATGCATTATGACCTTATACGCATCCAGACTCTTATAATAATAATAATAATAATAGATTTTATTTATATAGCGCTTTTCAGGACTCAAAGTCGCTTTACAATTGAGAATAAACAAAACAAAATAGAGCAGTAAGACAGAGGGGAGGGGAACATGGGACTAAGGGTATGCAGAGGTGAAGAGATGGGTCTCGAGGCGGGACTGGAAGATGGTGAGGGACACCCCAATCAATGAGGTTAGTAGACCATATGCCTTCTTTGCCACTCTACTGTGTTTCTACTTCGAGTGAGGTATGGATCCAAAAATCCTCTATACATCAATGCTATTAAGGGTCTTGCCATTAACTGTATACTTTCCCCTTATATTCAACCCCCACCCCCACAAAGTGCAACACCACACACTTGGTACCAGTTCCCCGCACATTTCTCTAGGTGATCTATATCTCACGTTATACCTTGACATTCTTCCTCAGAGTCCGTGACCCCAGCAATCTTGGTATCATCTGCAAACACGTAGCCTTTTTCTAAAATATATGAATGCGGTCAGTATCGTGGGGCAGTGGTAGAGTTGCTACCTTACAGTGCCAGAGACCCGGGTTCCATCCTGACTACGGGTACTGTCTGTACGAAGTTTGTACATTCTCCCTGTGACCGCGAGGGTTTCCTCCGGGTCCTCCCCTTTTCTCCCGCATCCCAAACATGAACAGATTTGTAGGTTAATTGGCTTCGGTAACAATTGCAAATTGTACCTAGTCTGCAGGAAAGTGCTAGTGTATGGGGGGTGATCGGTGGTCAGCATGGACTCGGTGGGCTGAGCGGCTTGTTTCCACTCTTGTACCTCTAAAATCTGGGGGTTGTTTCGACTCTATCTCTAAAGTCCAAAGTTTAAAGTCAAAAGAAAACAGGAGAGGAATTCCAAAGCCAATACAGCAATACCATTGCAAAATGTATCAACTATTTATTCCCAGTGTTCGATGACCTGGGAACATCCTGACATGCTTGCATTCACACACAATCACTATATCAGGCAATTCTTGACTAAATAAATAAATGCGTTGCCTGTTATAATATTGAGCCATGAAGCCAGAAGGTTCTAATTTGCTGTCTGTGATGAATTACTTGATCACAGCTGGGCTGGCAGGTGGAATCTAATATTTGGCCTCTGATAGTAAGCTATTGAAACTACTGGGATTATTCACATCATATTTCATGCAGGAACGTATTAACCATTTCTTTTCACTAAACATTCCCTCTGATATTTGTTGTGCAGGATTTAAATGAATTGTATTAAACTATATTATTAATTGGTTCACAGAAACATGAAGCCAATCAGAATAGAGGATTTATTTTCACTAAACGTCTGCGATGTTTAATTTAGTTTTGTTTCGTTTTTAGTTTTATATTTTAGTTTTTACTCTTAGTGTTTATTACTTTCAGATCCTGACTAAGGGGTGCTGTCTGTGTGGAGTTTGTACGTTATCCCTGTGACCACGTGGGTTTTATCAAGGTGCTCCAGTTTCCTCCCAGGTCCCAATGACGTGCAGGTTTGTAGGTTAATTGGCTCCTGCAAACGATCCCTAGTGTATAGGACACTGCTAGTGTACGGGTCGGTGCGGACTCCATGGGCTGAATGGCCTGTTTCCGTGCTATATCTCTAAAGTTTAAAGATAACACGATCTCTGGAGTACGTTTGTACAAGGCAAATCCTGGCAGCGGCATTGGCCTGAAACTCTGCAGAACACATGCTGAGGATCTACTGCTGAATCCCGTTCACAAAGACACATTGAGAGATTTATTGAGGGAGTTTCAAGCCGAATATTTCACAGATTACAACGTAAGATCAACCAAGTTTCTCCCCAAGGCTCTCCTGCATCTCGGGCTGAGGTCACAACACCAAGATGAACTTTACACTAAACTTGGCTCTGGTAATTTGCAATCCCACTTAAACCATCTTTAAAAAATATATATTTGGCAGATTTGATCTCAAAGATATGATGTTTAATGATTAGTAACACAGTGGGTCTACACAGATAATGATAAACCTGTTCTATCTGAAATGGGCATTCTTTTACAATTATTGTAAAGGATAAACTGCTAAGAACAACGCTATTTCGGAGAGATAGTGTGTCCCATTGTTTCAATGGAGCTAGGCAGACAGCTGTTGCGCTGAAATTAATGATGCAATTGTAACATTCTCGCTTTATATTCAACACAGACACTATTATAACCTAGGACATTCTCAAACCGTAAGACTCAGTTCAGCCCGCCAAATAATATTAACTGAGCTGTCACGGTGCTCATTTCCTTATTAATCAAAAGACAAAGTGCTGGAGGAACTCAATGGGTCAGGCAGTGTCTGTGGAGGGAATGGATAGAAGACATTTCAGGCCCATAAGACATAGGAGTAGAATTAGGTCATTTGGCCCATCGAGCCAGCTCCGCCATTTGATCATAGCAGATCTATTTCTCCCTCTCAACCCCATTCTACTGCCTTTTCCCTGTAACCTTTGACGCCCTTATTAATCAAGAATCTGTCATTCTCCACCTTATTTAAAAAAAATCTGCTTTAAAAAATACCCAATGAGTTACTCCACTGCCATCTGTGGCAAAGAATTCCAATGAATTCCACAGGTTCACCACCCTCTGACTATGTTATCCCATTTTCTCATCCACGCCCTACATGTTAGGGGCAATTTACAGCTGGCCGACTAACTTGCAAACCCACACATCTTTGGGGCGTGGGAGGAAACTGGAGTACCCGGAAAACACATGAGGTCAAAGGGAGAACGAACAAATTCCTTACAGTCAGCACCCGTAGTTGGAATCGAACCCGGATCTCTGGTGCTGTAAGGCGGCAGCTCTACTGAGCTAACGATCCACTCACATACTGGATAATAAATCCTGTGGAGGGCGATCTTGTCCAAAGCTTAATTAGACACCATGGTAAATGGTTTTGCTTTGGGATACAGCATGGAAACAGGCCCTTTGGCCCACACCAACAATCAATCAACCATTCACACTAGTCATATGTTATCACTCATCCACTCCCTACACACTGGGGGGAATTCACAGAGGGCCAATTAGCCTACAAACCCGCTAATGGGGTGCAGAAGAAAACCGAAGCACCCGGAGGAGACCCACGTAGTCACAGGGAGAACATGCAAACTCCACACAGAGAGAGCACCCTGGGTCAGAATCGAACCTGGGTCTCTGGCTCTACTGCTGCATCTCTGTGTTGCCCCTTACCTAAATGATATGTTGTCTATTTATGAAAGCACATGAATCTTGCAAATACACCTATAATGCCTGTAACTATTTGACAGTGAGGTTAGGGTAGATAACCTATTTGGCCAAAACACAAAAATGCACAACCCCTCTTCTTTCTTCCACTCCCCCTCCTCTGTTTGATGGGTTCCAATTTTAGGTAACCTCCCCCCCCCCCCCCATCTCTTTCCTATGCCACCCCACCCTGGTGCGCACTTATTTGTCTCACTATCACTTCACACCCTCACCTATGTCCCTCCCTCTGGCTTTACATTTCACTCCTCTTTTCTCCTTATCCAACTCCCTTTTGTCTCCTTTTCATCTCTAGCCTTTGTCCACCCATCTGCCAACCAAACCTCCCCTCACCTGTATCCACCTATCACTTGCCAAGCTTTGCCTACCTCTCTTTTGCAGCTTCCTCCCCACTACAATCAGTCTGAAGAAGGGGTCCGACCTGAAACGTCACCTATCAATGTTCTCCAGAGATGCTACCTGATCCACCGAGTTACTGAAGTACTTTGTGTTTTTTTTGTTGAAAATCAGCATCTGCGGTTCCTTGTGTCCACCCATCACTTGCCAGACTTTGCCCCGCTCCCACCTCTGTTCTAGCTTTTGTGTTCCTCGCAAGATTCCAGCATCTGCACTTCCTTGTGTTACCAATAATTTTTGTGTCTATCATCGGTTTAAACTAGCATCTGCAGTTCCTTCCTACTCACCTAATATTCATTTGGCGCTATGAATGAACTGGAAGCATAATGGCAGACACAGAGTAAAAATTGTTCTGTTTCTTGTTCCCATGCATAACCTTGTCTAACCTTCAACGCACTACATAATTATGCAGCGCAGTGCACAAGACTTGGAGCACACAACCCACATGTTACAGGCGTGTTAGCCTTGTCGACAGATACACTGGATAGCTTATAATAAAAATAAACCTCAACCATGTTCCCTACAGAAGGCGTGACCTCTAATCCTTTTGATTACGAGCAGCGATTTCCTGATTATTTTGGGAAAATACAAATCTTCAATCACACAGCATTTTACTGGCCGTAGAAAGCATCTCCAGAGTTTTTAAATGGTCTTTTCCCCCCCTACCCCAAAAGAAGGTACTTTCAATATAACAGAGTTGTTGAGGGGATTGTTAATTGTAGTTAGGGAATTCAATGTTCACACCAGACCAGAGATAGACATAAAATGGTGGAGTAACTCGGCGGAACATTTGCAGAACAGTGGCGCAGCAGTAGCATCGCTACCTCACAGCGCCAGAGACCCAGGTTAGATCCTGTCTACGGAGTTTGTACGTTCTCCTTGTGATCACGTGGGTTTTCTCCGGGTGCTCTGGTTTCGTCCCACACTACAGACAACCAGGTATGTAGGTTAATTGGCTTTGGTAAACTTGTAAATTGTGCCTAGTGTGTAGGATAGAGGTAGTGTACGGGATCGCTGGTCGGAGTGGACTCGTTGGGCCCAAGGGTCAGTTTCTGCGCTGAGTATCTCTAAAATCTAAAGTTAGGCAATATCCCTGGGAAAAATAGATAGGTAATGTTTCGGGTCAGGACCCTTTTTCAGACAAACATTTGCAGTTCCTTTATATTTCTGTGCTCATACGGTTGTGTTGTAAACTGCCCAAGTGTTGCAATTACAACTTTACTGACTGTAGGTCAGCATTTCCTCTACAGACTAATTAATAGTTATATAGTCTTACTGCATGGAAACGCCCTTCAGCCTAACTTGTCCATGCCGTCCAAGATGCCCCATCTAAGCTCACCCCATTAGCCCACATTTGGCCCATATCCCTCTAAACCTTTCCTATCCATGTACCTGTCCAAGTGTCATTAAATGCTGTTATAGTACCTGCCTCAACTACCTCCTCTGGCAGCTCGTTCCATACACCCACCACGCTCTGTGTGAAATGGTTGCCCCCACAGGTTGCTATTAAATCATACCCCTCTCACAAACTGATGCCCTCTGGTTCTTGGTTCCCTTACTCTGAGTAAAAGACTCTGCTCATTGATCCTCTTTATTTCCCCACACAGGTAATATTTCTGGTCGGGACCCTTCTTCAATCCTGATCCGAAATGCCACCTATCCCGAGATGCTGCCTGGCCCTCTGAGACACTCCAACACTTTGTGTCTTTTTTCTGTAAACTAGCATGCACAGTTCCTTATGTCTCTGGAACCTCCTACACTCTACCACTGAAGTTGAGACTTTCAGAAGAGACAGAAGACAAAGATATGAAAAGAAAACTGAATCAAACGGCTAAAGCATCTTCAACAAAAATATACGCAAGAATTCTTGTATTTTGTGGCACGATTCTATTTCCTTCGCCAGCGTTTTAGGTTTCAAAAATGATTTTTGTTTCTGTTTAAGCGTCTTCCTGTCGAACAGTTATTCAGTCAATATCTGCATTGCCGTGCAACGGTTTGAGTTGGAGGTTTAAGCGCACTGAATTGTAGCCGTCATGGAGCTTTTAGTGTCATTGTTGAAAGGCGATACATGGCAGTGCAGCAACGTTGTCTGAGTGCAGCTTGTTGCACTGAGAGTGTGCCTCTGTCCTTGCATGCAGTGGGCAGGGGGCAGTTTTAATCCCTGGAGCAAGGCTGGGGAATAGTTTGCGGTGCAGCTGTCCGTCGATGGAACACAGGCAAATTGTCCCGCGTGGGGTCAGCTGCACCGACAAATGTCCAGAACAAATGAAGAAACAAGATGTTTAAACCGCAGCCTTCAGCCTCGCTCAGTGTGGGACGTGCAGGCTGAAGACAAACTATTTGAAAGAGGCTTAGAGCCAAGTGGAAGCATCATGCCAGTGGTGTTAGAGGAATGTCCCTGAATTAAGCAGGGCTCGCAGCGAGGCGGGTTCCCCCCACTTGCTTCAGCATGGTTCAAAAAACGATTATTCAAACTTGAATGAGGTCATTTCTATGCACAGCTTGGCCGCTTCACAGCGACCCACATGGTAGTTTACAAGTAAGCGTAAAAAGACAAAATGTGCTGGAGAAACTCAATGGGTCAGGCAGCATCTCTGGAGAAACTCAATGGGTCAGGCGGCATCTCTGGAGAAACTCAATGGGTCAGGCGGCATCTCTGGAGAAACACAGCGGGTTAGGCAGCATCTCTGGAGAAACTCAGCGGGGCAGGCGGCATCTCTGGAGAAACTCAATGGGTCAGGCAACATCTCTGGAGAAACTCAATGGGTCAGGCAGCATCTCTGGAGAAACTCAATGGGTCAGGCAGCATCTCTGGAGAAACTCAATGGGTCAGGCAGCATCTCTGGAGAAACACAGCGGGTTAGGCGGCATCTCTGGAGAAACTCAATGGGTCAGGCAGCATCACTGGTGAATAGGAATAGGTGACCTTTCAGGTCGGAACCCTTTTTCACACTGGTCTATGTTTGTGTCTATCTTCGGTACAAACCACCATCTGCAGTTCTTCCCTACAGATCTCTGGCGCTGTAAGGCATGGATACGTGATGTTTCAGGTCGGGACCAGCGATCACCCATACACTAGTTCTATTTTAGAAACCAGGGGCAATTTACAGGAGCCAATTAACCTACAAACCTGTACGTCTATGGAGTGTGAGAGGAAACCGGAGGACCCGGAGAAAACCCCCATGGTCACAGGGCGAATATACAAACTCCGGTCATTCCCTCTTCTCCCCACTCCCGTCCCGCAGATGGTACAGCAGCTGGAAAGGGCGCACCACCAGACTCAGGAGCAGCTTCTTCCCCTCTGTTATCCGACTTTTGAATGGTCATTCCATAAGCTAGGGTACAGTCCGATTCATTTCTACCCCACTGAGAACATCGGACTTTGTCTGTGAAAATGGTGCGCTACAATGCTGGAGAACTATATTCTGCACTTTGTATCTTCCCCCTTGCTCTACTTGAGTTTGATTTGATTGTATTTATAGATACATACATAGATACATAGAAAATAGGTGCAGGAGTAGGCCATTCGGCCCTTCGAGTCTGCACCGCCATTCAATATGATCATGGCTGATCATCCAACTCAGTATCCCGTACCTGCCTTCTCTCCATACCCCCCCGATCCCTTTAGCCACAAGGGCCACATCTAACTCCCTCTTAAATATAGCCAATGAACTGGCCTCAACTACCCTCTGTGGTAGAGAGTTCCAGTGATTCACCACTCTCTGTGTGAAAAAGTTTTTTCTCATCTCGGTCTTAAAGGATTTCCCCCTTATCCTTAAGCTGTGACCCCTTGTCCTGGACTTCCCCAACATCGGGAACAATCTTCCTGCATCTAGCCTGTCCAACCCCATAAGAATTTTGTATGTTTCTATAAGATCCCCTCTCAATCTCCTAAATTCTAGCGAGTATAAGCCAAGTCTATCCAGTCTTTCTTCATATGAAAGTCCTGACATCCCAGGAATCAGTCTGGTGAACCTTCTCTGCACTCCCTCTATGGCTATAATGTCCTTCCTCAGATTTGGAGACCAAAACTGTACGCAATACTCCAGGTGTGGTCTCACCAAGACCCTGTACAACTGCAGTAGAACCTCCCTGCTCCTATACTCAAATCCTTTTGCTATGAAAGCTAACATACCATTCACTTTCTTCACTGCCTGCTGCACCTGCATGCCTACTTTCAATGACTGGTGTACCATGACACCCAGGTCTCGCTGCATCTCCCCTTTTCCTAATCGGCCACCATTTAGATAATAGTCTGCTTTCCTGCTTTTGCCACCAAAGTGGATAACCTCACATTTATCCACATTATACTGCATCTGCCAAACATTTGCCCACTCACCCACCCTATCCAAGTCACCTTGCAGTCTCCTAGCATCCTCCTCACAGCTAACACTGCCCCCCAGCTTAGTGTCATCCGCAAACCTGGAGATGTTGCCTTCAATTCCCTCATCCAGTTCATTAATAAAAATTGTAAATAGCTGGGGTCCCAGCACTGAGCCTTGCGGTACCCCACTAGTCACTGCCTGCCATTGTGAAAAGGACCCATTTACTCCTACTCTTTGCTTCCTGTTTGCCAGCCAGTTCTCCATCCACACCAATACTGAACCCCCAATACCGTGTGCTTTAAGTTTGTATACTAATCTCTTATGTGGGACCTTGTCGAAAGCCTTCTGAAAGTCCAGATACAACACATCCACTGGTTCTCCCCTATCCACTCTACTAGTTACATCCTCGAAAAATTCTATAAGATTCGTCAGACATGATTTACCTTTCGTAAATCCATGCTGACTTTGTCCAATGATTTCACCACTTTCCAAATGTGCTGCTATACCATCTTTAATAACTGACTCTAGCAGTTTCCCCACTACCAATGTTAGACTAACTGGTCTGTAAATCCCCGTTTTCTCTCTCCCTCCCTTTTTAAAAAGTGGGGTTACGTTTTGCTACCCTCCAATCCTCAGGAACTACTCCAGAATCTAAAGAGTTTTGAAAAATTATCACTAATGCATCCACTATTTCTGGAGCTACTTCCTTAAGTAATGTGGGATGCAGCCTATCTGGCCCTGGTGATTTATCGGCCTTTAATCCATTCAATTTATCCAACACCACTTCCCGACTAACCTGGATTTCACTCAGTTCCTCCATCTCCTTTGACCCGCGGTCCCCTGCTATTTCCGGCAGATTATTGATGTCTTCCTTAGTGAAGACGGAACCAAAGTAGTTATTCAATTGGTCCGCCATATCCTTGTTCCCCATGATCAATTCACCTGTTTCTGACTGCAAGGGACCTACATTTGTTTTAACTAATCTCTTTCTCTTCACATATCTATAAAAACTTTTGCAGTCATTTTATGTTCCCTGCCAGTTTTCTTTCATAATCTATTTCCCTTTCCTAATTAAGCCCTTTGTCCTCCTCTGCTGGTCTCTGAATTTCTCCCAGTCCTCTGGTATGCTACTTTTTCTGGCTAATTTGTACGCATCATCTTTTGCTTTGATACAATCCCTGATCTCCCTTGTTATCCACGGATGCACTACCTTCCCTGATTTATTCTTTTGCCAAACTGGGATGAACAATTTTTTGTAGTTCATCCATGCAGTCTTTAAATGCCTTCCATTGCCTATCCACCGTCAACCCTTTTAGAACTAATTGCCAGTCAATCTTGGCCAATTCACGTCTCATACCCTCAAAGTTACCTTTCTTTAAGTTCAGAACCGTTGTTTCTGAATTAACAATGTCACTCTCCATCCTAATGAAGAACTCAACCATATTATGGTCACTCTTGCCCAAGGGGGCACGCACAACAAGACTGCTAACTAACCCTTCCTCATTACTCAATACCCAGTCTAGAATAGCCTGCTCTCTCGTTGGTTCCTCTACATGTTGGTTTAGATAACTATCCCGCATACATTCCAAGAAATCCTCTTCCTCAGCACCCCTGCCAATTTGATTCACCCAATCTATATGTAGATTGAAGTCACCCATTATAACTGTTTTGCCTTTGTTGCACGCATTTCTAATTTCCTGTTTGATGCCATCCCCAACTTCACTACTACTGCTAGGTGGCCTGTACACAACACCCACCAGCGTTTTCTGCCCCTTAGTGTTTCGCAGCTCTACCCATACCGATTCCACATCCTCCAAGCTAATGTCCTTCCTTTCCACTGCGTTAATCTCCTCTCTAACCAGCAACGCTACCCCACCTCCTTTTCCTTTCTCTCTATCCCTCCTGAATATTGGATATCCCTGGATGTTCAGCTCCCAGCATTGGTCACCCTGGAGCCATGTCTCCGTGATCCCAACTATATCATAATCATTAATAGCTATCTGCACGTTCAACTCATCCACCTTATTACGAATGCTCCTTGCATTGAGACACAAAGACTTCAGGCTTGTTTTTACAACGCTCTTACCCCTTATACAATTATGTTGAAAAGTGGCCCTTTTTGATTTTTGCCCTGGATTTGTCTGCCTGCCACTTGTACTTTTCACCTTGCTACCTATTGCTTCCCCCCGCATTTTACACCCCTCTGTTTCTCTGCTCACCCATTTAAGAACCCCACCACCTCTTATTCTCTGTTTATTATTGTTTTCTTCTTTCCCCCCTACATGTTGGGTCTGAGTGCTTTCCTTCTCTGCCTCCTGCCTCACACACTGTCTAATAGCTTTCTCTATTTGAGTCCCTCCCCCCTTTGTGTTTCGCAGCTCTACCCATAAGTTCCAAAATATTATGTATGGTATTATTTGATCTGTTTGGATAACACACAAAACATAGCTTTTCACTGTACCTCGGTACATGACAATAATAAACCTAATCCTAAATCTAAACCAATACCTTAAGATTACTTAAAGAATAATGGTTACATGGAGAGTTTGCAATGCAGGTAAGACTATTCCTTAGCATTAGTCAGCTTCTTCAGAATTACACGCGTGACATTGAAAGTGGCAAAGATGAACGCAACTCATCCTCAGCCGCATAAGAAATGATACACAAAATGGAACATCTAAAACCAAATATAATCCATAACACAAGGAAACAAATAACAGCGCTGAAAATTAAATTATTGGGTCATACCATAAATTTCTGGAAGGAAACTACTTACATTTGTCAAAAGGAAATTTGGGCAAATGGTAAGTTCCAAAATATTTGAACACGCAACACAGCACAGCACAGCACAAGAACAGGCCCTTTGGCCCTCAATGTCTGAGCTAAACATAATGCTAAAACCAACTGTTATCTTCCTGCTCCTAAGAAGGTTGTTACCAGGACTCGAGGGCCTGAGCAGTGGGGAGAGTTTGGACAGGTGAGGACTTTATTCCTTGAAGCGCAAGAGGATGAAGGGTGATCTTATAGAGGTGTATAAAATCATGAGAGGAATAGATACGGTGAATGTGCAGAGTTCTTTACCCAGAGTAGGGGAATTGAGAACCTGAGGCTATGTTTAAGGTAAGAGGGAGAAGATTTAATAGGAATCTGGGAAACTTTTTCCACTCAGAGTGGGTATATGGAAAGAGCAGCCAGAGGAGGTAGTCGAGGCAGGTACTGTACAATATTTGGAAGGCATTTCGACAGGTACATGGATAGGAGAGGTTTAGAGGGATATAGGCTAAACATGGGTAGTTGGGACTTATGTAAATTGGTCGGCGTGGGCAGGTTCAGCTGAAGAGCCTGTTTCCGTGCTGTATGATTATGGCTCTAATCCTTACCCCTCTATTCCATGCATATCCATGTGCCTATCAAAGTCTGCTAAATACCACTATCTGCCTCCACTGCCATCCCTGCCGTCTGTATCTCAGCACCGCTTGATTGAGGCCGGTTCCCTATTGAGATGAAACATGTTGACTTGTGAATAGAAACCGCTACTGACACTGCCAAAGTGTTGATGATTGTCACATCTACATATCCAGACTCATTTCCCCCTGTGATTAACTTTAAGGAACACGGACTGCTTATGAGATCAGTACACAAGAAGCCACTTGTTAACACACCTCTTAATTGTAATAGGTCGCAACCATTAGCTCAATGGAGTGACTGCCAACAAATGATGATGGACTATCAAAATCCAAATGTCCGCCAGGATCTCGTAGTAAGTCAGGACCGAAGGCGAGTAGACAATAGTTCACCAGAAGCCACAGAAGAAAGAGCAATACAGGTCCACCATCAATTTTTCGGTAACTGGTTATCTCGCACCTCATTTAAACCAGAAAAAATTATGAGAGCTCCCCCAGACACCCCTCCGAAAATGTGCCACCATGGCAGGGTGGGGCGGCCAATCTCAACCTCCTTGGTACTTCCGCTGTTGTTCGGCGGGTCGAATTTTCCCCCTGCGGCCGGGGCTTTGGAACTCTGGCCTGGCCGGAGCCGACTGATCCGTTCCTATAGCCGACTTTGCAGGTCGGTACCTCGGTCCCCCAAGGCCGTGACCTCTGTTGGTCCGGCAAAACGGATAATCCAGAAAGGTTCTGGAACCAAAGGTGCTGGGAAATTGGTGGTGGACCTGTGTTAGAATTTAACAGAGCTTGATGAAGGCAAAAAGCCAAATCACAGAATCAGAGGAGATGCACAGAGGAAAATGCAGAAGGAAATGGGAAGTGATGTAATCAACTAGTGTGTATTGTAAAGACTATGAACTAGGAAAGTAGGAAGGTAATGAAGACACAAGGATCCACAGATGCTGGTTTACAAGAAAAAGACTCAAAGTGCTGGAGTAACTCAGCAGGTCTGGTTGCATCTCTGGAGAACATGGATAAGTGATGTTTTGGGTAAGGAGCCTTCTTCAGACTGATTATGGTGGCAGTGGAAGCTGGAAGAGAGGTGGATACAGATGAGAGGGGGATACAGGTGAGAGGGGATTCTGATTTTTAGATGGTTGGACATAGGCCAGAGATGAAAAGACACAAAGTGTAAGATAAGATAAGGATAGAAGAGGTGCAAATTGTGAAGCCAGGGAAAGGAGTATAGGAGTATAGGTGGAAAGTGACAAGAGGAGGGGAAAAATATGTCATTGAGGGTGGAAACAGGCCCTTAGGCCCATCTTTTTCCTGATGAGTTTCGTCTTATCAAGTCAGATAACTATTGAGTAACAAAGCACTCTGCAAGATACCAATTTGAATGGTTGTTGAGCAGAGAAAATGACACTGGATATTATCATTTTTATCATCCACAATGGGTCTTGATGTGCAATGAAAGAAACAGGAATTTGACCAGGCTGTTAAAAATAAATGATCTTTCTGACAATTACAACTTTATGTCAGGGTAGAAGATACTAAAACTAGAGGGCACAGGCTTTATGTGAGAAGGCAGAGATTTAAGGGAGACCTCAGGGGCAACTCCCAGCATGCCGTGCAGCAGAAGTTTCCAGTACGCCTTGGCCTGCAGGGAGAGAGCCCAACTCCCAGCATGCCGTGCAGCAGAGGTTTCCAGTACGCCTCAGCCCGCGTTCGTCCCCCACTCCTGAACGCAAGACCTGGTGGACTGCGGCCTACAGGGGGAAACCGCTTAGCTGGCCCCTGCTCTTCCCCGCTCGTCCCCCACAACTGAACAAAACACTCCACGGACTGCCGGGGGAGTGGGGGGGGAAACCGCTGAGCCGGCCCCTGCTCATCCCCCCGAAGACCAGAGACCGGGAGGATGGAGCTGGTGCCGATGACAATGACGGACGCTGCCTGTAGGAAGAGAGAGGGAACTGGGGTCTGGCCTTCCCCGGCCTCGTGGTCGGCTGCGGGAGGCATCCCCGGAGATTAAAGGAGGACGGGCGAGGGGAGGGACGTCACTAGGGTTGCCAACTGTCCCGTATTACCCGGGACATCCCGTATATTGGGCTAAATTGGTTTGTCCCAAACGGGGCCACCCTTGTCCAGTATTTGACTGCTACTACTTGGGTCGAGGGGACTGTCGGGTCAGAGCGCCGCGTCCGGCCCCGCTTCACCCGTCCCGACATAGTGCAGCCCATGGAGTTCAGCAGCAGCGCCTCACCCCGTTGGTCGGCAGCCCCGCCAGCTGTCTGACCTTCAGACCTTTGCTTACCGCTGACACCACCTCCCCTCCTTCTCATGGCCGATCATTGGTTCATGAGTTAGATGGGGTGCCGGACCAAAACTCCTCAGCTGGCCCGCCGGCTGGGCTTTGTGTGCAGTCCAGCACCCGGGCCAGCTCATCATTCACCCAGCCACGGCCGAGTCGCTCAATGAATTCCTGTCAAGAATTTGTCCCTTATTTTGCCATTTAGTCCCTTATTTGGGAGTGAGAAAGTTGGCAACCCTAGACATCGTGTCCAAGGAAGGCGATGGCTGAAGGCCCTGCAGCAGCCTGGGGCTTGCCTGGATCGGGCACCACTCATAACAACTAGAGCGCGGACTGGACATTGGAAAATGGCGCCAAAACATGGCGCCTCTTGCATGCGGGCTCAGTGGACTATTTCTGTGCATTTGCACATGTGATACTAAAAGCACCACTGAACCTTTAGACTTTATTTTAGAGATCCAGCGCAGAAACAGACCCTTCAGCCCACCAAGTCTACATTGACCAGCAATCACCACATACACTAGCGCTACCCTACACACCAGTGAGCTCAAAAGACAAAGCTATATATCTTTTGTAGTGGATACTTTTTATGACTGAAAGACATTTGGACAGATGCAAGGATAGAAAGGGTTTAGAATGCAATGGACCAAATGCAGGCAAATGGGACGAGCCCAGTATGCCAACTTATTCAGTATGGGCAAGGTAGGCCGAAGGGCCTATTTCTGTGCTGTACAGCTGTGACTTGATGTGGAAGTAAGACAACATGAAATTCAGATGGCAAGGGAAACAGGATAGACCAAATAACCCCAAGGTATTCCACTGATTCTACAGCAGAAACTGAATAGACAGCAACAAAAAACATGTTTCCTCTGGGATTAAATACAAGGATAAATAGGAGAAGGTAGACATTCAAAAACATGACTTCTTTGATGTTTCTAGAAAAAAACATGTTAACTTACAAAGTCATTAATACACCAAGCCACATCAAAAGAAAAAAAGATGTAACATTAGAAAGGAGATGAGGAGGAATTTCTTCAGTCAGAAAGTGGTGAATCTGTGGAATGCATTGCCACAGACGTCTGTGGAGGCCAAGTCAATGGGTATTTTTAAGGCAGAGATTGACGGATACTTGATTAGTGAGAGCGTCAGGGGTTATGGGAAGAAGGCAGGAGAATGGGATTCAGAGAGAAAGATAGATCAGTCAAGATTGAATAATGGAGTAGACTCGATGGGATGAATGGCTTACCTCTGCTCCAATGACTTATGAACTTGCAAATAGTACGGCATCAGTGCCAGAGTACCTTGATATGACCAGAACAGAGGCTTGATTTTGGAAACTAGCAAATAACAAGTGATGGGGCATTACAAATATTTTTAAGAATCAAATAAAGATAAGGACAGCATAGGTGCTGAACGTAACTATCACTTCTAATCATGTTTTTGCCCTTGATTTACAACAAACATTCTTCCAGATGTTGGGCAGCATGGTGGCATAGCGGTAAAGTTGTTGCCTTACAGCGGCAGATATCCGGGTTTGATCCTGACTACGGGTGCTGTCTGTACGGAGTTTGTACATTTCTCCCTGTTTCTGTGGGTGCCCTCCCACATCCCAAAGGTGTGGACTCGGTGGGCTGAAAGGCCTGTTGCACACTGTTTCTCTTTAAACTAAATATCAATACAAAATTTGCCCTGTGCAGTTCAACATGTTGTCATTAGATCATAACTTTGGTTACTTATTATTGTTACGTGTACTGAGATACAGCAAAAAGACTCTTTGTTGCCTCCTATCCAGTCAGCAAAAAGCCTATGCATGATTACAATCAAGTCGTCCACTGTGTACAGATACAGGATAAAGGGTATGAAGTTTAGTGCAAGATAAAGTCCGGTATATCCGTCCGATTAAAGATAGTCCAAGGATCTCCAAAAAGGTGGATGGAAGGTCAGAACCACTCTCTAGTTGGTGATAGGATGGCTTAGTTGCATAATAACAGCTGGGAAGAAACAGTCCCTGAATCTGGAAGTGTGCGTTTTCGCAATTCTATATCCCTTGCCTGATGGGAGAGAGGAGAAGAGGGAGTGACCAAAGTTGTTTAATTTAGGTTCAGGTTTATTATTGTCACATGTACCGAGCTTTGTTTCACTTACTATCCAGACAGATCAGATCTATATAGCATCCTTAAATAGAAAAAAGTCAAACAAAAGTACAATAGGTACAGCACAGGGGAAGATACAAAGTGCAGAATATAGTCTCAGCATTGTAGCGCATCAGTTCCGTAGACAAAGTCCAAAGTCCACAATGGGGAAGAGGTGAATCGGACAGTACCCTAGCTTATGGAAGGAGTGTTTAGAAGTCTGATAGCAGAAGGGAAGAAGCTGTTCCTGAGTCTGGTGGCGCGCACATTCAAACTTCTGTACCTTCTGCTGGACGGGAGTGGGGAAAAGGAGGAATGATTGAGGTGGGACATGTCTTTGATTATGTTGGCTGCTTCTCTGACGTGGCTTGAGGTATAGATAGAGTCACTGGTGGGAAGTCTAGTCTTTCAAGAAACAAACTATAAATTCTAACTGTCATTTACAATTATTCTTCACAGCTTTCAATAACTAATCAGATTAGCTGCCTTCCCTCTGAGATATGGAAGGTCCATAATTTGCCAAGAATAACTGTAGATACAATACAAATCTCACTGACTGGGTCCAATTTACTTCAATGAGAGCAATGAGTGCTGGAGGAACTCAGCGGGTCAGGCAGCATCTGTGGAGGGAATGGACAGATGACGTTTCGGCTCTGGACCCTTCCATCAGTCTGAAGAGGGATCCTGAACCAAAACATTTGCCCATTCTGTTCACAGCTGCTTCCTGACTCACGGAGTTCCTCCAGCACTTTGTGTTTTGTTCAAGATTCCAACATCTGCAGTTCCATGTGACTTCATGATAGTAAACACCAGATATGGAGTTTACAAATATAATCTGAATAATATCTGAATTAGGATGATGCAGTGGCAGAGTTGCTGCCTTACAGCGCCAGACACCCGGGTTTGATCCTGACCACAGAAGGTGTCTGTATGGAGTTTGTACGTTCTCCCTGTAACCGCGTGCTCCAGTTTCCTCCCACATTCTAAAGACGTACAGGCTTGTAGGTTAATTGGCTTTGGTAAAATTGTAAATTGTGTAGGGGTGTGTAGGATAGTGTTAATGTATGGGGTGATCACTGGTCGGTACGGACCAGCGTGGGCCGACTGGTATCCCTAAAGTCCACACTGTATCTCTAAAGTCTAAAAGTAAAGTGTATATGACAAGTAGTCAATTGAAAACAGATTCTGATATCGATTACATTTCCCCTTGGTAAGCCATATCCCATCCATGGAGGATTACATCTTCCATTGGTCAGTTTGGAATCAATCTCGTTGAGGCCTCTACTGGCTCCAACAAGACCAAAACACGTGTCACTTGACATCTGAAAATATTGTGAT
>CM075979.1:22205553-22323053 GCA_038087875.1 Malacoraja senta
AATTCTAGAGAAGACAATCCAAGCCTGTTCAACCTCTCCCTGTAGTTAATTCACCCTAATCCAAGCATTATTCTGGTAAATCTCCTCTGCACCCTTTCCAAAGCCTCCACATCCTTCCTGTAATGGGGCGACCAGAACAACACGCAATACTCCAAATGTGGCCTGACCAAAGTCCTGTAAAGCTACATCATAATATAAGGAGCGGAACCAAGCTTTTAAAGGATAAAAGTTGAATGACAAAAAAACATTGTCTTTCAATGTTTGAATAACATTGAATTCATGATATTTTTCGAAGACAAATTATAATCTTAAAAAATTATTATATTTAAAAAACCTATTATCTAAAATGTTTTAATAATTTTTAGAAAGTAAGACATTGCACAGTACTATGTCACCATTTTGCAAGCAACTCAACTGGTCAGGATCAAATATAACAGTAATCTTGGCAAAATATGAACAACTTGAATATTATTAAAAGTAGTGAAATGCCCAATAGGATGGCAATACGATTTGAACTGTTGCTAAATATTATTTTATAAAGCAAATTTATTAACCAACCACCCAAAACGGCACAGTGGAGCAGCGGTAGAGTTGCTGCCTTTCAGCGCCAGAGACCCAGGTTCGATCCCAACTATGGGTGCTGTTTGTATGGGGTTTGTACATTCTACCTGTGACCGTGTGGGTTTTCTCTGGGTGCTCCAATTTCCTCCCACACTCCAAAGATGCGCAGGCTTGTACGTCAATTGATTTTGGTAAAAATTGTAAAATGTCCCTTGTGTGTAGGATGGTGCTAGTGTAGGGGGATCGGTGGTTAGCATGTACTTGGTGGGCTGAAGGGCCTGTTTCTGTGCTGCATCGCTAAAGTAAAATAAAATAGAACACTAGGAGTGAAGATATTTTAATTTTGATTTTATCTCAAATCTTGGACTTTACGGGACTTTATCTTGTACTATAGGTTATTCCCTTTATCGTGTATCCACACACTGTGGACGGTTCGATTGTAACCATGTACAGTGCCCTCCATAATGTTTGAGACAAAGACCCATCATTTATTTATTTGCCTCTGTGCTCCACAATTTGAGATTTGTAATAGAAAAAAAATCACATGTGGTTAAAATGCACATTGTCAGATTTTGTTAAAGGCCATTTTTATACATTTTGTTTTCACCATGTAGAAATTACAGCTGTGTTTATACATAGTTCCCCCCATTTCAGGGCACCATAATGTTTGGGACATGGCTTCACAGGCGTTTGTAATTGCTCAGGTGCGTTTAATTGCCTCCTTAATGCAGGTATAAGAGTACTCTCAGCACCTAGTCTTTCCTCCAGTCTTTCCATCATCTTTGGAAACTTTTATTGCCGTTTATCAACATGAGGACCAAAGTTGTGCCAATGAAAGAGAAAACCATTATGAGACTAAGAAACAAGAATAAAACTGTTAGACACATCATCCAAAACTTAGGCTTACCAAAATCAACTGTTTGGAACATCATTAAGAAGAAAGAGAGCACTGGTGAGCTTACTAATAACAAAGGGACTGGCAGGCCAAGGAAGACCTCCACAGCTGATGACAGAAGAATTATCTCTATAATAAAGAAAAATCCCCAAACACCTGTCCGACGAACCAGAAACACTCTTCAGGAGTCAGATGTGGATTTGTCAATGACCACTGTCCGCAGAAGACTTCATGAACAGAGGCTACACTGCAAGATGCAAACCACTGGTTAGCCACAAAAATAGGATGGCCAGGTTACAGTTTGCCAAGAAGTACTTAAAAGAGCAACTACAGTTCTGAAAAAAGGTCTTGTGGACAGATGAGATGAAGATTAACATATCAGAGTAGAGAGGAGAGAAGGAACTGCCCAAGATCCAAAGCATACCACCTCATCTATGAAACACTGTGGTGGGAGTGTTATGGCCTCGGCATGTATGGCTGCTGAATGTACTGGCTCACTTATCTTGATTGCTGATACAACTGCTGATGGTAGTAGAATAATTAATTCTGAAGTGCATAGACACATCCTATCTGCTCAAGTTCAAACAAATGCCTCAAAACCCATTGGCCGTCAGTTCATTCTTCAGCAAGACAATGATCCCAAACATACTGCTCAAGCAACAGTTTTTCAAAGCTAAAAAAATGGTCAATTCTTGGTCATTGTCAATCACCCGATCTGAACCCAATTGAGTATGCCTTTTATATGCTGAAGAGAAAACTGAAGGGGACTAGCCCCCAAAACAAACATAAGCTAAAGATGGCTGCAATACAGGCCTGGCAGAGCATCACCAAAGAAGACACCCAGCAACTGGTAATGTCCATGAATTGTAGACTTCAACCAGTCATTGTAGGCAAAGGATATGCACCAAAATACTAAACATGACTACTTTCATTTACATGACATTGCTGTGTCCCAAACTTTATGGTGCCTTAAAATGGGGGGACTATGTATAAACACAGCTGTAATTTCTACATGGTGAAACCAAAATGTATAAAAATGGCTTTTATTTAAATCTGACAATGTGCACTTTAACCACATGTGATTTTTCTATTACAAATCTTAGATTGTTGAGTACAGAGGCAAATAAATAAATGACGGGTCTGTCCCAAACATTATGGAGGGCACTGTATAGTCTTTCCGCTGACTGGTTAGCACGCAACAAAAGCTTTTCAATGTACCTTGGTATACGTGACAATAAACTGAACTAAACAAAGTGATTTCCTTTGTCATTGATCTCATAGCTGTTGTCATCATATGCATACCACAGAAAGAAACTACTCTAGCCAATGTGATGTTAGATAAGTGATACTGCTGTTGCTTACACTAAGTTTGGTTTGGTCAGACTTGCAAAGCCTTTACAGCTGCCAAAGACAAAAGAATTTGATTTCATCAATCTGGGTTATATTCGGACTTGAATTCCAGAGGTCACACCACACTGCTACATCCCTATCCTCAGGCATGGAGGGGCGGTGAAGTAGACTTCAAACTGGAACTGTATCCATCTCTTTCTAGAGTCTTCCTACCTAATACCAAATCAGGAGCATCAAAATTATCGTCCACATGGATATAGGATTTACATGCCTTTCATCTAAAATGAATATTTTGTATAAATCACTTATTCCTTGCAGCATAGGAGGATGAGGGGTTGATATTATAGAGGCGTACAAAGCATCAGAGGAATAGGTTGGGTAAACACACAAAGTCTCTTGCCCAGAGAAGGGGAATTGAGAACCAGAGGACATAGGTTTAAGGTGTGGGCAAGTTGGGCCGAAAAGGCATGTTTCCACATTGTATGACTCTATAACCACAATATTACAATTGCTACCATCACATTACTTTTTAATAACATTTAATGCAACATATAGAACTTTAGCAAAGCCTTCCACAAGATTTTTTTCCTGCAATGTCTGTAAATCCTAAACTGAAGAAATTATTTAATTCTTATTGCAATGACAGAACAGTAACTCCTTTGGGGTGGATAGATAGTTATCTATGGCCGCTTGTATGCAATGGACAATGAAGTAGACAATTAGTTTTGGCTTAGTTTAGAGACACATTTAATTTTAGTTTTGTTTATAGACAGAGGATGGAAACAGGCCCTTTGGTCCACCGAGTCCAGGCCGACCATCGTTCACCCGTTCACACTAGTTCTCTTATCCCTATTTCTCATCCACTCCCTACGCTTGCTAGAATGAGCAAAAGTGAGAGTGCCAATTCCAAACAGCGGGTATGCGTTAACCTTCTGTTCGCAAGTAAGAATTTCATTGTTCTGTTTGGGGCATCTCTTGATATGGATTGAACCGAAGCAACGTTATTTGAAAAAAAGACACAAAGTGCTGGGTGTTTTGAGCTGGGACCCGTCTTCAGACTGGATCCTGATCTGAAATATCACCAATCCGTGTACTTCAGAGATGCTACTTGACCTGCAGAGTTCCTCCAGCATGTTGTGGCCTTCTGCTGCTGAAGTCACTGAGTTCTTTTGTAAAGCAGTTCCTTGTACCAACTTTATTTGATCGAGTATAGACACAAAATGCTGGAGTAACTCAGCTAGACAGGCAGCATCTCTGGATAGAATGAATGGGTGATGTTTTTGGTCGAGACCCTTCTTCAGACTGTATGCTGTTTCTCGACTCCAAACGTCACCCATTCCTTCTATCCAGAGATGCTGCCTCTCCCGCTGAGTTACTCCAACATTTTGTGTCTAACTTCGGTGTAAACCAGCATCTGCAGTTACTTCCTACTTCTTTGATCGAGTCTCGTGTGCACGGTGGACCCAGTGCCACAGAACAGCACAGGCTGTTACTAAAGCCAATGCCATCGCTATATAACTTCCATATATCGTGACCGAGAAGACTTATCTTGTCAGTGTTCTAAACGCATAGCACCAGCACAGCACTGCAGATAATCCATTTAAAAATGATGCTTTTAATGCACATGTGGAAACTTGGATTCGGGGATTGATATAATCCATCCTACATCTGTGCAGAATCAAGAGCCTGATGCTTCTTAGAGTTTACTCAGTCAAAGGGTATTTTGTTGTCATATGTCCCAAAACGGAAATTCTTACTTATAGCAGCACCGCAGACATGTAAACATAGTATTCTGTAAACCTTATAATAAACAATTAAAAAATCTGTATATATATATATACATACATACATACAGTATGTGTGTGTGTGTATATGTGTTATTATGTGTTATTATAGTATGTAATATATATTGTACATATTTATATTATATACTAGATTAAGTGGGACCCGTTGGGTCCCAGCATCACACGGGAGGGCTGGTCCCCCAACGCCATATTCCACCTCTCCACCAATTCCAATATTGGTGGCCAGTGGTGGGGGGGGGGGGGGCGGGGGAAGGGCTTTCTGGAGCGCTAGTATGGGTGTTGTGGGCTGAAGGGACTGTTTCCAGAGGGCTAGTATGGACATTGTGGGCAGAATGGATTCTTGGGCTGGCAGCTCAGTCACTCAAGCCTGTTGTGCTGGCAACTCACTCACTCACAGCTGGTGGGCTGACAGTTGACTCACGGCTATCCCTTGAAATTCCATTTTAATCAGGGTGCAAGGCAACCAAATTCAAGTGCAGTTTCTTACCACTTCAAGCAGGGTGCAAGGCCACCAAATTCAAGTGCAGTTTCATACCACTTCAAGCAGGGTGCAAGGCCACCAAATTCAAGTGCCGTTTCATACCATTTCAAGCAGGGTGCAAGGCTACTAAAGACAGCGAGTCGTGACCTCTCCCTCCTCTATCTTGCAAAGACGGAGCCACGCCCACACTTCTGGGTTTTATAGTGCCTCCTCCCTCCCACCAGAAAGGGCGTGGCCTTCATGGCATGATTGACACGAGAAAGAATCTCAACATTTTTTAAACACTAATAACTTTTATTTTTCATCGATCTGAAAATTCCTCGGCACCAAATGAGCGAAGAGGGACTGAGTAAGATGGCCAAAGATCACAGCCGTACATTGTAGTGTTTTTTCGAAAATCAATATGAAACGCAAACAGAAAGTGGTCAAGATTAGACTTTTAATTGTATAGAAGGCAAGGCAACTTTAATTAGACAAGGCAACTTTAATTAGGCAAGGCAACTTTAATTAGGCAAGGCAACTTTAATTAGGCAAGGCAACTTTAATTAGGCAACTTTAATTTCCAAGCCATAGGCAACACAGCTTTAGCATTTCCAAACCAAAGGCAACACAGTAGCATTTCCAAACCAAAGGCAACACAGCTTTAGCATTTCCAAACACAGCTTTAGCATTTCCAAACCATAGGCAACACAGCTTTAGCATTTCCAAACCAAAGGCAACACAGTAGCATTTCCAAACCAAAGGCAACACAGCTTTAGCATTTCCAAACACAGCTTTAGCATTTCCAAACCATAGGCAACACAGCTTTAGCATTTCCAAACCAAAGGCAACACAGTAGCATTTCCAAACCAAAGGCAACACAGCTTTAGCATTTCCAAACACAGCTTTAGCATTTCCAAACCAAAGGCAACACAGCTTTAGCATTTCCAAACCAAAGGCAACACAGCTTTAGCATTTCCAAACCAAAGGCAACACAGCTTTAGCATTTCCAAACCAAAGGCACCACAGCTTTAGCATTTCCAAACCAAAGGCCACACAGCTTTAGCATTTCCAAACTAAAGGCCACACAGCTTTAGATCATTATAACAACCCAGTAGATGTATTGGATGAGGCAATGCAGATAAAAGCTGAATCAGCAAACAATATCATATTTGTATAATATCATCTTAAATGTACAAATACCATCTACGGAGGGTATCAGAAGAGACTGGGAACAAGAGTTAGCTATTAAAATTTCAAAGGAAAGTTGGAATGAACACTTATTAAACGTGCATAAATGTTCGATTAATGTAAGACACACTTTAATACAATTTAAAATTTTACATAGATTATATTATTCGAAAACTAAAATTCATAAAATTTTCCCAAATGTATCATCTATTTGTGATGAATGTCAATCCCAAGAAGCTACTATAGCGCACTCATTCGTTTTCTGTACAAAAATTCAAAAATTTTGGAAGGAAATTTTTGAAATCTTTACAAAGTTATTTAAAATAAGACTGATACCCAAAGCAGAATGGATTATCTTCGGAATAACGGAAGATGGTCCAGAACTAAATGTGTTTCAAAAGAAACTAATAGACTATGGGTTAATAACTGGAAAAAAGCTAATTCTAAAATTTTGGAAGAAGGCTCCAATACCAACTATAAATATGTGGATTTCAAATATGTTCGAAACATTACACCTAGAAGAGATAAGACTCCTCCTAGCAGGTAAACCAGATCACTTCCACCTGACGTGGTCTGCATTTATAGAATTATTACAAATATAGGGTGCAAAGGTACTTAAAAAAAAAAATTGAGGTCAGGTAAGGGGGGATGATAGTTGAAGAGTTGGTATGTCCCATTTACGTAATGCTCATAAAAATATTTGTTTCTCTTTTTCCTCTTTCTCTTTCTCTTTCTTTTCTAGGGTCTATTTCTTAACTCTTTTTCTTTTGTTTTTAATTTTGCTCTTATAGGGTCTTCGTCCTTTTTTGTTGTCACATTTTCTACACTTTCACTTTTTCCTTCACTTTCTTCTTTCTTTCAATCTTTTCCTTTTCTAGTGTAAAAAATAAATTGTAAGAATAATTGTAAGAAGACATAAGTGACGAGTACTAATGTATGTGGTTGTAATGTAATGTACTTTTAATAAATAAAAATTTAAAAAAAAAACAAAAAAAAAAAAAGCATTTCCAAACTAAAGGCCACACAGCTTTAGCATTTCCAAACCAAAGGCAACACAGCGATATCATTTCCAAACCAAAGGCAACACAGCGATAGCATTTCCAAACCAAAGGCAACACAGCTCTAGCATTTCCAAACTATAATTTCAAACCACATTAAGGGCACTGACAGGTCAGTAAAACCACTCACAGTTTAGTAGACATGTGTTCAGTGTTATTCACAGCTCAAACTGAGAGACGTGACCCTCTTGATACCCCATTTTGCAGAGACTGACTGAGACACTCAACACTCCGGGTTTTATAGTCCCTCCGGAAGGGGCGTGGCCTTCAGGAGAGAGAATCTCAACATTTTTTAAACACTAATAACTCTTTTCATTTTCATCAATGGGAAAAATCCTCTTGTCCTGCGCAGCGGAGGGGGACTTTGAATAAGATGGCCAAAAATCACAGCCGTAAGTGGCAGCGTTTTTTCTAAATTCAACATACAGAACAGGAAGTGGTCAAGATCAGACTTTTAGTAATATAGATAAAAATAATATTTTTAATATATACAGTATAAACAAACAATAACAGTGCAAAGACAAAAATAATGCCACCAAATCTATGTAGTTGAGAGCTTATTAAACCATAGCATTTAAAAGACATCTGGACAGGGACATGGATTAGAAAGGGTTAGAGGGATATGGGTCCATCGCGGGCAGGTGGGGCGAGCATAGTTGGGGTATCTGGAGAGCATGGATAAGTTGGCCTGAAGGGCCTGTTTCCGTGCCGTATGACCCTATGACCTCCATATTGGACGCAGGTATATCAGAGCCCCACCAGCATATCACAACCATCCTCGGGATAATTTATAAATCTGTACGGCCCTTGGAAAGTGGGAGATAGAATGACTTGTGGTGACAAAAGCTACTGGCTCCTCGAATACATTTTAGAAAATAGAATAGTGCAGTTGTCCCGATTCAGAGATTTAAGCGGAGAAATTCAGCGCGAAACTTCTGTCCTGTACTGAAGACATACTAAATTTACAGTGGTGCCTGCTTTCAACCGGGAGGCTAGTGCTATCCATGTGTATCTGCTGTTAGGCACCAATGATCTCATGGCATGACTTCAATGAAGATCAGAAGATTTATTTTTATCCCGACATCAGCAAAACTAAGGGAGGCACAAAATGTTGGAGTAGTTCAGCGGGACAGGCAGCATCTCTGGAGAGAAGGAATAGGTGACATTTCAGGTCGAGACCCTTCTTCAGTCTGATCCAGCATTTTGTGTCTACCTTTGATTTAAACCAGCATCTGCAGTTCTTTCGTACACATCAGCAAAACTGATCATCACATTGTTGTTTGTGAGACTTTTGCCATTTGCAAAATGGCTGTCGTGTTCCAACCAAATAATATTTTATTGGATCTGAAGGATTTTGGCCTATTATTGAAAAGGACACACAAAATGCTGGAGTAACTCAGCGGGTCAGGCAGCATCTCTGGAGAACATGGATAGGTGATGTTTCGGGTCGAGACCCCTCTACATATTAAATGCTGCAGGAAATATGTAAGAAAAGAATTTCACTGTGCATTTGCACAAAGCACAATTGTGTGTACCAAACAAATGACTACATCTTTGGATATCTTTACCACCATTTTGCTCTGAAAATTGTAACATATGATGTCAATCACAAAGGCAGGATGATGTCAAATAAATGTATTTGTATTTTAAACATATTCATGTGGAAATTACTTTTAAAACCAACATTGAAAAGTCCTAAGCTTCACAAAATGTCAACCTCCAGGTAAAGTCATTAGCCCTTGTCATAGGGTACTGTTTTTTCTATTAATATCCAGACTGAAGCGATTTAGACTAACGTGGTGAAATATATTGCATTATATAGTAAGTGTGTGTAGCCCATATTGATACCTATTAGACTTCGTAAATTCATAAATTATAGGAGCAGGATTAGACCATTCGGCCCATCAAATCTACTCTGCCATGGCTGATCTATCTTTTTCGCTCAACCCCATTCTCCTGCCTCTCTATAACTCCTGATACTCTTACTAATCAAGAATCTATCAATCTCCGCCTTAAAAATATCCATTGGCTTGGCCTCCACAGCCTTGTGTGGCAATGAATTCCACAGATTCATCACCCACCGAATAAAGAAATTCCTCCACATCTCCTTTCTTGAGATAAGTCCTTTTATTCTGAGGCTATGGCTTCTGGTCCTAGACACTCCTACTAGTGGAAACATCTTCTCTACATCCACTCTATCCAGGCCTTCCACTATTCGGTAGGTTTCCCCCCTCATCCTTTAAACTCCAGCCCAGTGCCTTCAAATGCTCAACATACGTTAGCCCAATCATCCCTGTGATCATCCTCGTAAACCTCTTCGGGACCCTCTCCAATGCCAGCATATCCTTCCTCAGATATGGGGCCTAAAACTGCTCACAATACTCCAATTGTCATCGGACCCGTGCCTTGTAAAGCGTCAGCATTACATCCCTGTTTTTCTATTGAAGTGCAGAAGAAATGGCTGTTTAGGTCTTGGATCAAAGCTATTTATTTGTGCCACTCTGTCTGCTGATTTTATTTCAATGATATTCAGTTGTGATCTGCAGGGATTACCATTCAGATCGAACGTTCATATATGGCCACTGAGATTAAGGAGCTCAAGGATATGCATTTCCACTTGGCAAGCCCTTTGGTCTGTTTTGAATATGCTCCTGGAAGTGGTGTGTGTTTGAGATTTCCCCAGACAATACTGGGATCTAAAGGCTTAAAAACAAAATAAACATTTTCAGTGGACATAAGCAAAAGAAGTTAGTGATGAAATGATAATAAGTTGTGGCACAGTGGCGCAACAGTAGAGTTGCTGCCTTGCAGGACCAGAGACCTGGGTTCGATCCTGACTACGGGTGTTGTCTGTATGGAGCTTGTACGTTCTCCCCGTGACCCGTGTGGTTTTCTCTGGGATCTCCGATTTCCTCCCACACGGCAAAGAAGTACAGGTTTGTAGGCTAATTGGCTTGATAAAATAGTAAAATTGTCCCTAGTGTGTGTAGGATAGTGTTAGCTTGCGGGGATCGCTGGTCGGCCTGGACTCCAGGGTTCATGCTGTATCTCTAAACTAAACTAAAATGTTATAGAAGCAGAATTAGGCCATTTGGCCCATTCAATCATGACTGATTTATCTTTCCCTTTTAACCCCATTCTCGTGCCTTCTCCCCATAACCCCTGTCACCATAATAATAATGAGTGAAAGACTCATATAGCATGGAAGCAGGCTCTTTGGACCAACTTGCCCAAGTCTGCCCTTACACCTTCTCCCTCGACTCCATCCAGGGACTCCGACAGTCCTTTCAGGTTAGACAGATGTTAGCATGTACCTCCTCTAACCTCATCTACTGCATCCGGTGTTCCCAATGTGGGCTCCTGAACATCGGCGAAACCAAACGTAGACTCGGCAATCATTTTGGTGAACACTTATGGGCCTGACCCACTTAGGCGACTTTTCAGCGGACTGCCGGCGACTGTCAAGTTGCCGGCAGTCGCTTGAAAAACCAGGAACTGGAACGGCGACTGTCAGAGCGACACAGACACAGACACAGACACACACACACACACACACACACACACACACACACACACACAGAGTAAAGGTGGGGGCCAGGGCAATCGGGGAGCGCTGTCTAAAAAGCCAAGGTGATACAGACACACACCGCGATGAACAGTAAGTTCTTTAAAAGGGGGGGGGGGGGGGGAGAGAGAAGGAGGGAGAAGGAGTAGAGACAACTTTTAAGAAGCCAGAGATACACGGCTGTGAAGTTCGGCGGACATTTAACATTACTGGTCGGTTACTTGGTTCTGAAAACTACTGCTTACCTTTTATTTCCCCCAATGAGCCAATGAAATTCACCGGTCAGCACCTGCTCCAACCTACGAGAACCTCTGAGAACCTTTGAACTCCTGACAACCCACTAGAACCGCCTTGCGACCCACCTACGGCTCGAAAATTCTCGCTAATCTCCATGGCGACTTCATTCTAGTTGCCGCTAATTTTTCAACATGTTGAAAAATTCTCAGCGACCATACTGAGGCCGCAATTAGTTCCCAAAATGTGGGAACTCCTCACGACCATGAAGGAACTCCCCGGCAACCACCCGCGAACATGTGGCAACCATGTGGCGACTGCAAAGTCTCCTGCAGTCGCCTAAAAAGTCGCCTAAGTGGGACAGGCCCATTACCTCGGCCCGCCAAAGCCTGCAGGATTTCCCGGTTGCCAAACATTTCAACTCCCCTTCCCGTTCCCATACTGACCTTTCTATCCAGGGCCTCCTCCATTGCCAGAGTGAGGCCACACGCAGATTGGGGGAACAGCACCTCATACAACCCAGCGGTATGAACAATGAATTCTCCAATTTTAAGGAACTTAATCTCACACTCCCCTCCTCTCCGCTTCTTTGCCCCCTTCCTCCTCCCGCATCATATTACTAGGTCCACAGTGCTCCACATTGTTTCTCTTGAGATTACACCCTTGTGAGTGGGATAGTGCGAGTGTACGGGGTGATCGCTGGTCGGCGCAGACTCGGTGGGCCGAAGGACCTGTTTCTGCGCTGTATCGCTAAAGTCTAAAGTGAAGTCTAAAGATTTATAAACTTTCACAAGGAAATCAAATGTATTACTGGGTCACTATGGAGCACTTGTGATGATGACTATTTTGGATCACAAATATTCAAATGCATCGCTATAATCCAAATTAGTACTTTGTTCTCTGTGAACGTTTTGTCCTGATTATTATCAGTGTATTCTGAACCTCAAGCTGCTTGCAGGAATGTTCCTCCAAAAATTTTATTTTAGTGAGCTCAATTATCATTTAAAGAAAACAAGTGATTGATATGTGAGGAGATACAGATTCTGGCTATAACAGTTGCATAGAAAGGGATAAATTCAATAAATTTAATATGAATATAAAATATTTATATGCATAAAAAATGATGGAGGCATAGAAAGGGTAGGCAGAACCTTTGTCCCAGGATGGAAATATCCAACACTAGAGGGCATAGCTATAAGGTGAGATGGGGAATGTTTAATGGAGATGTGCGGGGAAGTTATTTCTACACAGAGATGGGGCCTGCAATGCATTGCCAGGGGTGGTGGTGGTGGAGGCAGATACTTTAGTGGCGTTTAAGTGGCTTTTAGGTAGGCACATGGATATGTAGGGAATGGGGAGATATGGATCATGTGCAGGCAGATGGGATAAGTTAAACTTTGCATCATGTTCAGCACAAGCATTGTGGGCTGAAGTGTCTGTTCCTGCGCTGTCCTATTCTATGTTCTGCATAAAGAAATCCTAATATTACAACAGTGACTGAATTTCAAATGTTTTTCAGGCAGCATCAGCAGAGGGAGTGGACAGATAACGTTTCAACTCGGGATCCTTCCTCAGACTGAAGAAGGGTCCCAAACTGAAACTTCATTTGTGCAGTCCTTCCACAGATGCTGCCGACCCACTGAGTTCCTCCAGCATTTTGTGTTTTGCTCAGGATTCCAGCATCTGCAGTTCCTTGTATCTCCATCTAATTTTCCTCATCGGTCCCAGTCCCTTACCCTGTAACACTGCAGATATTGTCTTCTTGCTCAATCTTTTTAAATATTTCATGATTTAGATTTAAATCTCTTCAAGCAAGTGTAAAAAAAGATTCTAGTGACAACCAAGAATAGTTTGGTGACTACTGGAGAGACAGGTGACGGCACGGAAAGACGGCACCCGGGACAGGCTGGGTTAGCACCACAGTCTGTGTCTTTCGCGAGAAAGACACCCAATAAAGCTACGGAAATAAAGCCTAATGAACCACCGTGGCCTAAAAATTCATCAGGCGAGAATGAAATGCTCGGAGCAGGAGAAAGAGTTGCAGCGCACAGGCCTTGAACCTGGTGAGACGCAGGAGGAGCCTGACCAGGACTCACCCCACAGAGCCCAGTCCCTCCACGCACTAGAATCTCCCAACCCCTGCAGAGTAGTTATTAAGATGGCTGATCCGTGGATGGTTGCTGCTGGGACACAAGTCGGGGCCTGATCAACCACTGGGTCGCCTGGGCGAGGGTGTCTGATGTTGTGAGACCCGAAACACCCGATGACCCCAGATCACATCACTGAGGATGCGTCCCAGCGCATCTAGAAGATGTATATTTTTCATTCTTTGTACAACTGTTCCATCAAATTGGAAGTAAACAAAAAGCCACAAAGTTCTGGAGTGACTCAATGGGCCAGGCAGCATCTCTGAAATACATGGATAGGTAATATTTTGAGTTGCGATCGTTCTTCAGACTGAAATCTTTAGAGAGACTGAGTCAATATGTATCTTTCTCTACGCTCTACCTATTATACTTGAGTTTGGCTTGATTGTATTTATGTACAGTATTATCTGGGTTTTTTGGTGATACAGCATGGAAACAAGCCCACCAAGTCTGTACTGGCCATCAATCACCCGCTCACACTAGTTCTATGTCATCCCACTTTCTCATCCACTCCCTATCCACTCCCTACACACTGTGGTAAATTTTACAGAGGGCCAACTAACCTACAAACCCGCACTTCTTTGGGATATGGGAGGAAACCCACAGGGTGACAGGGAGAACCTGCAAACTCCACACACAGACAGAATCCAAAGTCAGGATCGAACCTGGGTCTCTGGTGCTGTGAGGCAGCAGCTCTACCAGCTGCACCACTGTGCCACTCGGACAGCATACAAAAACAATGCTATTCACCGCATGTTGATACACGTGACAATAATAAACCTAAATCAAATGGTTACAACACAATGAATATGTTCTGGCATGCCAACCAATTGACTCCAAGTTCAGAAACATTTCAGGTAGTTCCCTCACTATCTGCCTTCATCAGGAAAAGTTTTTGACCATACAACAGCTTGCACTACAGGGACCACTGGAATGCGATTCTGTTGAAGCTGGCTTTGCAGCGTTCTGAAGTCGGCAGTACTACAGGCATTCCACACAGGACAAATTCCTATCTTTTATCAGCAGATCAGATGATTTCAAGTGCAGCTCCCAAGATATTTGAAAAGACATCAATTTTATTCTTGAAACTCGAGATACCTTCCCCCAGAACTCTGCGCCCAACTGTTGTTGTTTTGACAGGGTGCGCAATGATAAATGAGAACCAACATCACAGGGAAGAAAGGAATTCAAATAGCAATGATAAACCCAATTATATTAGGAATAATCCTTATGATGTTCGTCCTTTACAATTAACCATTTTTGGTATGCACAACCACCCTTCAAAATGTAAACTTTCTGGTAACTGTCATCTCTAGCACACTTTATGTAGTCAGACGGCATATTAGGGAAATGTTGCCTCAAATTACAGAATGTCGAGCAGCTGAATGGCTTGAGGGACCACTCAGCTGGAGCTCTGAGGGTACGCAACAAATACCTTTCCCCATGTTAACCAAGCTAAATAAATAGGACATTGACTTTAATACCAATCAATTTGTTTTGTACGAGTGCTGTCCTATTTCATAATTCCAAGTGAACACAAGCACATACGTGCATGTGCATTTGTAGGATAATTTGCCTTGTTACATTTGTAAATTGTCCCCAGTGTGTAGGACTACTGCTAGTGTATAAGGGGCGTTCGCTGGTCGGTATGAACCCGGTGGCCATAGCACATCGTTCCTCAGCCATGGGGTTCAAAACTATTCACAATATTCTCTGCCTCAGAAGGCAGTGGAGGCCAATTCCCTGGATGCTTTCAAGAGAGAGTTAGAGCTCATAAAGATTGCAGAGTCAGGGGTATGGCGAGAAGGCAGGAACGGGGTACTGATTGTGGATGATCAGCCATGTCATATTGAATGGCGGTGCTGGCTCGAAGGGCCGAATGACCTATTGCTGCAACTATTGTCTATCTGTGGGGAAAGAGTTAAAATATGCACTTTTCTTCAAATGGAGCTTGCACACGCACTACATATACACACATATACACACCCTACACACTACATATACACACACACACACACAATACACACTCACTGCACATACACTACACACACACACACACTACATATACACACACACAATACACACTCACTGTACATACACTACACACACACACACTACACATACACACACCGCACACACACTACACATACACACATATACACACCCTACACACACTATACACATACACTACACATATACTAAACATGCGCTTGCCCACACACACACACTACACACCACACACATTGCTCTCATGATCTTATACACCTCTATACGATTGCTTCCTGCTCTCCAAGAATAAAGTCCTAGCCTGCTCAACCTCTCCCCATAGCTCAGGCCCTTGACCTGGCAACATCATCATGAAAGTCCTGGCAACATCCTTGTGAGCAACGACCTGATCCAAGTATAAGAAATTATGAGAGGCATAGATAGGGTAGACAGTCAGAATCCTTTTTTCCATGGTAAGGGGATCAGAAACAAGAGGGCATGGGATTAAGGTGAGAGCTGAGAGGAATGTTTTGGTTATATACATGGAGTGTTGGAGATATCTGGAATCCACTAACTGATGAGATATTGGAATCAGATACTATCACCAAATTTAAGAGACATTCAGACACTCGATTAGTAAATATGCTGCATTGCAAGCTATTTCTCCGCTCCAGCCTCCATCTCCCTCTTCACATTCCCTGTTACTTTCCTCCCCCTGGCTTCGCAATCTCAAACTCTTCAAACCTGTCTCACACATTTCTTTTCTTATCTCTGGCCCTTGTTCCAACCATCAACCTGTCAAAAAATCCCCCTCACCTGTGTAGACCTATTACCTGCCTCGCTTTGTCCCGCCTCTCCCACTTTCCATTTTTCTGCTCCCCCGCCCCTCATGATCAGTGAAGAATGGTTTCTACCAGAAACGTCACCTATCCATGTCCTCCAGAGATGCTGCCTGACCTGTTGAGTTACCTCAACACTTTGTGTCCATTTCTGTATTGCAACCACCTCTGCAGTATTCAAACTCCCAATGGTAAAATTTCCATTGATCTTCAGAAAATATAAATGTATCATATAAAAATAGTAATTTTGTTCAACAGCAATTTGAAAGTTTCTTAAATCCATCATTACAAAAGATAAATTTGTGCTGCACGTTTTAATACATTTTATTTTATATATATATATAGCTACATTTAGGGAATGTTGGGTCCAGCCACGACTTATCAGTACATGAACTTCCAATAGCTAGGCTACTGTGCAATTCACCTTTGTGGACATTGGACTTTGTCTATGAAACTGATGCATTACAATGCTGAGAACTATATTCTGCACTCTGTATCTTCCCGTTCACTCTACCTGTTGTACTTGAGTTTGGCTTAGTTGTATTTATGTACAGTATTACCTGATCTGTTTGGATAGTATGCAAAACAAAGCTTTTTCACAGTGCCTTAGTACACGTGACAACAATAAACCTAAACCAAAAGTAATTATATTGAGTCAAGAGGGAGAAGAATCAAGAGTGTTTTATTGTCATGTCTTGAAATAGAACAATGAAATTCTTACTTGCATATCAATAGAAATAAAGATTTTAAAAAGATACAATTAGCAACCAACTTGCTATCAGCCATTTTACAATGAGGTATCTATTATACTTGAGTTTGACTTGATTGTATTTATGTATAGTATTATCTGTTTGGATAGCATGCAATACAAAGCTGTTCACTGTACATTGATGCAAGTGACAATAATACATCTAAATCTAAACCACACCCTACTGCTCTGTCAAGTCAAGAGAGTCAAGAGTGTAGGAAGGAACTGCAGATGTTGCTGTAACCGAAGATAGACACAAAAAGCTGGAGTAACTCAGCGGGCAGGCAGCACTCTGGAGAGAAGGAAAGGGTGATGTTTCGGGTCGAGACCCTTCTTCAGACTGGCAGACTCCCAAAACGATGACATTCACAATGAAATTCTCATTTGCAAAAATTCAATTTGCTATCAACCATTTTACAATGTGGTATCCATTCTACTTGAGTTTGAACAGATTGTATTCATATAGAGAATTATCTGATCTGTCTAGATAGCATGCAAAACAAGACTTTTCACTGTACCTCACGATACAATACGATACAACTTTATTTATCCCTGGAGGGAAATTGGTCTGCCAACAGTCATAATTGGTCTGCCAACAGTCAACATGTGGCAATGATAAACCTAAACTTAAAGTCAAAATGTTGCCCCTCTCAGTGCGACCCACCAATTATTGTTAATACCCCTTGCATTGACTAGAGATTCTAGCTAGACAAACAAATTGGCAAGGTCCTCCTTATGTCGCCAATGACTAACGTGTTGAAAACTAATTAACATACTTCTGTCATCCAGTCGGCCGTTCTCTGGTTTCTGAGCTATTTGCGTTTCAGACTTCACTCCTCCAGTATCAGGCCCAATCTCCGAAAATAGCATCAGCTCCTCTTCGAGCTTAGCTAACCCAAAGGCTTGTCTTACAGTCGCAGGCAGTGACTACTGGGACAAAAGATGCACAAGACGTTCTTGGGGATTAGGGGCTTCATTCTGGAAATGAATGCTTGAGGCTGCAAATAAACACACACATTACGAAGACAATAACCCCGCCAGGTCAAATGAAAAAGGCTCCTTGTCCTACTGCTGGTATAAAATAATTTGTTGGAAGTTAAATGTTGCAGCAACTGATCCATGAAGAAGGCTCTCGACCCGAACCGTCACCCATTCCTTCTATCCAGAGATGCTGCCTGTCCGCTGAGTTACTCCAGCATATTGTGTTTATCTGCATTCACATTAGTTTAGTTTAGTTTGGTTTACTGCCATGTGTACCAAGGTACAGTGAAGAGCTTGTGTTGCATACTAATCAGTCAGTGGAAAGACTATAATGCAAGATAAAGTCCAGTAAAGACCGATTAAAGATAGTCCGAGCGTCTCCAATGAGTTAGATAGTAACTCAGGACCGCTCTCTAGTTGTTTGTAGGATGGTTCAGTTGCCTGATAACAACTGGAAGAAGAAACTTGAATCTTAATGTATGCATTTTCTGTCTTCGGTACCTCTTGCCTGATGGGAGAGGGAACAAGAGAGAGTGGTGGGGTGCGACTCATCCTTGATTATGCTGGTGGCCTGGTGGCGCTTCCCCTCTGGCAGCTCGTTCCACATACCCACCACCCTCTGTGAAAAAGTTATCGCTAGGTTCCTATTAAATCACATCTTAAACCTATGTCCTCAGGTTCTTCATTCCCCCACCCTGGGTAAAATACACTTGCCATGAATTACTAAAGCGTTCACCCTATCTATTCCCCTCATGATTTTGTACAGCGTTATACTATCACCCCTCAGCCTCCTGCGCTCCAAGGAATAAAGTCATAGCCTGCTCAACCTCTCCCTGTAGCTCAGGCCCTCAAGACGTGGCAACATCCTGGCGAATGTTCTCTGCACTCTTTGTACCAGCTCTTGTTTATTGAGCTGTCTGGGCTTTACAGGAGGGGTTTAGATGACTGCTCAGAACCATTGCACCAGCAAGAATGCAGAGAGAAACCCGATAATGCCATTGGCAGGTGTCATCATTTGGAGAATTTGCGGGAGTACATTAAAGAGGTCGTTTGGATCTGGAAATGTGCTCTGTGTGCTAACACTGAAACCGGCCAAGGTCAGCCCTTCCCTCGAGTAGACTAACAGGAAGTAAAATCACCATCACCCTCAAATAAGCTTCATCCTTAGACAAACTCCCTCCTTGGAGTGCAGGAGAATGAGGGGTGATCTCATAGAGGGTGTATAAATCATGAGAGGAATATATCGGGTAAACGCAGTCTCTTGCCCAGAGTAGGGGAAATCGAGAACCAGACGACAAAGGTTTAAGGTGAGGGGGGGGAGAAAGATATAATGGGAAGCTGATGGGGTAACTTTTGTTACACTAAGGGTGGTGGATGTATGGAACAAGCTGCTGGAGGAGGTAGTTGAAGCAGGTATGGTACATGGGTATGGTAGGTTTAGAGGGATATGGACCAAAAGAAGTAGATGGCCGGGCTTGGGCAAGTTGGGCAAGAGGGCCTGTATCCATGCTATATGACTATAACCAAACCTCACAAGGACTTAATCAAGTTATAGAATCATACAGCATGGAAACATGCCCTTCATTCCAGCTTGCCCACACTGACCAAGATGCCCCATCTACACTAGTGCCCACATTTAACCCATATCCCTCTAAACCTTTGCTACTCATATACCTATCCAAATATCTTTTAAAATGTGTTATTGCACCTATCTCATCTACCTCCTATGGCAGCTTGTTTCATATATCCACTACCCTCAGTGTGAAGAGGTTGCCCCTCAGCTTCCTATTAAATCTTTCCCCTCTAACCTTAAACCTAAGCCTTCTGGTTCATTATTCACCTTTTCTGCAAATAAAGCCATATCAAGGGGGTGAAATATTATGGTGTTAAGCTCAGCTTAGGGATACAACATGGAAACAGGCTCTTCAGTCGACCGAGTCCAAACCGACCATCGTTCACCTGTTCACTCGTTCTATTTAATTCCACTTTCGGATCCTACACACCCAGGGCAATTTACAGAAGCCAATTAACCTACAAACCTTCATGTTTATGGAATGTGGGAGGAACCAGAGCGCCCGGAGGAAACCTATGCGGTCAAAGGGAGAACTTACAAACTCCACACAGACAGCACCCGAAGTCAGGATTGAACCTGGGTCAATGGCACTGTGAGTCAGCAGTTCTTACCAGCTGCGCCACCCTGTTGTGCAATGTTGTAATTAGAAGGATGGCTTGTAGAAACAAGGGACTGCTGTTGCTAGTTTACAACAAAAGACACAAAGTGCTAGAGTAGGTGTGGCACAATGGGGCAGCGGTACAATTGCTGCCTCACAGCGCCAGAGACGCAGGTTCAATCCTGACTACAGGTGCTGACTGTATGGAGATTGTATGTTCTCCCTGTGAGCGCATGGGTTTCCTCCGGGCACTCCGGTTTCCTCCCACATTCCATAAACGTGAAGGTTTGGCTTCTGTAAATTGCCCTGGGTGTGCAGGATCCGAAAGTGGAATTAAATAGAACGAGTGTGAACAGGTGAACGATGGTCGGTTGGACTCGGTCGACTGAAGAGCCTGTTTCCATGTTGTATCCCTAAGCTGAGCTTAACACCATAATATTTCACCCCCTTGATATGACTTTTTTGCAGAGAAGGTGAATAATGAAGATTAAAAGGTGAATATGGAGATTGTATATTCTCCATGTGACCACATGGGTTTTCTCTGGGTGCTCCTGTTTCCTTCCACACTCCAAAGGACATACAGGTTTGTAGGTTAATTGGCTTTGGTAAAATTATAAATTACCCCGAGTGTGCAGGATAGAACTAGTGTATGGGGTGATCGCTGGTTGGCACAGACTCGGTGAACTGAAGGGCCTGTTTCCACACTGTATGTATAAAGTTTGAAGCAACTCAGTGGGTGAAGCAGCATCTCTGAAGAACGTGAAATCAAGGGAGAACTTGTTGTCTCCATAACTGCGTTACAACACAGCTTGTACAAGTCACTGTCGTGATATATTTGGTACAGTCAGAGCTCACCACCACTGACTCATGTGAGACTGATACACCGGATCGTTTTACTATTTACCTTGCTCAGATTTCAGTTGGACTGCAACTGGCTTTAGACTTTAATTTAGAAATACAGCGCAGAAACAGGGCCTTTGGAAACCGAGTCCATGCCGACCAGCGATCACCCCGTACACTAGCACTATCCTACACAATAGGGACAATTTACAATTTACAATTTTACCAAAGCCAATTAACCTACAAACATGTACGTCTTTGGAAGGTGGGAGGAAACCGGAGCACCCGGAGAAAACCCACACGGTACAAACTCTGTACAGACAGCATCCGTAGTCAGGATTGAACCCGGGTCACTGGGACAGTAAGGCAGCAACTCTACCACTGCGCTATCCTGCTGAGGATTGTCCATAGAATCATAAAATTGTACAACTAGGAAGGCCGTTCTCCCCTCTGCCATAGGAGTTGTGCAAGTCACCGTCACCCAGCCACCATTAAGTTATCATGGCAGTGACAGTCTAATTCCTAAACTTCAGTCGTTTCGCCCTGTGGGTTGTAGCTCTTCAAACACCTAATCCAGATATATAACTTTTTAACTACAGAATGTAGTGAGTGCCTGGAACACGTTGCCAGGAGCGGTGGTGGAGGCAGATATGATAGTGCTGCTTAACAAACTTTTGGTTAAGCACATGGATATGCAGGGAATGGAGGGATATGGATTATGTGCAGGCAGGTAAGTGTTGGGCTGGGCATCATGTACAGCACAGATTGTGTGCTGATGGGTTCTTTCCAGGGCTGCACTGACCTATGCTCTATGTTCAACAGAAACAAAGAACTGCAGATACCAGTTAACACAAAAGGACACAAAGTGCTGGAGTAACTCAGTGGGTCAAGCAGCATCTGTGGAGAACATTGACAGGTGACCTTTCTGGTCGAGACCCTTTATCAGACTGACAGGTGACTTTTCGGGGTCAGGACCCTTCATCAGACTGATAGGTGACGTTTCGGGGTCGGGACCCTTCATCAGACTGATAGGTGACGTTTCGGGTCGGGACACTTCTACACACTTCTTCTTGAGCAAGAAATATTATTATTCATGATGGATGAAGAAGTGTTTACTTGACAAATCAAGCATTATGAGTTTTTCTGGGGTGGCAAGATAACTTTTTATTCAACATATGATTGGATTTTGATACTGCTAAAAGTGATTTTCAAAACATGTAAAGAAAAATAGTAGACTTTCTGATCCAACTTTTGACTGTTATCTACTACTAAATTCAAGCCCAGAAAGAGAAATGACTGCTGGATAAATGACTGCTCTGGTTTTAAATAGAGCTAGGATTGTGTGCATACTTTGCTGCACACACTTGTTAAGGATGATATATTACACGTTAGCTGCCTCCTCTCATCTGTCCTCCAACTAATCTCCGTCTCACCTTCAACTCTGCCCAAAATAGAGCAGAGTAGCAAAGAGTGCACTGTTTCGGGGACTAATGGTATTGCATTTTTTTTTTAAACAATATGGGCTGAAAAGTCAGAGGTCGTAGGTGATATTTTCTGCAGAAGAGACTGGTGTTCCCTTCATCAGAATCACACTTCAGAACCTTATAACTACCTAGTGTACAAGATCATGAGAGGAATAGATCGGATAGACGCACAGAGTCTCTCGCCCAGAGTAGGGGATCGAGAACCGGAGGAATAGGTTTAAGATGAGGGGGGGGGGGGGGAGTTTTAATAGGAACCTGAGGGGTAACTTTCTCACGTAGAGGTGGTGGGTGTGGAACGAGCTGCTGAAGGAGGTAGTTGAGGCAGATACAATAGAAATGTTCAAGAAACAATTGGACAGGTACATGGATAGGTTTAGAGGGATATGGTCGAAACGCAGGCAGATAAGGCTAGTGTAGATGGGATATGTTGGTAAGTGTGGACAAGTTGGGCCGAAAGGTCTGCTTCCACGCTGAATGATTTTATGACTCTACCTGGCGATGTGGCCAAAGGGTCGGCGTGACTCAGTTAACTATCCAAGGAGAGGTTGGACAAACTTGGATTGTTTTCACTGGAACTTCAGATGCTGAGCGGAGATATGATAGAAGTATATAAAATTATTAGAGGCATAGTTAGGCTAGACAGTCAGAACCTTGTTCCCCCAGGGTGGAAAATGTCAAGTTCATAAGTTTGTCATTTATCAGAGCAGAAGTAGGCCATTTGGCCCTTCGAGTCCTATCTGTCCCTCACAACCCCATTCTACTGCCTTCTCTCCATAACCCTTGACACCGTTACCAATCAAGTATCTGTCATTCTCCGCCTTAAAAATACCCAGTAACATGCCTGCACAGCCGTCTGTGGCAATGAATTCCAGATTCACCACCCTCTGATGAAATAAATTCCTTTTCATTTCCTTTCTAAAGGTACATCCTTTTATTCTGAGGTTGTGCCTCTGGTTCTAAACTCTCGCACTAGTGGAAACATCCTCTCCACATTCACTCTGTGCAGGCCTTTCAAGAGTAGAGGGTATAGCTTTAAGGTGAGAGGGGCAACAATGTAAAGGTGGTGTGCAGGGCACATTTGTCTTTAAGTAGTGCGTACTTGGAATGCACTTCCTGGTGAAGTGGTGGAGGCAGGTACGATGGTGATGTTTCAGAGGATAGCCACATGGATAAGCAGGGGATGGAGGGATATGGATCACGTGTAGGGAAGATTAATCTAACTTGGTATCATGATCGGCGCTGACATTGTGGGCCGAAGGACCTATTCCTGTGCTGAACTGTTCAATGTTCCCATCTATTCCTCCGAGATGAGAAATTGGTCAGATGAAGCACTTTGTGTTTTGCTTAAGGTTCTCAACATCTGCAGTTCCTTGTGTCTCCATGTAAACACTGTTTCTTAGAAGTTGCAATCACTATTCGTGATAGATGTTATACCCCCTTTCGCTTGTCGTGTCTGTACAAAGCACACGCTACAATTGAAGTCTGAGTCATGCTTTTGGCTGCCATTAGAAGTGTTGGGAGAAATTCTCCATTTGGTAATAGTGCTCCATCTGGTGGAAAATAAATCACCTTCTGGCTGATGTTTCAATCCCAGGCACCTTTATCAATTCAAGGTAAAATATATTGAAACTTTATAATTAAAAGATCCTTCAAAGTTCCCAAAGTTATTCCAAAGAGGTGCGTGTTTGTAGGTTAATTGTAAATCCCCCCTAGCGTGGAGGGAGTGGATGAGAAAGTGGGATTACGGAACTAGAGTGAACTGGTGATCACTGGTCAGTGTGGACTAGGTAGGCTGAAGGATCTGTTCCGCACTGTATTTATAAACTAAACTAAAACACGGATTTTGGCCTCGAGTGCTGTATGTGTGGAGTTTGCATGTTCCCCCTGTGACCGCATGGGTTTCCACTGGGTGCTCCAGTTTCCTCCCACATCCCAAAGAAATCTTTCCTGTTTTTCCTGGCTTTTCAAATATAGGTTCAGCAATTTTTAAAACAATGGAATTTTCTTTGGGGTATGATCCCAGAATGCGAGCTGTGGTACACCAAACAGTAACATTACAAAAGCACAAGCAACTGCAGATGTTGGAATCTTGCATAGAACACAGTGCTGGAGTAACTCAGCAGGTCAGGGAGCATCTCTGGAGGACATGGATAGGTGACGTTCCAGGTCGAGACCTTTCTTAATACTTCTTGAGTCTGAAGAAGGGTCTCAACCCGAAACGTCACATCCAAGTTCTCCAGAGATGCTGCCTGACCCACTGAGTTACTCCAGCACTCTGTGTTCTATCATAGCAATGTTGCAGTGTGGACACATTCGGTATTGATTAGATAGTTTTAGTGTCTTGAGGTTTCTTATTAAATTCTGCAAACTTAGTTGATATTTGGATTCACACATCTTGCCCATTAAAACAAGACACATTTATGTTTTCAAAAGTAATTGGTGCTCTGTACATAAAAGAGGTATGGTACTAAACAGAAGGATTGAGAAGTCGGGTGATTCAAAGACCTTTCCAAAGTAACATTTAGATTAAAAAGTAGTGATCTAAATTAGTTTGAGATACCGCATGGAAACAGGCCCTTCAGCCCACCGAATTCACGTCGACCATCGATCACCCGTACACACTAGGTCTATGTTAACCCACTTTCTCATCCATTCCCGACACACTTTTGACAGGGCCAATTTACAGAGGGAGAATGTGCAAACTCCACACAGACAGCACCCAAGGTCAGGATTGAACACGGGTCACAGGTGCTTCTCTACCGGCTGCACTACTGTGCAGTTGGTGGGGTTTTATGAAACTTAATAGCTTGTTAAAGACTAAAGGATGTTGTAGAGTTTCAGATCTTTAACCCTTGAGAATGAAGGAAACAATATATTGGACTGTTGAAGACACAAAGTGCTGGAGTAACTCAACAGGTCAGGCAGCATATTTGGAGAACATGGATAGGTGATGTTTCAGGTTGGGGCCCTGTAATTGCAATAGGTGGAGAGAGGTGGGGACAGGACAAATTCTGGCAAGTGATACAGGTGATGGGGGTTTTTGAGTGGACAGAGATGAAAAGACAAAAGGTAGTGAGATAAGGTGAGAAGAGAATTGAAATGTGAAGCCAGAGGAAGGAACATAGGTAGAAGGGAATGGGGGGGGGGGGGAAGACGGGGAGAAATGGGTGCAAATCCAGGCGGGGCACAGGGAAGAGAAGGGGGATAAAAGGGAGAGGAGTGGTTGTTTGGAGTTTATAAGATTATAAACATTGATTAGATCTGAATGGAGGTGTAGAGCAAAGAGAATAGCAAGTTTGCAGATTTAGAAGAACAAAATAGTTATAGATAAACTCGTTACAAAAATAATCATCCTAGATTATTTTAAGCAAAAGACTGAGAGAATCGTTCTGATCTAAACCAGTCTCAGTCAGGTTTATCCATGCTTATCCATTCTGTTTTGAAGATTTTCGACTACAGACTCAAATGGTGGCTCAAACTAGAAAGCGGTAAGTCTTAAATTCCAACCATGCAACTGCCAATTCTTTGAAAACCTAAGGGATTTTTGCACTTTTCCAACAGGCTGATGGATATCGAACCATGTAGGGGATAAAATATTTCACCTCAGGAGGGATAGGAAAGGTAGACAGTTTGACCCTGGGCGTGTAAATCCTGCAGCTTACAACTGATCACTCACAACAGGTGTGAGGATGTCGGCAGGCCAGGTCAAAGCAGCATCTTGAATCACACTTCCTATTTGTTGGCTGTCAAAGTTGTTTACAAGTATGGGCGGCACAGTGGCGCAGCGGTAGAGTTGCTGCCTCACAGCGCCAGAGACCCGGGTTCAATCCTGCCTACGGGTGCTGGCCTGTACAGAGTTTGTACTTTCTCCCCGTGACCACATGGGTTTTCGCCGGGTGCTCCGGTTTCCTCCCACATTCCAAAGACGTGCCGGTTTGAGGGTTAATTGGTTTCTGTTCCACAGTGTGCAGATACAGGATAAAGAATATAATGCTTACTGCAAGATAACATTCAGTAAAGTCTGATTAAAGATAGTTCAAAGGTCTCCATTGAGGTAGATGGAAGATCAGGAATGGTCTCTAGTTGGTGATAGGATGGTTCAGTTGCCTGATAACAGTTGGGAATAAACTCCCTGAATCTGGAACTAAGCAACTATTTAGAATGATAGATAACAGCTCCAGTCTCCTGAACAAACAGAACCCAGAAACTAAAGGAGAAATCTCTTGCCGACTCAATTCTGAACCCTACTGCCTTTAGTGGCACAGCGCAGCAGAAGAGCTGGAGTCTTATTCTGTCTGGGTAGCCTATAACCCAATGTCATGAACGTTGAGCTCTCCAATTTCCCCTCTTCGATCACCACCCTTCTCTCCGCCACAAGACCCCTCTGCCAATTACCCCTCCCTATGCCAGGCGGCACAGTGGCGCAGCGATAGAGTTGCTGCCTCACAGCGTCAGAGACCCGTGTTCGATCCTGACTATGGGTGCTGTCTGTACGGAGTTTGTACGTTCTCCCTGTGACCACATGGGGTTTCTTCTGGGTGCTCCGGTTTCCTCCCACAAATTGACCCTAGTGTGTAGGATAGAACTCGTGTATGCGTGATCGCTGGTCGGCATGGACTCGGTGGGCCGAAGGGCATGTTTCCATGCTGTATGTCCAAAACTAAAACTCCCTCACTGATCCCTTCAAAGACAATTCCCAATGGATTCAGATCGAGTGAAAATTGACACGGTTCTTAACTTAAGAATTTACCTGAATCCATTAAAATAATGTATGTTAAGAGGAATTAGAACTGTTTATTTTGATTGTATCTGAATTACCAACTTCTGAGTAAATAAAGATTAGGCACTGAAATAACGCTTTTAGAATCGAGCGGGACAATGTAGTTTTGTAAAAGAATCTGTGGGAAATGTAAGTGATACGCGAAGGCAGATAAAAGAAAAACACACTAGAATTCATTCTCATGAAATAAAAAGCCGGTTATAACTGATAATTAATTGTAAATATTACCCAATGGGTAATCACAGATGTCTCGGATTAACGTCATGAAAAAAATCATTATTAGTCACATCCTTTCCCAAATTTCATTATTACTTTATAATCCCATTGGGAGATCATTTTCAAAATTGCTTCCACTTTGCCAATAGGATTAATATATTCCTTTATAATGCCAAGAAAAGTGCTTCCTTTTCAAAGATAAAAGAAAGTTAAATATTAAAATAACTTCTTTCTTTTATTCTGCTGAAACCAATTATTGAAAATATTTACTTGAGTATTCTCTGAGGTGCAACATAACTCATATGTCATTCCGTCTTCTCTTTGAAGTTGACCCCGATCAACATCTAATGTATATGACTGTGTTAAGAATCAGTGGGTCTTTCATTTGGTTAAGATTATGAATGATCACTCAACAGGCTCGAAGATTAAGGGAAAATGCAGGGTTTTAGGGCAAAGCCAATGGCCCCTTCAATACCACCTATGAAGAGGAGGAGTTGTCAACCTTGTGTACCCGCTCAAAGTCAGTATCAATGACATGGTTCAGTGAATGCAAATGGCTTGCACTAGACAAATACAGCATGGAAACAAGCCCTTCAGCCCAGCCCTGACCACCAACAAATCCAACCGCCTTTCCACCGACTCCATCTACACTTCACGCTGCCTCGGCAAGGCCACCAGCATAATCAAGGACCAGCCTCACGCCCGTCACTCCCACATCTCCCCTCTCCCATCAGCATGAGGTACAGAAGTGTGAAAAAACACACCTCCAGATTCAGGGATAGTTGTTTTCAGAAAACTAAACCATCCTATCAATAACTAGAGAGTGGTCCTGAGCTATTATCTACCTCATTGGAGACCCTCAGACTATCTTTAAGTCAACTTTACTGGACTTCATCTTGCACTAAACATTATTCCCTTCATCATGTATCTGTACACAGTGGGTGGTTGGCTCAATTGTACTCATGTATAGCCTTTCCATTGACTGGCTAGCACATAACAAAAGCATTTCACTGTACCTCGGTACATGTGACAATAATCTAAACTAAACTAAACTTGTCCATGCTGACCAAAATGCCCCGTCGAAGCTGATCTCATTTGCCCACATCTGGTCCATATCCCTCTAAACCATTCCTATACCATGTACCTGTCCAAATGTCTTTTAAATGGTGGTATAGTGCCTCCCTCAGGAACCTCCTCTGGCAGCACGTTCCATATACCCACCAACCTCTGAGTGAAAAGTTGACCCTCGGGATCCTATTAAATCTTTCCCCTCTCACCTTACACGTATGTCCTCTGGTTTTTGATTCCCTGTCCCTGGGTAAAAAATTCTGTGTATTCACCCTATCTATTCCCCTCATGCTTCTATGCACCTCTATAAGATCACCCCTCAGCCTCCCTTGCTCCAAGGAATAAAGTCCCAACCTGCCTCTAGCTCATCTCCCTCTAGCTCAGGCCCTCGAGTCCTGGCAACATTTTTTTCTGCATACTTTGCAGCTAAACAACTATCTTCCCCACAGCAGGGTGACCAAAACTGAACACAATACTCCAAATGGTACCCCACGAACATCCTCAGTTATTTCACGAAGTTCATTCACATTATGCTTTCTATATTGTTTCAGTAGCAACCATATCTCAGATAAATCAGGATATCACTAATTATTCATCGGCTTTAGCGTTGCTTCTGCATAATTATCAAAAAGCATTATCCGGTTGAGATCCATCATAGTCAATACCCAATGTAGACTTGTGGAAGGATTGTGCTAAATCTCAATCACAGTAAAAATGTGAAAGAAAGTTTGGAAATATATTGACTGTAGTCTAACTTAGTTTAGTTGTCCACCTCTTGCCCCACCTCTACTTTCAGTCGGAAGAAGGATTCCAACCCGAAATGTCACCTATTCTTTTTCTACAGAGATGTTGCCTGACCCGCCTTACTCCAACATATTGTGTCCATCTTCGTTATAAACAGCATCTACAGTTCCTTCCTACACATTTCCTCCACCCATCACTTGCCAGGCTTTGTCCTGCTCCCGTAGTCGGGATCGAACCCGGGTCTCTGGCGCTACAAATGATGTAAGGCAGCAACTCTACCGCTGTGCCACTGTGTGGCCCATGTAAGGCCTTCTGTATCTTCCCCTTTGCTCTACCTATATTGTAATCTTTTGAATGGATTGCATTATTTGACTGATTGGATAACATTTAAAACAAAGCTTTTAACTGTACTTCGGTACACGTGATAATAATAAACCTAAACTAAATGAGTGTGACACATGGAGCACCTCTTACACTTTGTGTTTTGTACCAAGTTTGAGTTTCAGTTTAGTTTATTGTCACGTGTACCGAGGTACAGTGAAAAGCTTTTGCTTCGTGCTAACCAGCCAGCGGAAAGACAATGCATGATCTTGCCATGCCAGCAAGATTTACCATCAGAAGGAAGAGATGAATCAGGTATGGAATAGTCACGTGGGGTAGAGTTGCTGCTTTATACCACCAGACACCCAGATTCAATCTTGACTACAGGTGCTGTCTATATGGAGTTTGTACATTCTCCCTGTGACTGCGTGGGTTTTCTCTGGGTGCTCTGGTTTCCTCCCACAATCCAAAGACATTCAGGTTTGTAGGTCAATTGCCCATTGTAAATTCCCCCTAAGGAGTGGATGAGAAAATGGGATGACATAGAACAAGTGTGACCAGGTGATCAATAGTCAGCGTGGACTTGGTGGGCTGAAGTGCCTGTTTCCATGCTGTTTCTCTAAACAAAATTGAAGAGGCTTTCCTCGACAATGTACGGGTGGCACAGGGGTGAAGTTGCTGCCATACTGCGCCAGAGACCCGGATTTGATCCTGTACGGAGTCGGTATGTTCTCCCTGTGATTGCATGGAATTTTTCCCACTGCTCCGTTTCCTCCCACACAGGCTTGTCGATTATTTGGTAGGTAAATTGTAAATTGTCCCTAGTTTGTAGGATAATGCTAGTGTACGGGGTGATCGCTGGTTTGCGTGGTCTTTTGTGGGCCGAAGGGGCCTGTTTCCGCACTGTATCTCTCGTCTAAGGTAAAATACATTCTCCGACTCCTTGACAGTTATCATCACACCTTCTCTGTTGATCGTTTAAAAGAATAACCTATTTTACAAAAGCACTTTCATATGGCCCACTATTGTCTACTACAAACAGCTGGTACGGTCTGGTTATAAATCCAGCATTACTGAAAATGAACTTTAATTAAATTAGTAGTCAGGAAACTCCACGCCTATGCTTTATAGATATTAAGATTACCAGTGAAATGAATGCAAAACAAATTTATAGTTTTAAGTTCATGAAAATGACCTAAGTAATATCACACAAATTTGCAAGATAATATGGGATGGCATATTAGAAATGTAAAGGAATAAATATATTCTTATTTAGTACGTAGAACTGTACAGCCAAGGCACTTCGGCCCACAATTCCTGTGCCCAACATGATGCCAAGACCAACTCTTATCTGCCTGCACATAATATATATCCCTCCATTCCCTGCATATCCATGTGCCTTTCCAAATGTCCCTTAAATGCCACAGTCGGTATGCCCCGGACCATACATGCGCAGGCCTTCCTCTACAAAGTAGGGGGTGACAGTGGCACAGCGGTAAGGTTGCTGCCTCACAGCAGCACAGACCCGGTTATGATCCAGACTACAGACCCTGTCTGGGTAGAGTTTGTGCATTCTCCCCATCATCGTGTGGGTTTTCACAGGATGCTCGGTATTCATCCACACTCCAAAGACATACAAGTCAGTAGGTTAATTGGCTTCGGTAAGTTGTAAAAATTGTCCCTAGCGTGTGTAGGTTAGTGTACAGGGTGTTCGCTGGTCGGCGTGGACTCAGTGGGCCGAAGGGGCTGCTTCCGCGCAGTATCTCTAAAGTCTTGAACACAATTTTAATACTGGGACAGACATATTTATATATCGCGTTTTCCAGAATACAATACAATACAATACAATTTATTTGTCATTTGGACCCCGTTGAGGCGATGGTGCTTGTCCCGCGGCCATTAAAGCCACGCCGGGTAATGCAAGGTCGCGCACCGGGTCTTGGTGTTAGAGCCCCGGCGCGCGCTCGCAAAGTCCCGCGGCCATTCCAAGCCGCAAGGGGCGGTGATGTAAAGCCTCGCTCCAGGTGCTCTTCAACCCTGCAACTCGGGCGGGAGAAGTCGCCGCTGCGGAAGCCCCAAAAAGCGGTCTCCCACCAGGGACCCGCGGGCTTCCGGTGTTGCCGTCCGCCAGACCCGCGGCTGCAGCCTCCGAATCTCCGGGGGTCGGGTCGCAGCAGCGCTCCACCACAGCTCCACCCGCTCCGGACTCGGCCAGCCCCGTGACGGTGAGTAGTCCGCAGCTCCATAACTGGAGCCCCAGGTCGTTCCTGTTGGAGGCCGCTCCACGTTGCCCAGCCCCAACGACAACGGAGACCCGACAAAGAAAAGGTCGGGTCTCCCGTGCAGGGGAAAGATTTTAAAGTTCCCCCCCCACCCCCACACACATACCCCGACAAAAAAAATAATATAAACTACATAGAAACGAGACAAAAAATAATAAAAAGACAGACGGACTGCAGAGGCCGCTGCTGACGAGAGTCGCGCCGCCCACCAATTGTATTGTATTGTATTGTATGTAGAGCAGTTGACACTTAGAGCAGCGGATGCAATAGATGAGGTTGGAGGAGGTGCAGGTGAACCTCTGCTGCACCTGGATGGAGTCAAGGGGGGAAATAAAGCGACAAGTGTAGCATTTCCTGCGGTTGCAAGGGAAAGTACCAGGAGAGGAGGTGGTTTGGGTGGGAAGGGACGAATTGACCAGGGACAATATCATTTCATCATTTATCTGCATTTTAAGGAATACCTTTCACACATAGGCAGACAACGTGGTCTTTTGTTGTGATGACACACACCAACATAAGGTCTACAGTCACAATAGGGTAGTGTAAACAGTCAGAACCTCCAGTTCAGCAAGACAGTCAGGCCAGATAGGGTAGACAGTCAGAACCTTTTTCCCAGGATGGAGATAGGGTGGACAATCAGAACCTTTTTCCCAGGATGGAGATAGGGTAGACAGTCAGAACCTTTTTCCCAGGATGGAGATAGGGTGGACAGTCAGAACATTTTTTTCCCCACGGTAGACAAATCAAATACTAGACAACATAGGCTTAAGGCGAGAGAGCCAACGTTTAAAGGAGATGTGTGGGGCAAGATATTTTTAGAAACAGATGGTGGTGAGTGCCTGAAAATTGCTGCCAGGATTGGTGGTGGAGGCAAATACAATAGTCAAGAGGCATTGAAGAGGCTCTTATATAGGCACATGGATATGCAGGGGATGGAGGGATATGGATCACGTGCAGGCAAATAAGAGATGGTCTCGGCATCATGGAACAAAGAACTGCAGATGCTGGTTTACCAAAGAGAGACACAAAGTGCTGGAGTAACTTGATGGATCAGGCAGCATCTCTGGAGAACATGGATAGGTGACGTTTCTGGTCAAGACCCTTATTCAGACTGGATCCCGACCCGAAACGTCACCTATCCATGTTCTCCAGAGATGCTGCCTGACCCGCTGAGTTACTCCAGCACCTTGTGACTTTCGTTGGTCTCATCGGCACAGATATTGTGGGCAGAAGGGCCTGTTCTTGTGCTCTACTGTTTTATGTTCTGTGATATGGTGTGCTGGCATCTCAAAATAAAATAAAGTGCCATTATTTCATTTTTACTGGCCAGTTGATTATGTATGTTAGTTAATTGTGCATACTGGCACCTGAGTCATAGAGTCGTACAGCGTGGAAACAGGCCCTTCAGCCCATCTTGCCCACACCTGCCAACTTCCCCAAACTTCACTAGTTCCACCTGTCTATGATTGTCTGATATCCCTCTTAAACCTATCCTATCCATGTACTTGCCAAAATGTAGTACCTGCCTCAACTACCTCCTCCGGTAGCTCGTTCCATTTATTCCCACCAGCCTGTGTGTAAAGAAAATTTGCCTTTCAGGTTCCTATTAAATCTTTCCCTCCTTACCTTAAACCTATGTCTTCTGGTTCTTGATTCCTCTACACTGGGTAAAAGAGTCTGTGCGTTTACCCTATCTATTCCTCTCTTGATCTTATAAACCTCTGAGATTTTGTTCTGCCTACTGCTTCCAGCCATATGTACATCATAAGATCATACATGGAAGGAATGACAGAGCAGGAAGGATTACTGCCGAGAGCGTTTGCTGCCAATGCAATCACCGTTGGCTTTGGATTTCAAGCGTAGAGTTACAATAGCTAATTGGATCAAGCAAAGGCAGCACAAAGCGTACAAAGAGCAACCACAAACGAATGGGAGTTTAATGGGCCTGAACTAAAAGGACAATGGAAAAGTCTTGAAATCCCTCACATAACTGACCTTGAAGGCATCGTGTAATGTGTGCTTCCCCCATGAGTGTTGACTTGTTTGACTCCATCTGGCCTCCCTTCTCCGCAACAAAAGTAAAATTTCAAACTTATAAAAACTTGTTTAAGGCCTTGTTGTTCCAAAGCCTCACTGATGGGGGATTAGCCGTGAAAAAGTCAAGATGCCGTGCCTCAGTAACTGTCAACGGCACAATAAACTAGACTCAAACTCTAACTCAGAAAAAAAAAAACAGGGCTGACATCTGCTGCGTATCAAACTCGCGACATTTTTTTCTCCCTCTCTCCAGCACATTGATCTCTTCTAGTCAAGCTCGGCTTTTATTTCAAAAGGGCCCAGAATTATATCCCTAAAATTTGTCAGAACCTTCAGAGGCAGCTGGCACGATAGAGCCACCTTTGAAATATGAGTACCCCCGCTAGTTTGTTGGCATGCATACAGCAAGTGCCTCATCGTGTAACAGACAGCACTAATTAATGAAGCAGCGGCTTCACTGGACTAATGGTAGCCACACCAGCAGCATACTTCATCTTCCCCCCTTTTTCCTATTGTAAACATTTTAAGGGGTCCTTTAAAGTGACAAATAATTGGCTGTTAAAGTGTTTTGATCTGCATTGAACCCACACGTGCCAAACACCCTCCTGACCTCAAGCCATTCCGTCTACCTCACAAAACTATGAGGTTATCCAGTCGGCAATCTTTTGTTTTGTCTCTGAAAGTGCCACTGCGTGTCGCTGAGTAGAAATATAAGAGGGAGTGAGGGAGAAGGAGGGAAAGCGGGTGTGAATATAAAGGGGAACATATACAATTAATGGCAAGACCCTTAATAGCAGTAAAGGGCACAGATGGCTGTGGAGGGCAAGTCAATGGATATTTTTAAGGTGAAGATTGACAGAGTCTTCATTAGTATGGGTGTCGGGGGTTATGGGGAGAAGGCAGGAGAATGGGGTTGAGAGGGGAAGATAGATCAGCTGTGATTAAATGGTGGAGTAGATTTGATGGGCTGAATGGCCTCATTCTGCTCCTAGATCTTATGAACTTTTGACACAAAGTGTGTAGGGAGGAAAATATACAATGAATGGCTAGACCCTTAACAGCATTGAAGGCCACAAAGTACTGAAGAAGGGTCTTGACATGAAACATCACCTATCCATGTTCTCTCGAGATGTTGCCTGGCCCGCTGAGTTATTCCAGCACTTTGGGTCTTTATGTGGATTAACTAGCATCTGTAATTCTTTGTTTCTACCATTAATAGCATTGGTGCTCAGAGGGATCTTGGAGTCCAAGTCCATAACACCCAGAAAGTGGCAAAACTAATAGAGTGGTAAAGAAAGCATATTGTTTATTGTTTAGAGATACAGCATGGAAACAGGTCCTTCGACCTGAGTCCACGCAGACCATCGATCACCTGTTCACACTAGTTCTATGTTATCCCACTTTCTCATCCACTCCCTACACACTAGTAACAATTTAATAAAGCCAATTAACCTACAAACCTGCATGTCTCTAGAAAGTGGGAGGAAACTGGAGCACCCGGAGGAAACCCATGCGGCCAGAGGGAGAACGTGCAAACTCCGCACAGAAAGCACCCGGTGTGGATCAGGACATTTCGGTAACAGTTTGGTTTGGAACTTTTGTTCAGGCACCTGAACATGGCTTAGTAGAAACAAAGGACTGCAGATGCTGGTTATTGCACAAAGGGACAAAGTGCTGGAGTAACTCAGTGGGTCTGGCAGCATCTCTGGAAAACATGGATAGGTGACATTTCAGGTCGGCACTTTTACTTCCAGACACCTGAATAAGATTTCTCAGTCTAATGAAGGGTCACGACTCGAAAATGTCATGTATCCTTGTTCTGCAGACCTGCTGCCTGACCTTGTGCTGCCTGACCCGCTGAGTTACGCCAGCACTTTGCGTCATTCTTTAGCAAGGCAGTAATGGTGGGGGAGCAATTTACATACTTATAAGTAAAGCTATTTGAAGAAGAAGAAATGGAATGCTATCTGATGGAGAAATCACACAAAACAACAGAAGATACAATAAGACCCAATTTGCATTCAGAGATAATGAAATTATCAGTGTTTCCAATGCGTTCTGTTAAAGTTAGCAGTCTGATTAGAGAGTTAGGTGTCAAACTTCATATGGGGACACAGGGAACTGCAGATGCTGCAACCTTGAGCAAAGCACAAAGTGCTGGAGTAACTGAACAGGTCAGGCAGCATCTCTGGAGAACATGGACAGGTGATTTTTCAGATTGAGCCCCTTCTTCAGACAGATGGAGTAGGGGGGAGAAAACTGGAAAAGAGATATGTCTTTCTTTGGTAAACCAGCATCTGTATTTCCTTGTTACTACATTTTTACCATCATGCTGTTTGCAGAGCTTCCCTTGGAAGCAAAGAGGGGAGGCATGGTGGGACACCGACAAACAAAAAGCAAATCTCTTTCACTTAAAATGGAAAATCACGAGGCTTCTGAAGTGTCCCTCGTCTAGTGAAAACCCCAGGCCAAGACGTTGAAATTCATTGCCATCAATGCTCTTCTCAATTGATTCAAAGACACAGCATGGAAACAGGCTCTTCGGCCCATCGAGTCCACACCGACCATCAATCAGCCGTTTATACTAGTCCTATGTTATCCCACTTAATACTAACTTAATACAGTATTCAATAGATAACATAACAAACAAACAAATAATTCAATAAAATGTAAAAACACCATTAGTACAAAGCAAAACAAAAATCCAAAGTCCGAGTGCAACCAAGGCAGTTTGTAGTTCAAAGTTTAGTTGGTGTCTGAAGAAGGGTCCCAATCCGAAACGTCACCTATCCATGTTCTCGATTCTTTAGAGATGCTGAATGATCTACTAAGTTGCTCCAACACACAGTGTATTTTTTAGCTGGTGTTTGTAGTGTTTAATAGCCTGATGGTTGTTGCGAAGAAGTCCAGACAACTTCAAAAGACTGGTTAAGAGTAAAGCAGCTCTGATGCAAGAAATGGCAACACATTATAATGTTGAAGTCTGCCGTTAGGCACGAGGAATCCAACCCTAATCCTTCTGGGAGCCCAATTATCATATTCCTCTGTCGAGGAACCAGCAGCCCTACTGATGAAGACTGAGCAAAAATATAAGCTGAATGGTCAAAATATGAAGCCTTGTGCACGCTGTTGGTGTGACCTTAAGACTCAATGAGTCGAGCAAACTCTTCCCAGAGGACCAGCTAACTTCTTCAAACTGTTCTGTCCATCATCAGATGGAATGTATCCATTAATTAAAGCTTTCACATACAAAGCATTCATTAATAGCTTTACATGAGGGGAAAATAGCTTGTTTTCAACTGGATCTTCCTCAGTGATGTTGTCAACATGAATAAAACTAATAAATCAAACATCACAGACAATTGTGTAAATGTAAAAGCCCAAAGTTTGCTGACTTTTAGTTTAGTTTAGAGATATAACGCGGAGACCGGCCCACCAAGCCTGCGCCAACCAGCGATCCCCGCACACTAACACTATCCTACACACCAGGGACAATTTACAATATTAACAAGCCAATTAACCTACAAACCTGTACATCTTTGGAGTGTGGGAGGAAACCGGAGCACCCAGTGTCTTCTTCACCAATTACTGTTCAACATTGGACTCCTTATGGAGTCCAGCACGTGGTATGAAGTTGCAACAATTCTTCAACACGTTAATGATGAAAATCCCATCAAAAAATCTAATTTCAACCAAGGACCACTCAGTTACTTAGTTGCAAACAAGAAAAAAATGAAAGTAGTTCAAACAAATACACAAAATAGGATCTATTGCTGATGTTTACGTTTAGGTTTATTATTGTCACATGTACCAAGGTTTGGCTTCATTTAGTTTATTATGAGTTAAATTTAGTTTAGTTTAGATACAGCATGGAAACAGGCCCTTTGGTCCAACGGGTCCACACCAACCAATGATCACCCCATACACTAGTTCCATCATGCACACTTGGGACAATTTTATAGAAGCCAATTAACCTAGAAACCTGCACGTGGGAGGAAACTGGAGCACCTGGAGCATCTAGATGAAGGGATTAAAAGTAACATTAGCAAATTTGCAGATGACACAAAGCTGGGTGGTAGTGTGAACTGTAAAGAGGATGCTATGAGGATGCAGGGTGACTTGGACAGGTTGGGTGAGTGGGCAGATGCATGGCAGATGCAGTTTAATGTGGATAAATGTGAGGTTATCCACTTTGGTGGCAAAAACAGGAAGGCAGATTATTATCTAAATTATGTCAAGTGGGAAAAGGGGAAGTACAACGGGATCTGGGGGTCCTTGTTCATCAGTCACTGAAAGTAAGCATGCAGGTACAGCAGGCAGTGAAGAAATCAAATGGCATGTTGGCCTTCATAACAAGAGGAGTTGAGTATAGGAGCAATGAGGTAATTCTGCAGTTGTACAGGGCCCTAGTGAGACCACACCTGGAGTATTGTGTGCAGTTTTGGTCTCCAAATCTGAGGAAGGACAGTCTTGCTATTGAGGGAGTACAGGGTGGGTTCACGAGGTTAATTCCCGGGAAGGCGGGACTGTCATATGCTGAGAGAGCGGCTGCGCTTGTATACGCTGGAATTTAGAAGGATGAGAGGGTATCTTATTGAAACATATAAGATTATTAAGGGTATGGACATGCTAGAGGCAGGAAACATGTTCCCGATGTTGGGGGAGTCCAGAAACAGGGGCCACAGTTTAAGAATAAGGGGTAAGCCATTTAGAACAGAGATGAGGAAAAACTTTTTCACACAGACAGTTGTGAATTTGTGGAATTCTCTGCCTCAGAAGGCAGTGGTGGCCAATTCTCTGGATGTTTTCAGGAGAGAGTTAGATAGAGCTCTTAAAGATAGCGGAGTCAGGGGATATGGTGAGAAGGCAGGAACGGGGTACTGATTGTGGATGATCAGCCATGATCATATTGAATGGCGGTGCTGGCTCAAAGGGCCGAATGGCCTACTCCTGCACGTTTTGTCTATTGTCTAAAGCCCACCCAGTCACAGGGAGAATATACAAACTCCATACAGACAGGAGCGACCCTTGGTCTCCGGCATTGTGAGGCAGCAATTCTACTGCTGCGTCACTGTGCTGAGGTACAGGGAAAAGTCTGCTATCCAGTCAAAGAAAAGACTAGACATGAATACAATCAAACCGCCCGTAGTGCACAGATAATTAATAAAGGGCACAATATTTAGTGCAAGAGATAACATTGACGTCTGATGAAGTCCAATTCAAGATAGTTCACAGGTCTCCAATGAGAATCAGCTAACAAGATGGGAGGTCAGGACCATACACTCTAGCTGATGAGAGGAATTTTGCATGCTATCAAATCAGAACAGATATACCATATATAGATGCAATTAGTTCAAACTCCAGTACAATAGGTAGAGCAAAGGGTGCAGAATATAGTTCACAGCATTGTAGCGCATCAGTTCCAGATACAGTGAATCAAAATAAGATGTGGATAATCTGAATCAGTGATAACAGAGAACAGTACAGCACAGGAACAGGCCCTTCTGCCTACAATGTCCATGCCAAACATGATGACGAGTTAATCTAATCTCCTTTGCCTGTACATGATGCATATCCCTCCATTCCCTGAACCTCCATGTGCCTATCTAAAATCCTCTTAAATACTACTATCATATCTGCCTCCACCACCACCCTTGCCAGCGTGTTCCAGGTCTATCTTGCCCCACATATGTCCTTTAAGCTTTGCCCCTCTCACCTGAAAGAAATGCCCTCTGATCTTTGACATTGCTTTAGGCTTTACTTTAGAGATACAGCACAAAAACAGGCCCTTCAGCCCACCGAGTCCTCATCGACCAGTGATCACCCCATTCATTAACACTATCCTACACACTAGGTATAATTTATTTGCAACTTACCGAAGCCAGTTAGCCTTCAAATCTATTTGTCTTCGGAGTGTGGGAGGAAACCGGAGCACCCGGGGGAAACAGGGAGAACATACAAACTCCGTGCAGATGTGCAATTTGTTTTGGATTTGTTCTTCCCATACCAGTACAACGATAGACAGACAGGCACGAGGCATTACAGATGTTGGAATCTGATCCTGCATCTGGACTGAGTGAAGCAGGAAGATAACCATATATCTGTCCAAGTTTCTATTAAATGTTGTTATTTTAATCCACTCTCTGGCAGCTCACTACAAATGAAGCTACTTGTGGTACTTTCTGTACGTTGATGGTGGTGTGTAGGTCAGAGTTTCATTTAGAGTTTAGTGGTGGCACAATGGCACTGTTGGCAAAGTAGTTGCCTCACGGCACCAGTGGCCTGGGTTCAATCCCCACGTGTAGAGTTTGCACGTTCTGCCTGTGACCACATGGGTTTCCTCCGGGTACTTTGGTTTCCTCTCGCATGCCAAACATGCGTGGGTTTGTAGTTTAATTGGCCTCTGCAAAATTACCCCTATTTTGTAGGGAGTGGATGGGAAAGTGGGATAACGTAGAACTCAGTTTAGAGATACAGCGCAGAAACAGGTCCTTCAGCCCACCGTGTCCATTGTTCACCCCAACACCAGTTCTATGTTATCCCACTTTCACATCCACGCCCTGCACACTAGGGGCAATTTACTGAGACCAATTTACCAACAAACCTTTATGTCTTTGGGATGTGGGAGGAAACCGGAACATCTGGAGGAAACACACACCGTCACAGGGAGAACATGCAAACTCCACACTAGTTCCACTACTTTTATTGAGACCCAGGCACTATGCCCAGCTGGAATACTAGAAGCACCTTGTCATAATCCACGTTGTCCTGTTAGTCTGACTTGGAAAGGGAGGTTAAAGCTTGGATCCATTGTACTCAACAATAAGTGGAAAGACGACGATATTGAGGGAGGCATGAAGAATGATATTTCACAACTAAACCAGGGGAGTGCATTGCTTGTGAGATGGTGGGGAACAGGTGATCGCTCAGTCTGTGCTGGGGTGCTGGGGGTGGGGGTGGATGGGGGTGGGGGGGGGGGGAGTTACCGAGAGCCCTCTTCTCTCAAAACAGATGCTTGTAGCTTAGCGAATGGCCAAGCAAATTACTTTGGCAGCTGTCGAGAACGTATTTCCCCTCATTCATCCTCCAAATAAGTAATTTCATAAAAAGGACAGGTGGCACAGCACTACATACTACCACCGTCACCGAGTGTAAAATGAAAGCAATGCACCAGGCATTTTTACTTAAAATGAAGACGATTCATAGGAAGCAATGACCTGTCTCGTAAATCAAGTAACATCCACACAACAGCTGGTTAGTTTAAACAATACTAGAGGGCAAAGTTAAGGTGAGAGGGACAAAGTTTAAAGGAGATGTATGAAGCACCATTTGTTTTTGACACAGAGGGTGGTGGGTGCCTGGAACATGCTGCCAGAGTTGGTGGTTGAGGAATATACAAGGCATTTAAGAGGCTTTTGGATAGACGCATAGATATGCAGGAAATGGATGGATATGGATCATGTACATGGATATGAGATGGTCTTGGCATCATGTTAAGCATAGACATTGTGGGCCAAAGGGCCAGTTCTTGGGCTGTCCTGTTCTTTGTTCAATTAAGAATTATCTTAGACTGGATTGCTATTTAACTGCCCTTAGTACTAAGAGAGTTAAATGCAGGGTGTGTGTGTGTGTGTGAGTGTGTGTCAGTGTGTGAGTGTGTGTCAGTGTGTGTGTGTGTGTGTCAGTGTGTGTCTGTGTCTGTGTCTGTGTCTGTGTCTGTGTGTGTATGGTCAAGTGCCACTTGAGACTTGATCACATAATCTTGGTTGACACTTCAGTGTTGTATTAAAACAGAGATGTTCTGTAGAAGGTGAGGTGCATTTGATCACGGTGCTTTTATTGTCCCACGTGCAAACGCACAATGAAATTATTTTCTTACATACAGTCCAGTACACTGTTGCCATACCCAAGCACAATCCCCAATTAGCAAAGTGTACAGAAATAGTCCGCATGCAAGAGGCACCAGGTTTTGGTGTCATTTTCAAAGTCCAGCCCATGTTCTAGTTCTCATGACTGCCTGATCCAGGCGAGCCCCAGGCTGCTGTGGGCCTCCAGCCGTCGCCTTCCTTGGATGGGCGGGCCGTGCAGCTAACCAACGTCCCACTCAGCACCTGCCCACCTTTGTGCCACCTCCCGCAGCAAACCCTGAAGGTGAGGCAGGCCAGACCCCGGTTCCCTCTGCTCTCCTACCAGCCTCTCTCCTCGCCCGTCACCGGCTTTATCCTCCCCGTCTCTGGTCTTCGGGAGACGAGCAGTGGACGGCTCAGAGGCTTCCCCCCACCGACCCGTGGCAGGCTGGGACCTTCTGCCGCGTGGATGGATTAGTGAACTCGAGCTGTACACAACCTTTTGGATGGAGGCAAAGTATTTCATCGCACTCATTGAATGCAAGCAGGGGCGTTCCTTCGTGATATGTGTGTATTGGTCAAGAAATTATTTTCTCAGGTAATTCCTGATCTTTACATGTTCACGGACAGCAAATCAGGTAGATAAATGTGTATAACTATGTGTGGAACAACAAAAATTAGAAATCATGAGAACAGATTGCTGTTTTTAAAATCAGAAATCAGAAGAACAGATTTCTGTTCTTAACATCAGAAATCAGACTTAAAAGCAGACATAAGAAATCAGAAGAACAGAAATCAGATAGATGAATGTGTACGTATTGTGTGTGAAGAACAGAGACCATTCTGCTCTGACAAAGGACAGGGAAATGCTCACCAAATCTTGGGTTTCCTAAAAAAAACGGAATCTGGGCAACCTCCCATGGGAAAGGGAAAGCAAACCAGCCCACTTGTAGACTTGTACTCAACTTTCCTACAGCACACGGTCTTATTCCCTGACTCCAGACAACATCATTAGTTTCTTAATGAACCCAAAACACAAGAATACCACGGCTCTGTGACCTCAACTGGCCCATCCTTCCAAAGTCCTGGGAGATCCCACCTTTAACTTCCAGACATATTTGAAATCCATTCTCCTTTTGCATTTCCACAATCCAGCATCACTTTCCCAATTTTGCAAGAACCACAAAGATCCAAGACTCCATTGGATGTGTTCCTTCATTAGTCTTTGTTGACTATAAACAAATGCACCTTCTCAGACTGTGGCCCATTTGAAATTATATTAACAAATGATCATTTAGTGTCAAGTTCTACAATCGGTCACACTTAGATTTTCTCAGCACAAGCTGCACTTTATAACAAAGCGAACATTAACTTGCATTGCATATTGGAAAAGCGATCCGAAGGCATCAGTGATGGAATATCTAGGTACTAATTTGACTTTATTCCAATTATATTTTTAAAAATTAGGAGAAACAACAATTGAATCTGTTGCAAACTTGGTGGCCTTAAGGCAACACTTTGCACCAGCATACACAACAAATCACACCATTACAAAACAAAATCTGGGTATGTGTTCACTTTACCAATCAGCTTCGGTAAAACAATAAATAAATAAACCTAAACGATGAGGCAATTTCTTCAGAAGTTGGCCATAGAAGAAAGAACCTGTAAAAATACAGAGACATACAAGAGATTGCAAATGTCAATATCTTGGGCAAAACACAAAGTGCTGGAGAAACTCAGCGAGTCAGACAGCTTCAGTGGAGGAAATTGATTCTTTGGAAGAAGGGTCCCGACCTGAAACGTCATCTGTCCATTCCCTCCACAGATGCTGCCTGACCCACTGTCTTCCTCCAGAACCTTGTGTTTTGCACAAGATTCCACCATTTGCAGTACCGTGTCTACAACATCACAAAATATTGTTTCACCAACATACCTTGTAATATTCGAAGTGGCCCATCCATTACAATCATTCATCACGTTGATCCATCACACCTTCCGATTTTATTGATAACTGCAGTGGAATCAAAGCAAAGTTCAGCAATTAGGAGCAGTAAAAGAATCCACCACAAGCAGACAGCAAAAACGGAATCAAAATAATCACCTTGCCAGCCGATTATACAGAAAAAATAAAGAATATCTATCTATCTTCTATACTATTTCTAAATCTCTCATCTTGACCACTTCCTGTCTGCGTTGTAATTAAATTTGCACAAAAACGATCCCTCATAGCGATATGATTTTTTGCCACCTTACTCACCATTCTCTGCTGCAAGTCAAATAAGTTTTGTTCCGAGTGGTGAAATAGTACAAAAGTTATGAAGGTTTTGAAGGTTCCTCCTCCCCCACAGCCCCCCTCCCCCACAGCCCCCTCTCCTACATCCCCCTCCCCCCGCCCCACCTCTATAGCGGAGGAGCACGCTGACAATATCGCCTGGCCGACCCCTGTAACTCCGACCCACTGCCGTCGCCAGGACAACGGGCCTTTTTGGCCAAGATAAGACTCCACATTTTTAACAACTTTGGACTTGAATCATACAAAATGGTGCCGCAAACGTGGCAACTCTTGCATACTGCCTCAGTGTAATCTACTATTCTTACACTTGTATTTAAGTATGATTATGCCGATGTATAGTAAGATTTTAACTGGAATACATGAGGGGAAAAAATGAATTTTACTGTGTTTAGGTGATTGTCAATAAAATACCATAGAACCATTGGATTTGGGACCATGGACTGAAGTTGTTAAAGATCAATTGGACCTACTAGGGTGGTGAATCTGTGGAATTCATTGCTACAGAAGGCTGTGAAGGCCAAGTCATTGGGTATTTTGAAACCAGGGATTGATAGATTCTTGATACTGTCAGTAAGGGTGTCAAAGGTTATGTGGTGAAGGCAGGAGGAAGGGGTTGAGAGGGAAAAATAGATCAGCCATGATCGAATGGTGGAGCAGATATGATGGGCTAAATAGCCTAATTCTGCTGCTATGTGTTATGAATTTTGAGTTTAGTTTAATAATTGTCACGTGTACTGAGCTACAGTTAAAAGCCTTTTTGTTGCATGCTATCCATTCAGCGAAAAGGCTATACATGATTACAACCAAGCCATCCACAGTGTACAGAATACAGGATAAAGGGAACAACATTTAGTAAGCCCAGTTAGAGTAAAAAATGCTGCTGTTGAAATAAAGATTTAAAAGAATGGAGTGATTGTAATAAATGATTGCAGATCCACGTCTGGGACTAGCAGAGTGGCGCAGTGATAGAGTTGCTGCCTCAAAGCCAGGGACCCAGATTCAATCCTGACTACGGGTGCTGTGTGTACAGAGTTGGTACGTTCTTCCTGTGACCATGTGGGTTTTCTCTGGGATTTCCGGTTACTTCCCACACTCCAAAGATGTACAGGGTTGTAGGTTAATTGGCTTCTGCAGAGTGTAAATTACAGGATAACGCTGGTGTGCAGGATGATCACATGTGTCAGCAGGGGCTCAGCGGGCTGAATGGCCTGATTCCATGCTTTATCTCTAAAGTGATCCAGCTTGCAAGGTGTCGCCTGGTGTTGGCACCATTTTGAAAGGTACCTTGCCGTCCTAGTGCACGCCATTTCAAAGTCATTACCCAACAAGGCAAATTTGTGAACTAGACGCGGTCAACTTGTGACAGTAGGACAACAACTGCACTGTGCAGGAAAGACCTTGTTTACAATTGCAGAAAACCTGATGAGAGATCAGCTTTCAGACTTGGGGACAGGCGATGAGGCAACGTTAACCGTGTTTCTTAACGGTTCCTCTTTATAATGCCATCCTCAATTTCTTTTCGATAACAAGTTGAAAGACAGACAGTGGGCATTCAAAGAGTCAGTGTGAGCATTAATAGCAAGAAGCAACACGATAAAATTGGACAGGTAGTCCGGAGAAGAACGAGGCTAGGATGAGATAACATTTTTGGCTCCCGTTTCACTGTGCTCCTATGAAGTGAGGACGTTTGCCAGCATTTCCAATAAACACAGATTTTTTGAGCCGGGCTCATTGGATAACACTCGAGTCCTTGTGTAATATGGCATGGCCCATGGATTATAGAATTGGCCACAGAAAGTCATGCTGCTTAAATGACAGATTTATCCAGTCTGCGTTAGTTAGCAGCAGGGCTGTGCCAATGCATTGTACAGCAGAGCTAATACCTTCCATCTGGTAATTGCATGTAAAATGTTAGAGGGCATAGGCGTGCATTTCAGAGCAGGAGGGTTTGAAACTGCAGTTTGACATTTAATAGGGGAGGTGTGGAGAAAGAATATGTGTTAGTCATCCACTGTGGGGCCCACAACATGTGGACACAAGGGCAGCACCGTGGCGCAGCAGTAGAGTTATTGCCTTACAACGCCAGAGACCCGAGTTTGATCCTGACTATGGGCGTAGTCCATACAGAGTTTGGACGTTCTCCCTGTGACCGCATGGGTTTTCTCTGGGTGCTCCGGTTTCCTCACACACTGCAAAGACCTTCAGGTTTGTAGGTTAATTGGCCAGTAAAAATTGTAAATTGGCCATAGTGCTAGTGTACATGGTGATGGCTGGTCGGCATGGGCTGGGTGGGCCATAAAGCCTGTTTCTACACTGTATCTCTAAAGTTTGAAGTCTAATCAAGGAACTACAGATGCTGGAATCTTGAGCAACATAAACATGATAGTGCTGGCCTAACTCAGTGGAAGATTGAAAAGATTTGGTATTTCGATGAATACTCTCGAGTTTCTACAGGTGTACGTTAGAGAGCATATTGACAGGTTGCATCATGGCCTTGTTCCGTAACTTGCATGCCCAGGAATAAATGAAATTACAAAAAGTGGTGAACACTGCCCGGTTCATCACGGATACTGACCTTCCCACCATCAAAGGGATTTATAGGAGTTGCTGCCTCAGAAAGGCAGCCAGCATCATCAGAGACCCACACCACCCTGGCCACACTCTCATTTCATTCCTGCCATCGGGAAGATGGTACAGGAGTCTGAAATGGTAATGTCCAGATTCGGAAACAGCTTCTTCCCAACAACCATCAGGCTATTGAACGTTGCGAACTCCAACTAAACTCCCAACTGCCTTGATTGACACTTTGTTGCATTTTCTTTGATTTGTTTTACTGAACCTTTTTTTAAACTTGCATATTACATAATCTATTGAGTACTGTGTTTACAAACCTGTTGTGCCTCAGCAAGAAAGAATTTGACTGTTCCATTTCGGTACATATGACAATAAAACACTCTTGACTCTGAGATAGATGACTGTTTGGGTTGGGAGGAATATGAACGAAACACTGAGACACGTTTTCACTGCAAGGAAGTGAAAGATGCAAGACTTTATTCCCACAATCTGGAAAGTAAAATGTCTGACTTTTGAGCACTATATTTTATTTTTCAGTTGAATCGGAACTGAATAATGAAAATGTGATGCCTTACTGATGGTCACACACAATTCACAGACTTCTGTGCTCCAGGCATGTTAATACTGTAGACGTACACTCAGAGTCTGACTCATTCAGCATGGAAACTGGCCCTTTGGCCCAACTCATCCATGCTGACCAAGATGCCCCATCTAAGCTAGTCCTAGTTGCCTGCATTTAGTCCATATCCCTCCATATGACATGTCTGAAGAAGGGTCCCAACCCAAAACGTTACCTCTCCAGAGATGCTGCCTGATCTACTGAGTTACTCCTGCCCCTTATTTTATTTTCCAAAGTAATATGTTTGGCTAAACTAGATCGTCAATAGTCTATAAAATAAAAAGGCCCACTGATCCAGCATCAGAGGCAGAAGGATTCAGAGCAATTTGACGTGCCAACCAAGCACAGTAGTGAGATATGGAGCAGAGGATAGTAGGATCAGACTGTACAGTGTGTCAATGCATCACTCTAGAAGTTTGTTATTATAATTTACCAATAAAAACTTTAGTTTAGTTTATTGTAACATGTACCAAGGTACAGTGAAAAGCTTTTGTTGCGTGCTAACCAGTCAGCGGAAAGACTATACATGGCTATAATTGAGCCATCCACAGTGTACAGATACATAATATAGGGAATAACGTTTAGTGCAAGATAAAGTCCAGTAAATTCCGATGAAAGATAGTCCGAGTGTCACCAATGAGGTAGATGGTAGCTCAGCACCCCTCTCTAGTTGTTGATACAATGGTTCTGTTGCCTGATAACAGCTGGGAAGAAACTGTCCTGGATGTGGAGGTGTGTGTTTTCCAACTTCTGTACCTCTTGGCTGATGGGAGAGGGGAGAAGAGGGAGTGACCGGGGTGAGACTGGTCCTTGATTATCCTGGTGGCCGAGGCAGCATGAAGTGTAGATGGAAGGTAGGTTGGTGTGTGTGGGTGTGATGGTCTCGGCTGCATCCACAACTCTCTGCAATTTCTTGCAGAGAACGTTGACGTTGCTTTCTGGATGAAGCAGACCACTAGAGTTATGGCTAATGGGCGGAACATTTGTAAATCTGGCTCCTGCCTACTGCTTTTAAATTTGCATAAATTGAGGTGACCAATTGAAAAGAGTACGTGCACTCTATATCAATGCACTTGTTGATGTGTCAGTAATTTAAGAATACGATTACTTAAGATGTTTCAGGAAAAGCATCTGACCAAAACAGCAGAAGCCAAAAACATTATCAAACCTAGTATTTCAAAAGGGAGCAAAGTTTATGTTTCAGAAATTTACTCTTTGGCAGTGCTTTTTTGTATACAAAAAGGTGTTGGTATAACTTGTTTTTGTTAGTTTAGTTTATTATTGTCACATGTCACTGAGATACAGTGAAAAGATTTTTGTTACGTGCTATATAGTCAACAAAAAGACTATACTTGATTACATTCAAGCCGCCCACAGTGAACCAATACAGGATAAAGGGAATAACGTTTAGTGCAAGATAAAGTCCAGTAACGTCCATTAAGGATAGTTCAAAGGTCTCCAATGAGGTAGATGGGAGGTCAGGACCGCACTTTAGCTGGTTAGAGGATGGTTCAATCAAATTGGATACTATACATAAATACATCAAATCAAACTCAAGTACAATAGGTAGAGCAAAGGGGACGATATGGAGTGAACCGGACAGTACCCAGTACCCTAGTGTATGGAAGGACAGTTCAGATGCCTGATAACAGAGGGGAAGAAGCTGTTCCCGAGGCCGGTGTTGCATGCTTTCAAACTTCTACCAACCAGAAGTAGGCAGTTTTTGCATCCAGAAATTACAAGTGGTTACACATTCTATCATGTCACATAACAATGTCCAAGACCAACATAGAGTTAGAAACAAATAACTGCGGATGTTAGTTAATACACAAAAAGACACAAAGTGCCGGAGTAACTCAACAGGTTTTTGACCTGAAAAATCTCCAATCCATGTTCTCCAGGAATGCTGCCAGACCTACGGAGTTATTCCAGGACTTTGTGACCAACATAGATTTGTCTTTGCTTCAGTTTAGTTTATTATTGTCACATGTACCAAGGTACAGTGAAAGGCTTTTCTGCTGTGGAGCTAACATTATATCACCCTAAAAAAAAGTCCTTTGCAAACTGCAAGAAAGCAGAGCTAGCTTACCCTTAAAAGCGTTCCAGTCAACAGGAAATGTCACTAAGCGTTCAATTTAAATGAATTCCCTGAAGGCTGTTGTATCATTGACTCAAAACACGTCCTTAAAAAGCACTATTCAGTAAGGATGGGGAATTACCTCACAGAATTAAATTGTTGCTATCAACAATTGTAATCAGATGTGACCTTTAGTTCGGGAGGTATCTTTCCTTAACGGATGGGATTGCAACAATAAAGTAGAACTCATTATTAAGGTGGTTCTTGGGAACCCTTCAAAGTTATTGCTCAAGATAATTCTGCCAGGGCACACAATAGGCAATAATTGATCCACGTAAATGTTAAACTGCTGCCTTGAAAACATGGAACAGAAAGCAGTACAGCACAGGAACAGGTCCTTTGGCCCACAATGTCTGTGCCAAAGATAATGCCAAGACCAACTCTTATCTTCCTAAGCGTGATCCATATCCATCAATTCCCTGCATATCTATGTGCTTATCCAAAAGCCAGTTTTAGATAAACACATGGTCATGCTTGAAGCAATCAGATGAAATATTGAGATTGATTGATGGATTGAAAGGTACAGCATGAAATCAGGCCCTTCGGCCCACCGAGTCCAGGCTGACCATCATTCACACTAGTTCTACGTCATCCCACTTTCTCTTCCACTCCCTACACTTAAGGGGCAGTTTTATAGAGGGAAATTATCCTACAAATCTGCGTGTCTTTGGGATGCGGGAGGAAACTGGACCACTAGTGTGAATAGGTCATCGATGGTCGGCATGGAGTCGTTGGACCGAAGGGCCTGTTTCCCTGCTGTAGCTCTAAACTAAACTAAACTCTTGGCTCATAAGTTCATAACACATAGTAACAGAATCAGGCCACTCGGCCCATCTCCTGCCATAAACCCTTGATACCCTTGCTAATCAGAGACGACTCTGAGTTCTTTAGATGGCTGAATGGAAACAAGTTATCAGAAAAAGACATCCAGAATTTTACAACAAACTATAAACCTCACTCAACTGAAAAATTAAAATATCACACTTGTACATTAAGGGTGCTCTTCTAGGTAAAGTTCAGTTAAATTGATGAAGAGTACTGACAGAGTGTCAGTAGTAACATAGTCATTGATGAACAATCCCACAGTGATGAAAGGTGACAAATTGGTTTCAAACAGGAGAAATTTGGTCATAGTACTGGCATGACTTCAGAGATACAGCGTAGAAACAGGCCCTTCGGCCCACCGTCCACACCGACACAAGCACGATCTCTGGATCAGCCTACCACAGGGGACTTTATCAAATGCCTTACTAAAATCCATGTTGACATATCCACTGCCCTACCCTCATCGATCACCTTCGTCACCTCCTCAAAAACATCAAGTAAGTAAGTCACAACCTGCCATGTACAAGGCCGCTTTGACTGTTCCCTAATTAACCCACTCTCTTCCAAATGGGATTAAATCATTTCCTGCAGAATCCTCTCCAATAGCTTCCCTACCACGCACACGAGGCTCACCAGCCTTGGATTCCCTGGATTCTCTCTACTTCCCTTCTTAAGTAAAGGAACAACATTAGCTGCTCTCCAGTCATCCAGAATCTCGCCCGTGGCTCGAGAAGACACAACGATCTTCATCAAGGCTCCTGTAATTCCATCCTCTTAAACCTTGCACATGCTTCCTTTATCTATTTGGCCAAATTTACAACTTATTTGGGCATCTATGTTTCCTTGACTTTGCCACCTTTATCCCTCCTCCGCACCAGAACATGCAGGTTCTGAACTTTGATCAACTGGTCATTAAACAACTCCCACATGTCAGAGGTAGACTTAACCAATGACAATTGTGCCCCCTGTACTTTCCCAAACTCCTGCCTAATAAAGTTGTAGTTTACCATACTCCAATTTAATAATTTCCTGCAAGGTCCAGCCTTTCCCCTTATTCAAAACAATCTTGAAACTTATGGAGCTGTGATCACTATCCCCAAAATGTTCTTCCACTGAAACACCAGTCACCTGGCCAGGCTCATATCCCAGCACAAGGACCAGTTTGTTCCCATCTCAGGTTGGACTATCCACGTATTGTTTCAAGTAACTCTGCTGCTCATGGAGGACTATTATCAACCTATAGCAAGTTAAATGGCAAAATATTACTCAGGCTGATTATGTGCTTCCTATATATTTCTTTGAGGACTTCGAGCTGAATAAACGACACCTGCAGCAGCCAGAATGATAATCTTCCTTCCCTAGATGAAGACGAGTTAAATCATAGTCATAGATATTTAACTGACCTTCATTAGAGTTCACATGAACCTTGCAAATGGCAATGGTATAATAAAGATGTAATTACTTGTGCCTTCGAAAATTCAGGTCCATTTCAACTAAAAGCCTCTTCTTCACAAGTCTGGTTCAGATAAAGTATTAGTGCTAGTAAACTTTGAAAGTTGTTATGTAACTTTAAACTGCGTATTTCACCGAAATGCAGAAATATTTTAACAGTCAATGCATTACCCCCTCTGTAGTTATCCTTCAGCTGCAAGTCCCAAGTGATATATGGTCTCTCAAGAGCAAATCCCAATATTTCTATGGCTTTACCAGGCTGAAGATTTTGTTTCCTGTTCTTTTCACAACGGAATCATTGCACTATTCTTATATCAAGAAATTGGAAAGTTATGGTTATAATATTCCAAATTAGTAAATGGTTCTTCGCAGATCTGTTCTCCCTTTACGAGATGTCATTAGATTTTAGCCATTCTTTTCCAAAATATATAAGGATGCATTCTTGCACTGGAAACTCCCCATTGTTTAATTAGTGAATAGTATATCTTTGGAGAAATTTTCAATCCTGGCTTAAATTTCAAGCTTTATACGATGTAAATTACATTGTGGTTAATGTAACTGGATCTAAGTGAGATGGTAATAACATAATCTTAGCTGGCAACAAGAAAAGTTAGATTGCATTGAGCAATTGTTTCAAGTTACTTTTCTTTGTTAGTGAAACATCAACAGCATCCAAGAACACATATTCACTTCTCTAAAGTTGCAGATAAGAGCAATAAAGGAATACTTTGTGTTCTGAGTTAATATTGATAGAAAACAAAGTTAAACTAATCTCCTCAGCCTGCACATGATCCATATCCCTTCCTCCATTCCCTGCATATCCATGTGCCTATCTAAAAGCCTCTTGAATGCCACCAGCATATCTGGCTCCCTACTTTCAGTCTGACAAAGGATCCCAACCTGAAACTTCACCAATCCTTTTTCTCCAGAGATGCTGCCTGACCCGCTGAGTTACCCCAAGACTTTGTGTCTCTCTATCATATCTGCCTCACTACCACTCCTGGCAGCCTGTTCCAGGCTCCCATCACTCACTGTGCATCTGTTCCATTAAATCACAGAAAGAGGGACTATATATAATGGCATTTAAAAGACACGGTTTGTGGATAGGAAAGGTTTAGAGGGATATGGGCCAAACATGAGCTGGTGGGACTAGCTTAGATGGGGCATCTTGGTTGGCGTGGACATGTTGGACCAAAGGGCGTGCTTTGGTGCAATATGACTATGACTCTAAGGGAAAGAAGTTTAGTTTAGTTTAGTTTATTGATACGTGTACCGAGGTACAGTGAAAAGCTTTAGTTCTGTGCTGACCAGTCAGTGGGAAATCTATACATGATTACAATTGAGCCACACACAATGTACAGATACATGATAAAGGGAATAACGTTTAGTGCAAAATAAAGTCCAGCATAGTCCGATCAAAGATAGTCGGAGGGTCTCCAATGAGGTCAGGTCAAGTCAAGTCAAGTCACATTTATTTATATAGCACATTTAAAAAACAACTCTCGTTGGCCAAAGTGCTTTACATTTGTTATAAGAATAGCACAACAAAACAAACTACATACATATATACATGTAGCCCTCACTCAGAGGACGTCAGGAAAGGCTTGGGAGTATAGATAAGTCTTTAGTCTTGACTTAAAAGAGTCGATGGAGGGGGCAGTTCTGATGGGAAGGGGGATGCTGCTCCACAGTCTAGGGGCTGCAACCGCAAAGACGCGGTCGCCCCTGAGCTTATGCCTAGACCGTGGGATATGGGAAGACAGGGAAGATTGGCTGATGCCAGTGTAAAGGGAGTTGCAGTAATCTAGGCGGGAGGAGATGAATGTGTGGATGATCTTTTCCAGGTCATCAAACTGGAGGAATTGTTTTATTTTAGCTATCGTCCGAAGCTGAAAGAAGCTAGTTTTTACCACGGCATTGACTTGTTTGTCAAATTTCAGTGCTGAGTCAAATATCACGCCAAGGTTTTGACGTGAGGTTTGAGTAGTGGGGTAAGGCTTCAAGGCTGCCTGCTATCATTTTGATTGAGTCCGAGGGGCCGAGAAGGATGACCTCAGACTTACTCTCGTTTAGTTGGAGGAAGTTCTGGGCCATCCAACACTTTATATCCTCGAGGCAGTGGGTAAGGTTAAACAGATGTGATTGTTTTTTGGGCTTCAGGGGGAGATAGAGTTGTGTATCGTCTGCGTAGCAATGGAAGGAAATGGTAGATAGTAACTCCGGACCACTCTCTAATTAGTGAGAGGATGATTCAGATGCCTGATAACAACTGTCCCTGAAAGGCCATAAGAAAGAAAAGAATAACTGATTCGGCACAATGCCTTACATCTCCTGAGACCTGGGTTGATCCTGACTATGGGTGCTGTCAGTACTGAGTTTGTACGTTCTCCCCGTGACCTGCATGGGTTTTCTCCAGGTGCTCCAGTCCCTCCTATACTCCAAAGACGTACAGGTTTGTAGGTTAATTGGCTTCTGTAAATAGTCCCTTGTGTGTAGGATAGTGCTAGAGCGCGGGGTTCGCTGGTCAGCACGGACTCAGTGGGCCAAAGGGCCTGTTTTCGCGCTGTATCACTAAATTAAACTAAAGTAAACTAAATTAAACTAATAACTGATTCAGAGAAAATTGGTGGGAATGGAAAGCCCAAATTTGCTGGAGTAATTGAGAGCTGTCAAAGATGTTCAGTAAAGTATACATGTGAGGATGCGTGAACTCGCGATGCCCTGGGGAGTGTAAATTGGTCGGCGGGTCAGAGACTGATGTGAGCTGGCAGAGAACAGGTGGAGGGGCAAGACCCGAACGGAGAACACTCAACATGCATCTGGCGTCTCCGTCAATCAGCATTCACTTCTCTCCTGAATACACAACAGAAACATGGCCATGACCCGGACAACTCAAAGGGTCAGAAAATCCCCAGGGGGATCTCACTCTGTTGTCAAGGTTAATAAAGCAGCTAGATGAATCTATTTGCTTTCTATAATTCATCAACAAGTTTCATGTAATCGGTGAATAATGCAGTGCGAGATGAATGGAAATTACAGAGAATATGCCTTTCCTAAGCTAGGGTACTGTCCGATTCACCTCTACCCCATTGTGGACATTGGACTGTGTCTCTGGAACTGATGCGCTACAATGCTGAGAACTATATTCTGCACTCTGTATCTTCCCCTTTGTTCTACCTACTGTGCTTGAGTTTGATTGGATTGTATCTATGTGTGGTGTGTCTGATCCGTTTGAACAGCGTGCAAATCAAAGCTTCGCTACCTCAGTGTACCTCAGCACACGTGACAATAATAAACCTAAACCTAAATCAAAACCTAGCTGCCATCCTTTAAAAAATACACAATGTGTTAGAGTAACTCAGTGGGGCAGACAGCATCTCTGGGGAACATGGATTGGTGAGGTTTTGGGTTGGGTCCTTCTTCAGACTGATTGTGGTGGTGGTGGAGGGAAAGCTGGAAGACAGGAGGGGCAGGACAAAGTCTGGCAAGTGAGAGGTGTCTGAAGAATGGTCTCGACCCAAAACGTCACCCATTCCTTCTCTCCAGAGATGCTGCCTGTCCCGCTGAGTTACTCCAGCATTTTGCGTCTATCTTGGTTTAAACCAGCATCTGTAGTTCCTTCCTACACAAGTGAGAGGTGGATACAGGTGTGAGTGGGGGCGGGGTTGATGGGAGATGGCTGGACAAAGGGCAGATGAAGATAAGCATAAGATAGAGTGAAGAAGGGTCACGACCCCTTCACAAAGACACAAAGTGCTGAGTAACTCAGCAAGTCAGGCAGCATCTGTGGAGAACATGAATAGGTGATGTTTTGGGTCAGGACCCTTCTCCAGTCTGATTGTAGTGGGGATCAGTCTGAAGAAGTGTCCCGACCTGAAACGTCACCTATCCATGTTCTCCAGAGATGCTGCCTGACCCATTGAGTAACCCCAGCACTTAGTGTTTAAGAAAGAATTGCAGACGCTGGAAAAATCGAAGGTAGACAAAAAATGCGGGAGAAATTCAACGGATGAGGCAGCATCTATGGAGAGAGGAATTGGCGACGTTTCCCCGCTGAGTTTCTCCAGCATTTCTTGACCACCAGCACTTAGTGTGTTTTTTTGTAAACTAGCATCTGCGGTTCCTTGTTTCTAAGTGATAGGTGGATACAGGTGAGGGAGGGGTTGATCGACAGATGGATGGAGTAAGTGACAAAGGCGAGAGACGAAAAGGAGACAAAATTATGTCAGATAAGGTAAGAAGAGGAGTGAAATATACAGTCAGAGGATATAGTGAAAGGGAGGAGAAGAGGGATGGGGTAGTGATTTATTTTCTATCCTCAGACTTCCATTCACAACTAGATCCCCAGTGACTGGTGCAACCTTTCACACATGAGGATGATTTTAATGGACATAAAAGTTCATGAGGTGCAGTTAACTAGTGAGAAAATAGAAAACATTCATTTTACATAATGCATTTCAATCTACAATTGTGTGTACTTAGATTGATGCAGGTTTATGTAAAGGAACCCAAATTCCTGATTAAAGGGCCTGTCCCACTCAGGCGACCTAATTCGCAGCATGGTCGACACGAGGTCCTAGGAGGTCTTTGTAACTCTCCTTCATGCTCGAGAGTAGTCCCCGCGTACTCGAGGCCTCAGCTAGGTCACGGCGTTTTTTTTCAACATGCTGAAAAATGCCCGCGAGTAAAAAAAGGTCGCCATGGAAAAAATCAATATTTTTTTTACTCGTAGGTTTAGTCGAGGTAGGTCATAGTAGGTCATAATGCTATCGTAGGTAGTCGAAGGTAATCGAAGGTAGTCGAAGGTAAAGCTCGTTGAGAAAAAAAAGGTAAGTAAACCTACACAATGTTAAATGCCCACAAAACTTTATTAAAAGTTGTGTAGCTTCTTAAAAGTGTCTCCACTCCTTCTCCCCCCCCCCCCCTCCCTCCGCGCTCTCTGTAGGACTTACCGTAACTGTGCCAGCCGTCTTTTACCTTCCTGTTCATCGCGGGTGTGAATTTCAGACAGCACTCCCCCGCTTTCCCTAGCCCCCGCCTTTGCTGTGTGTGTGTGTGTGTGTGTGTGTGTGTGTGTGTGTGTGTGTGTGTGTGTGTGTGTGTGTGTGTGTGTGCGTGCGTGCGTGCGTGCGTGCGTGCGTGTGTGTGCAGACGGTGGATCCGGCGCGCGGTTTCATCGCTGACGGTGGATCCGGCTCGCGGTTTCATCGCTGACGGTGGATCCGGCTCGAGGTTTTTCAGGCGAGTGCCCTCGAGCTTGAAGTTCAAAGACAGTCGCTGAAAAGTCGCGTTAGTGGGTGACACTGTGGCGCACTGGTGGAGCTGCTGACTCACAGTGCCAGAGACCCGGTTCGATCCTGACTATGGGTGCTGTCTGTACGGAGTTTGCACGTCTCCGGGTGTTCTGGTTTCCTCACACATTCCAAAAGCGTGCAGGCTTGTAGGTTAATTGGCTTCTGTAAAAATTGTCCCTAGTTTGCAGGGTAGAACCAGGTACGACTGATCGCTGGTTGACACGGACTTGGTGGGCTGAAAGGCTTGTTCCCACACTGTATCTCTAATAAACTAAACTAAACGTAACAATTTCCTTGCTGCAGTTTTAATTTCAGGTTAAGAACCCTTGTTTATGAATTGTCATCTCAACACTACTATTATCAAACTACTTTACAAAACCAAAGACAACGAACTAATGAGACGACTACGACCAATTTCCTGTTTGAAATCAAACCTTTCACTGATCCAGAACAATTGTTTTGAAAACAACAAATCTATTGAGCCATGCTTCTAGCCTGTGGTTCCTGCACCTTTCACCCACTTTCACAACATGTTGTTAACTCTAGTAAAAACGTTTAATTCCTTAAGTGGGCGGCTTAGTGGTCAAACAGGTAGACCTGCTGCCTCACAGCGACAGAGTCCTGGGTTCGATCCTGACTTTGGGTGCTGCCTCGGTATGTGGAATTTGCATGTTCTCTCTGTGACCAGGTGGGTTTTCTCCGGGTGCTCCGGTTTCCTCCCAGGTCCCAAAAACGTGCAGGTTTGTAGGTTAATTGGTGTCTGTGTTTAAGGAGTGGATGAGAAAATGGGATAACATAGAACTTAGATTTAAGAGAGAGTTAGATAGAGCCCTAGGGGCTAGTGGAATCAAGGGATATGTGGAGAAGGCCGACACGGGTTATTGATTGGGGACGATCAGCCATGATCACAATGAATGGCGGTGCTGGCTCAAAGGGCCGAATGGCCTCATCCTGCACCTATTTTCTATGTTTCTATGTTTCTAACTGGCATGAACGGGCGATCGATGGTCAAAGGGCCTGTTTCCATGCTGTATTTCTAAAGTAACACAACGTAAAGTAGTCATACAGAATGAAAACAGGCCCTTCAGCGCAACTTGCCCACACCGACCAACTTTTCCCCATCCACACTATACCACCTGGCTGTGTTTGGCCCATATCCCTCTAAACCTGTCCTGTCCATGTACCTGTCGAAATGTTTCTTAAACATTGCGATAGCACCTACTAAACTAAACTAAAATTAAACCTAATACATCATTTCTAATCTGTGTTTCAACAATCTTCCTACCACTTTCACTACATTTTATTAACTCTAGAATAAAAACATGTAATTCCTTATGCGTAGCTGAGATTAATTTGTTGTCCACCTGGCCAAGCTATATATGAAGGTTCCTGGCAGTAAGGATTTGCGGAGAGAGTAGTAATGCTGCAGCCAACCACATTCACGACCAAAACAACTGGGTTCTTGTCGAAACAATGAGTCTATTCGTCTTTCGAGCTAACGCTCTTTGAAATTCCCATTTATCTCGGTCCTCGAGCTGCCAGACGTGTGGTGAGTTGTTGTAAACCTGTTCACCCAAAAGCCAAAATATCAGCCCTCAGCTGTCAGGCTTTACGAATGCCACCGGCTCAAAGGAAAAGTAAATAAGTCTTGCAGAACGAGTCAGGCACGTTCACCAGTTGGACGAGATGCAGCTTTAACCACAGTCTACTGAAGGATCCCTTTGTCTGATCAACGCCAATAGCTGAACGAAGCACCAACATGCTGCTGAGGATTCATTTACTTCGAATGAGGCTCAAGACCACATTCCACATTGCAGTCCTGGGTCGCGATGGATAAGCTTTTAAATTCTTGCGACGGACTGAAGCCAGAAGTGTAGAGTGGTTGGGATGATCTGTTCGTGTTGTGCAAGGTGTTTAGTTTATAGATACAGTGCGGAAACAGGCCCTTCGGCCCACAGAGTCGGCGCCGACCAGTGATCCCTGTACACTAGCAATATCCTACACATTAGGGACAATTTACAATTTTACCAAAGCCAATTAACCTACAAACCCACACGTATTTGGAGTGTGGGGGGAAACCAGAGCACCCGGAGAAAACCCATGCGGCCATGGTGAGATTGTACAAACTCCGTGCAGACATCACCCATAGTCAGGATCGAACCCGGGTCTCTGGCACTGTAAGGCAGCAATGCTACTGCTGCGCCCTTCGAATTACTTTGATTAAGGCTAATACCTCAATCCACATTGCGGTCTTGGGTAGCTATGGATAAGTTTTTACATTCTTGAAACAAACTGAAGCCGGAAGAGTAGAGAAGTTGGGATGTTATGTTACAGTTGTGAAAGATGTTTAGTTTAGTTTAGTTTAGAGATACTGTGTGGAAATAGACCTATCGGCCCACCGAGTCCACATCTCCTCTACAGAAAAAAAAGATAACTTTACACAAAGAAAAAGATCAGTAACATTGTAAATTATTTTGGTACCAGATGGAGAGGGGATGATCATGAACATACCTACAATGATTTGGGAGAATCAATGACTAACACTTTAAAATAAATATCAAGGAGTAAATTTTCATAATTGGAAAACTAACAACCATTCCACTCTCTCTAACATTCATGTGTGGGCTGTGGATTGTTATATTAAGTATTAGATCTAATTGGTTTCACTATATATAATGTATATAAATCAATTAACTTCAATTAGAACCATAGCGTAATAGTTATACAGCGTGGAAACAGCCTCTTCAGCCCAACTTGCCCACACCGATCAACATGCCCCATCTATACTAGTCCGCCCTGCCTGCATTTGGCTCATGTAGCTCAAAGCAAATCCTATCCATGTACCTGTCTAAATGTTTTTTGTATGTTGTGATAGTACCTGCTTTAACTACCTCTTCCAGCAGATTGGTCCATACACCCACCACCGTTTGTTTAAAATAGTTGCCCCTCAGCTTCCTATTGAATCTTCCCCTCTTACCTTAAACCTCTGTCCTCTGGTTCTTGATTCCCCAAGTCTGGGTGAAGGACATTGAGCATTTATCATATCTATTCCCTTCATGATCTTATACAACTATATAAGATCACCCCTCATTCTTCTGTGTTCCAAGGAATAAAGTCCTACCCTGTTCAACCTCGCCCTATAGCTCAGACCCTCGTAAATCTTTTCTGCTCCCTATCCAGTGTAACAAAATTAACAAAAATTCAATAAGTCTACGACTTGCAAAGTATATCTGATGAATTCAGGAAATATTTGTTTTATCTCTGTAGTACTCTAAAATGATTTGTTCATTTAAAATGTGGCAAGGTACTATTCAGGTCAGTAAGGTCATGCAATAAGATGGTGGACGGCAGTAGAGTTGCTGCCTTAAAGCCCCAGATACCCAGGTTGACTAAAGGTGCTGTCTGTATGGAGTTTGTACATTCTCCACATGACCGCATGGGTTTTCTCCGGGTGCTCCAGTTTATTCCCACATCCCAAAGACATACCGGATTGTAGGATAATTGGCTTTGGTAAAAATGGTAAAATTATCCCTATGGTGTATGATAGTCTTAGTGTACGGGATGATCACTGGTCGGCGCGGACTTGGTGGGCTGAAGGGCCTGTTTCCACGCTGTATTTCTAAACTAAAAATAATAGCCATCCACTTCAACTGCATCCAATTACATTATCGTCTACCGTTGGAGTGAACCTGATATGTAAATATAAGCTAAAGTGCCATACAGCTGGCTAGCCACTCAAATAAAGAATCATTCAGCTTTTAAAGCAGCTGCAATCTGAAATCAGGAGACACTAAATCATCAGGGTAAAGATTGTATATTCTCTAGCCCAGCACAGTGGCACAACAGTAGAGTTACTGCCTTACAGCGCCAGAGACACAGGTTCAATCCTGACTATGGGTGCTGCCTGTACAGAGTTTGTACATTCTCCCTGTGACCGTGTGGGTTTTCTCTGGGTGCTCCGGGTCACACCAATGATTGGCTTTGGTAAAATTGTAAATTGTCCCTAATGTGTAGGATAGTGTTGGTGTACGGGGTGATTGCTGGGCGGCACGGATTCGTTTACGAACTGTATCTCTAAGCTAAACTAAAGAATGATGCTATGTCTGTGCTGGTGCATCAGTGCACAGATGGACTCAAAACAGGAAACATGGAAAGTAATCTCATGGCAGCTCAAGTTTAAGACAAAACTCCAGTTTTCTTCATGCTGTTTCATGAGCAATACAATTTCCATGTGAGTAAGATAAATGTATTGAATGAGCAATACATTAGTAAGGCAATATCCGGCACTTAAGTTGTAAGTGCACAATCTGACACTTTCAAGAACATGATGTGATCTACCACACAAATGCAGCACATTAGTGCTGAACCTAACATTTCATCAAACCACCATTTTACTACAATCAGGAAACAACTGATATAATCCTAAAATACTTCCTTCCAGCACAGTTTTTTTGGGGTGGGGGTTTAAGGCATTCCTGGTATAAATTCCAAGCCTGTAATATTTGGGAATATTTTCAATCCAGCTCCATGCAAGCAAGAATCAAACTTAAATTAACTGGCAGCCTTTCTTCGAGAGGCTGTCTCTGTCTCCACTATCTTTGAGTCATAGAGTCATAGAGCCTTACAGCATGGAAATAGTCCCTTCAGCCCAACTTGCCCACGCCGACCAACATGCCCATCTACGCCAGTGCCACCTGCCTGTGTTTGGCCCATATCCCTCAAACCTGTCCTATCCATGTGCTTGGTGAATTGTTTGTTAAACATTGCAATAGTCTCTGCCTCAACTACCTCCTCCGGCAGCTCATTACATACCTGCCACCCTTTGTGTGAAAACGTTACCCCTCATATTCCTATTAAATGTTTCCTCCTTCATCTTAAACCTATGTCCTTTGGATCTTGATTCTCCTACTCTGGGCAAGAGACTCTGTGCATCTACCCAATCTATTATTCTCATGATTTTGTACACCTCTATAAGATTACCCCTTATCCTCCTGCGCTCCAAGGAATGGAGTGCGAGCCGGCACAACCTCTCCCTATAGTTCAGGCCCTTGACTTCTGGCAACATCCTCATGAATCTTCCCTTCACCCTTTCCAGCTTGACAACATCTTTCCTACAACATGATGCCCAAAGCGGAACACAATACTCTAAATGCAGCCTCACCAACGTTCGGTTTCATTAAAGACGTCAGATTTTTAATATGAGTATTTTGCTTATTAGTTTATTGCAATTTTTTGTTTGTTACATATTTTCTCTGTGTATTGTGTTTAAAGGCCTGTTATGTTGCTGCAAGTGAAAATGTCATTGTTCTGCCGTCAGTACATGTGACAATTAAACACTCTTGACTCAACGTATTTTTCTAAAAAGCAGCCAACTATAACAAAGAAGAAAGCCTAACTTAAATTCGAGTATAATTTAAAAATATCCCAGTATCATTTTATTGAATTTTACCACCATTGATAAAATAATTAGATCATAGTCAAATAGAATATTGTATTATGTTGGGTGGGTATGCTAATTGGCCTCTGTAAATTGCCTCTATTGTGTAGGGAGAGTGGGATAACAGAGAACTAGTGTGAACTAGTGTGTCGGCTGGGTGGGTGGACTGGGTGGGCCGAAGGGCCTGTTTCCATGATGTGAATCTAAATTAAACTAAACTAAACATTAATTGAAACCTTTTTTCAAAAGGAAAGCTAAAATAATATTTGATTGTGAAGTTACAATTTTTATGACTGAAACTCAATTATTTGAATCATTTTGCCCCATGTCTTTATGGATAAACAACTATTGAAATCCCACTTTATAATCACATTTAGAAATATTTCATTTTTATATATGATCAAAAAGTTGAATAACAATTGATGATTAAAAGGGTTATATTTTGTAAGTATAAAGCCACTGCTATTTGCTTTAATGAAACTTGCAACAGGGCTCTCTCTGTTTGCACTGTTTGTCTCCTGCCTGCAGGGGGTGCTGCCTCGCTCGTGCAGTGGGATTTTCCTGAGTGTTATGTGCAAAGGTCGAGAGGGAGTTTTTGTTTTTTCAGAACGCAGGCAGTCAGACTGGCTGGCACCCCAAAAGTGGCTTCTTCATCCCACAGACAGCTGCACTTTACGTGACGACACAGGCCACAAATCAGGAACGAGTTGGATCGAGGCAACAAAGCGAGTCCGACGCACTCAAATGCCAGAACGCTAGAGCCAGCTGTGTAATGACAGTAAACACCATTCCTCTACCAGGGGGTCAGGGGGAGAGAAACGTGTCCATTCAAACAGAATCGTGTTTGAGGCTTCATGATGCGAGCGTGACAGATCTATTCTGCTCTTACTTTGGTTTAGTTTAGTTTACTATTGTCACGTGTACCAAGGTACAGTGAAAGCTTATTTGCTGCATGCTATCCAGTCAGCGGAATGACGATACCTGATTACAATCAAGCCATCCACAGCATACAGGTCCAGGATAAAGTGTATAATGTTCAGTGCAAGATGAAGTCCGGTAAAGCCCGATTAAAGATAGTCCGAGGGTCTTCAATGAGGTAGATGGAAGGTCAGGACCACTCCCTAGTTGGTGGTAGGATGGTTCAGTTGCCTGTGCAGCACAGAAACAGGCCATATGTCCCAGCTTGCCCATACTGACCAGGTCTTATTCCACTTTATACAACTACTGTTACAAAGGGTAAAGAAAAAAACTGCAGATGCTGGAAGTCTGAAATAAAGATCAGAAATGGAAACACAAGGAACTGCAGATGCAAGTTTACAAAAATAACACAAAGTAATGGAGTAACGCAACGGGTCAGGCGGCATCTCTAGAGAACATGGAAATGCAATGTTTTGGGTTAGGACCCTTCTTCACACTGATTGTAGAATGCAAGGATGGGGTAGAACACTAGGAAAGAGAGGTGGGGGCGGGAAGAAGCCTGGCAAGTGATAGGTGGATACAGGTGAGGGGCATTTGACAGGCAGATGGCAAGAGATGAAAAGGAGACAAAATTGTCAGATAAGGAGTGAAGAGGCATGACATGTAAAGGCAGAGGGGGAATTAAACCAGAATTATGTAGTTTATATGTTTAGTTCAGACTAACTCAAATAGCTGCCAATAATGGACCATTGTCAGCTCCACATGGTCATCGGTGCCGGCTCTGATTTGTTCTGAATCTTGTCGTACCTCTAGTTTCCCTCTCCCCTGAATCTCAGTCTGAAGAAGGGTCTCGACCCGAAACATCACCTGTTCCAATTCTCCAGAGATGCTGCCCGTCCTGCTGAGTTACTCCAGCACTTTGTGTCTATCTCCAAATATCTGCGGTTCAACTACTTTCATGACCTTGGCACCAAATCTGCTTTGTGACTATCATTTGCAAATTGCCCTGTGTGAGTAGGGAGTGGATGTGAAAGTGGTATAACATAGAACTAGTGTGAACGGATGGTCGCTGGACAGCGTGGACTCGGTGGGTTAAAGAGCCTGTTTCCATGCTGTATCGATCAATCTATCAATCCAATAACCAATAAATTCAGTAGAAATAAGAAATGAATTTATTCATTTTTTCTCTAGTTTCCCTGAATCGTCACCCATACCTTTTCTCCAGAGATACTGGCCTACTAAGTTACCTCAGCATTTTGTTTTTTTCATTAGAAATATTAGAATATAAGTCGTGGTTGAGAAATCGGGATAACATAGAATTAGTGTGTTTAATTTACAGATACAGCATTGAAAACAGGCCCTTTGGACCACTGGGTCTAAGCTGACCATCAATCACCCATTTATATTAAATCCGACCCCTCAGATTCCCTTTAGAACTCCTGCCTCCCATCTTAAAACCATACCTTCTTTGTTGATATCCACTTCCTCATTCATTCCCCACCACAGCTTTCTCTCCAGAGATGCTGCCTGATCCGCTGCGTGTTACTCCAGCACTTTGTGTATCTTTACTACTATTTATGTATCGGGGTGCTTTGTGAGACCATTCTGCCACATCCCATTTTGTACCCCTGTTGTAAAAGCCCCTCAGATATCCATGGTGTTTAAAATGGGCTGGGTTACTTTAGCCACAGTTGGAATTTCTAAGCATGTCTGAGTAACCTGAAGCCAAGACAAAATGCACCGTGTGATTGGGATATTTTGGAAAGGCTCCAATTCAAAAATAATTTTCACACCAGCTGTTTTGGTGAAAATCAAGATCACACATTGTACAGAAAACTTGAAAATTAATTATTTGCACATGCCTCTTTGCAACACTCTAGAAAACTTTTAACTCCATAAGGTTTTCAAGACATGCTTCTTCCAACATTTTCACAGCATTGTAAATATCAAATTCTCCAATTTAAAGTTGGGCAGCACGGTGGCGCAGAGGTAGAGTTGTAGAGAGGTAGAGGTACAGCACTTACAGGTTCAATCCTGACCACGGGTGCTGTCTATACAGAGTTTGTACGTTCTCCCTGGGTGCTCTAGTTTCCTCCCATACCACAAAGACATACAGGTTTTTAGGTTAATTGGGTTTGGTAAAAATTGTAAATTGTCCCTAGTGTGTCGGATAGTGTTAGTGTACGGGGTGATCGCTGGTTGGGGTGAAGTCAGTGGGCTGAAGGGCCTGTTTCCATGCTGTATCTCAAAAGTCTAGAGTCTAAAGTAAAGTTCCTTGTGTCTCCATCTCCTTCGGATTCCAGTGTCTGACGGCTTTAGCCAACTGTGTTTGAGTAGAGCTTCAGTACGGGAATGCTGCCTTACAAGAGGGCATCAACCTCAGTTCCTTTGTGCTTCCGGGGAATAGAGAACATTTTACGATTCTGTCCTTGTCCTGAAGGTCTGTCCTCAGCAGAGGTCTTACCTTTGTCCCCCTCCGTCCCCACCTCAATGAGTTCCGCGCCCTCCATGACTTGGAATGCTTCTACCGTCGCCTCCGCCTCACAGCTCACTTCCATGGGAAGGAGTCCTCGCCCCCCACTGATGACCCCTTTTCCCGTCTCCAACGCACCCCCTCCTCGTGGAACCCCCCTCGTAGCCTTCCGGCTTTAGAACTCTTCATCAAAAACTGCCGCCGTGACATCAACCGCCTCAACTTCTCCACTCCCCTGTCTCACTCCAATCTCTCCCCCCCTGAACGCACTGCCATCGACTCACTCCGCAACAACCTAGATTGGGTTATCAAACCTGCCGACAAGGGAGGTGCCGTGGTAGTCTGGCGCGTCGATCTCTACAAAGCTGAGGCCACGCGCCAACTCTCGGACACCTCCTCCTACTTACCCCTGGACCATGACCCCACTGATGAGCACCAGGCCACCATCTCCAGCACCATCACCAACTTCATCCACTCCCACGCCCTGCCCGTACCGAGCCTCCAACCTCATCGTTCCCCAGCCCCGCACAGCCCGCTTTTACCTTCTCCCCAAAATCCACAAACCTGACTGTCCCTGTTCGTGCCCCACCGAACTCATCTCCACCTACCTCGACTCCATCCTATCCCCCTTGGTTAAATCCCTCCCTACCTATGTTCAAGACACCTCAGACACTCTCAGTCGTCTCCGCGCATTCCACTCTCTAGGCCCTCACCCCCTCATCTTCACCATGGACGTCCAGTCATTGTACACCTCCATCCCCCACCAGGATGGTCTCGAAGTCCTCCGTTTTTTCCTCGACCGAAGAAGCAACCTATACCCGGCCACTGACACCCTCCTCCGCCTAGCGGAGCTGGTCCTTACCCTCAACAACTTCTCATTTGACTCCTCCCATTTCCTCCAAATACAAGGCGTAGCTATGGGCACACGCATGGGCCCCAGCTACGCCTGCCTCTTTGTCGGGTACGTAGAACAATCCTTGTTCAATGTGTACCAGGGCCCCATCCCCGACCTCTACCTCCGCTACATCGATGACTGTTTTGGTGCCACATCCTGCACCCACACACAACTGACTGACTTCATCCGCTTCACCACCAACTTCCATCCAGCACTCAAATACACCTGGACCATTTCCGACACTTCCCTACCATTCCTTGACCTCACTATCTCCATCGCAGGTGATAGACTTCTTACCGACATCCACTACAAACCTACCGACTCCCATGGCTATCTGGACTACACTTCTTCCCACCCTGCTTCCTGTAAGGACTCCATCCCCCACTCCCAATTCCTCCGTCTACGCTGCATCTGCTCCCAGGATGAGGCGTTCCACACCAGGGCATCCGAAATGTCCTCATTCTTCAGGGAACGGGGGTTCCCCTCCTCCACCATAGATGAGGCTCGCACCAGGGTCTCTGCCACACCCCGCAACACTGCTCTCTCTCCCCATCCCCCCACTCACAACAAGGGCAGAGTCCCCCTAGTCCTCACCTTTCACCCCACCAGCCATCAGATACAACAAGTCATCCTCCGTCAGTTTCGCCACCTCCAACGTGACCCCACCACTCGCCACATCTTCCCATCTCCCCCTATGTCTGCCTTCCGCAACGACCGCTCCCTCCGTAACTCCCTTGTCAATTCTTCCCTTCCCTCCCGTACCACCCCCTCCCCGGGTACTTTCCCTTGCAGCCGCAAGAGATGCAACACTTGTCCACCTCCCCCCTCGACTCCATTCAAGGACCTAAGCAGTCGTTCCAGGTGCGACAGAGGTTCACCTGCATCTCCTCCAACCTCATCTATTGCATCCGCTGCTCTAGATGCCAGCTGATCTACATCGGTGAGACCAAGCGGAGGCTTCGCGATCGTTTCGCCGAACACCTCCGGTCGGTCCGCAATAACCAACCTGACCTCTCGGTGGCTCAGCACTTCAACTCCCCCTCCCATTCCGTATCTGACCTCTCTGTCCTGGGTCTCCTCCATGGCCACAGCGAGCAACACCGGAAATTGGAGGAAATGCACCTCATATTCTGCTTGGGCAGTCTACATCCTGGGGGCTTGAACATTGAATTCTCCCAATTCTGCTAGCCCTTGCTGTCCCCTCCCCTTCATCAGCCCTCTGGTTGTCTCCTCCCCTAGCCCTCGGGCTCCTCCTCTGCCTTTTTTCCTTTTTTCCTTTCTTCTCCCCACCCCCTATCAGTCTGAAGAACGGTTTCGGCCCGAAACGTTGCCTATTTCCTTCGCTCCATAGATGCTGCTGCACCCGCTGAGTTTCTCCAGCATTTTTGTGTACCTTCCATCTCGCACCGCCCAACTGAGCCACCTATGATGCCACATCTGAATGACCAGAAGGTAAGTAGGTTGTATCCCAACTAATAAAACAACCAGAGCTCTGGAGAGGATGGTACCTCCACTGAAATCTGAAAGCCTAATAGTGAAGACTATCGGTAACAAATCGACACCCTCATTGCCCACATCTGTGACTCAAACATTCCCGGGATCCTTGGAGTTAACATAATGGTGACCATCTTTCACTCAAGGAAACAAGTCGATCCATCGAAACCTCAGAGTTGTCTCCAACCTGTCCATCACATTGCCAAGGCCTTCTTTGATCACCTTCTCATGGCTAATGTGATCAATTCTGGGCGCCATATCTGAGGAAGGATGTGCTGGCTCTGGAGAGTGTCCAGAGGAGGTTTACAAGAATGATCCCAGGAATGAGTAGGTTAACATATGATGAGCGTTTGACAGCACTGTGCCTGTACTCGCTGGAGTTTGGAAGAATGAGGGGGGACCTCATTGAAACATACCGAATAGTGAAAGGCTTGGATAGAGTGGATGTGGAGAGGATGTTTCCACGTGGGAGAGTCTAGGACTAGAGGTCATAGCCTCAGAATTAAAGGACGTTCTTTTAGGAAGGAGATGAGGAATTTATTTTGTCAAAGGGTGATGGACCTGTGGAATTCTTTACCACAGAAGGCTGTGGAGGCCAAGTCAGAGGATATATTTAAGACAGAGATAGATAGATTTTTGATTAGTACAGGTCAGAGGTTATGGGGAGAAGGCAGGAGAATGGGGGTTAGGAGGGAGAGATAGATCAGCCATGATTGAATGGTGTAGACCTGATGGGCCGAATGGCCTAATTCTGCTCCTATCACATGATCTTATGATAGATAGATAGATAGATAGATAGATTCCTTTATTGTCATTCAGACCTTTCGGTCTGAACGAAATTATGTTGCCTGCAGTCATACACAGAACCAATAATAACAAAACATACAATAAACACAAATTAAACATCCACCACAGTGAGTTCACCAAGCACATCCTCACTGTGATGGAGACAAAGTCTTAGTCTCCGTCTCTTCCCTCCTTGTTCTCCCTCTGCGCTGAGGCGATCGATCCAGGCCGAAGATGCCGCCCTCCAGTCCAGCGGACCTCCGTGGTGATGTCACCGCCGCCGAAAGCCGGAACGCCATCTCCGCTCCGAGACGGCCCGCCACAGCATCAACTCCGGGCCGCCAACCCAGCTCCAGGCCACTGCCCCAGCTCCGGGTCCCGCAGTCTCCGCTCCGGACCCCGCTCTATCAGCTCCAGGTCCCGCAGTCTCCGCTCCGGACCCCGCTCTATCAGCTCCAGGCCGCCGCCGAAAGCCAGAACGCCGCACCAGCAAGTCGGGCCACCGCTGCCTCAGCCCCGAAGACGGCCAGCCTCTCGTTGGTAAGTCCTGGCTGGCTCTGCCTCCGTAGCCTCGGGGTCGGTCGCAGGTTGGAGACCGCCAGCTCCGCCATTAGGCCTCAGCGCAGACGGAGGCAGAGAAGGGGGATACGACACGAAAAAGTCGCATTCCCCCGAAGGAAGAGACAGAGAACATGTTTCACCCCCCCTAACACAACCCAACAAACTAAAACGTAACCAAAACAAGACAAAAAAAACAACAGAAAAAAGTAAAAACAGACAGACTGCAGGCGAGCCGCAGCTGTTAACAGCGCCGCCACTTCCGATCTAAGGACCTACATCTTAAATCACAGGATTCATAGAACAATCTTGCTGCTCCTCTCTTCCAGCTTCTTCCCTCACTCCCCCGTCCCCCAACACTCAGTCTGCAGATGGGTCTTGAACCAAAACATCACCCAGCCATGCTCTCCAGAGGTGCCGCCTGACCCGCTGAGTTACTCCAGCACTTTGCGTCCTTCTTGGCAAACCAGCATCTCCAGTTCCTTGTCTCTACTCGTGAGGTCAATTCCTCAAAGTGTAAAGACACTATGTCCTCACTGAATCAACAATTCAGGATAACGTACGATGGCACAGCAGGCATTTTGACCACAGAAAGGATACATGACAGCATAATTTAGTTTAGGAATATTGGTGGACAAATATACACTGAATTTCAGGTTGAGACACTCCCTCAATCTGGAGAAGGGTTCCCACCCAAAACATCCCCTACCCCTGTTCTCCAGAGGTGCTGCCTGACTGCTGAGTTTCTCCAGCACTTTGTGTTTTTTTGGGGGTAAACCAGCTTCTACAGTTCGTTGTGTCTCTATTTACTAAGGAGGTCTGCCACAGCCAAAACCTAACTTCTAATTGTTTAGCTCCTGCCATTAATGCCAGTATTTCCAGATATCTATATCCTATCTTAGGTTGTATCGCAACTAATAAAATAACCAGACCTGAGGGGTGGCCCCGCGGTAGAGTTGCTGCCTTACTGCGCCAGAGACCTGGGTTTCATCCTGACTACGGGTGCTGTCTGCACGGAGTTTGTACGTTCACCCCGTGACCAGCTTTGTAGGTTAATTGGCATTGGTAAAGATTGTAAATTGTCCCCAGTGCATGTAGGATAGTGGTAGTGTGCGGGGATCGCTGGTCAGCGCGGGCTCAGTGGGCCGAAGGGCCTGTTTCCGAGCTGTATCTCTAAACTAACCCTCTGCAACTTAGCGTGGACAACTGAGTCTTTCACATTCAGCATTCCAACCTTGGGCAAATGTGAAGCAGGTGAATAGCAGCCTTTGCAATGACTGTAACTGCTGTTGAAACTAGAGCTAGATGACAGAGGCAACGCGATTAATGTTATCACTCCACCCTCCCACAGTGGATTATCGCAAAAATCTGAAATTTCACTCCCGTAATTAGCTTAGTTTAGTTTAGCTTAGTTTAGGGATTCAGCGCAGAAACAGGTCTTTCGACCCACCTAGTCCACACCGACCAGAGATCCCCGTAAACTAGCACTATCCTACACACTGGAGACAATTTACAATCTTTACCAAAGCAAACCTGATCACCCAGGTCACAGGGAGAACATACAAACTTCGTACAGACAGCATGCATAGTTCAGGATCAAATCCAGGTCTCTGGCGCTGTAAGGCAGCAACTCTGCCACTGCGGCACGCCTAAGGGCTGGTTATTTTATTTGTTGGATTACAACCTAAGGTAGGAAATAGATTTCAGGAAATACTGGAATTAGTGGCAGGAGCTAAATAATTAGCTCACCACCCTTTGTAAAAGCTATCCTTCAACCTCCTATTAAATCTCCCCCTCCCCCCCACCTTAAACCAATGTCCTCTGTTTCTCGATTCCCCTACTCAGGGCAAGACTCTCATAATTTCATACAGCTCAATAAGATCACCCCTCATCCTCCTGCGCTGCAAGGATTGGAGTCCCAGTCAGCTCAACCTCTCCCGATAGCTCAGGCCCTCGAGTCCTTGCAACATCTTCGTAAATCTTCTCTGTACCCTTTATATCTTTCCTATAACATGGTGCCCAATACTGAACTTAATGCTCTGAATGCAGCCTCATCAATGTCCTATATAACTATAACATGACCTTCCAACTTCTATACTCAATACTCTGACTAATGAAGGCCAAGAGCGCTTTTGACCACACTATCTACCTGTGACATCACCTTCAAGGAACTGTGTACCTGCACTCTGTGTATCTGCTCTACAACACTCCCCAGAGCACTACCATTCACTGTGAGACTTTCCAAAATACAAAAACATCATATTTCTTTGTATTAAATTCCATGAACCATTCCTCAGCCCACCTGGCCAACCGATCAAGAATTTTTTACAACCATCTTCACCATCTGCAATACCACCCACTTTCGTATATTCTGCAAACTTGCTAATCTTGCCATGCATGTTCTCATCCAAATCATTGATATAGATGACAAATATTAATATAGATGAGTCAAGTGCGTTCAATTGTCACAGGAACTCCACAGTAAATTCTACCACTCACTTACACATTAGAAGCAATTTACAGTGGCTATGAATTTGCACGCCTTTGGTTCTTTGCTTTCTATGGGGTGAACATTCCTTGCACTCACCGCCTTGTGTGCAGTTAATTCTGAGCTGGCTGCACAGCTTCCCCTTGCTAAGCTTAATCTTAAGGCTTTGTCCTCTGGTTTTGGACCTGGCAGCACTGTGGATGAAATTTAACTATAGCCATGAGATTGAATATCTCCCCGGGCCTTTTCTCTCCAGCCAACACAATTCCAAGTGCTCCAACCTCCTGTTATGGATGGGATTCCTGAGCTACCTTCTGTCTGCATATCTCTGCTGTAACATGATGATCAGAATTATGCATGATACGGGAGGCACTCCCTGTGACTGTTGGTTTCCTCCGGGTGGTCGGGTTTCCTTCCACATCCCAGAGACCTGCGGGTTTGCGGGTTAATCAGCCCTCTGTAAATTGCCCCCAGTGTGTAGAGAGTGGATGAGAAAGTGGGATAAAATAGAACTAGTGTGAACAGATGATCGATGGTCAGTGTGGACTGAGTGGGCAGAAGGGCCTATTTCCATGTTATATCTTTCAATCAATCAATACATTGCAGGGAAACTCAACGTCCAGGTTCAGGAGCAGCTTCTTCCCACCAACCATTAGGCTATTAAATATTACAACCTCCAAATAAGCTCAGAACTTCAGGGACGAGGGCTTTGTTTTTGTCTTTGCAGTGTATACAAATGACAAAAATAAGTTCAATATATATATTCTTCAAGTAGCCCTTGCTTTCCCTCTCTCTCCATCCCCTCCCCCTTCCCAGTTCAGTTAGATAGAGAGCTCTTAAAGGTAGCAGAGTCAGGGGATATGGCATGAAGGCAGGAACGGGGTACTGATTGTGGTTGATCAGCCATGATCACAGTGAATAGCGGTGCTGGCTCGAAGGTCCGAATGGCCTACTCCTGCACCTATTGTCTATTGTCTCTTGGCTATTCTCTATTCTCCCACCAGTCTTACTGTCTCCGACTACATTATATCTCTGTCTCGCCCACTCCCCTGACATCAGTCTGAAGAAGGGTCTCGACCCGAAACGTCACCCATTTCTTCAATCCGGAGATGCTGCCTGTCCTGCTGAGTTACTTCAGCATTTTGTGTCTACCTTCTATATATATTTATACTGTAGACATTGACATATGTCCTTATACGGAACAATGAAATTCTTACCTGCAGTAGCACAACAGGTATGTAAACATAGTCTATCTATCTATACATAACTAAAGCGCTGATCTTGTGCTCCTCGGGTTTGCGCGGTTTTTCTATTTGCGCAAAAACAGTACGTGATAGTGCTATGATCGATCTCCTCTCCTGCCAGTCAGCACCGTGCAGATTAGTCTCTTCCCCTGTCATTCCCCGGGACGGTCCACCCATTCCTGTGCCATCAAGTCTTTACTGGATCTGAGGGTGGCCGGCGGAGGTCTCCAACCGGACAGAATTTTCGGAGAGACCGGAAACGGCGCGGCGATGTCACCAAACGGAAAGTGGTGAATCTGATCCCAGTGGAGGAGAGCGTCCAGCGTCCGCTGTGAGTCCCAAACTGCCCCTTCCCCTCTGGTCCCCCTCGCTGGCTCTGCTCCCTCCCCCGTGATACCCCCCTCTTCCCCATGGCTCTTCCCCCGTCTTTTCTCTTTCCTCCGAGGGAAGTGACTGTGGGTTGGGGAAAGGAGAGGAAGAGAGAGGTGAGGGAGTGATTGGGGGAAGGGAGGAGGAGAGGGGAAAGAAGAGGGAGGGTGAAGAGGAGGGTGAAGAGAGTGCTAGTGATGAGGGGAAATGAGCTGCGCTTGTGCAGTTGCGGGCTATGGGTGAGTGGTGGAATATTGTGTTGGGGCATCAAGCCTCCTGTGTGACAGGGACCCAACGGGTCCCACTTAGTCTAGTATATAAAACCATAATGAACAACAAAAAGTGCAATATACCTATATATAAATAAAAGTTCAGTATGTACATGTTTATGTGTGTGTATATATATACACACACATAAAACACACATACATATGCGTAGGACAATAAAACATTCTTGACTCAAGCAATATATAATGGTTGATTGAAATAATTTTTTGGGTTCACACCAGCATTGCATTTGTTGGATTGCCATACAATCTACTTAACTTCCTTTCCTAGTTCGATGGAATCTCATCACCACTCATCACTTATCATCAGAGTGCCTTCCAGTCATAGAAGTTTGCAATCCTAAAGCCACTGAACGCAGACATGGTGGATGACCTGGTGTAAATGCCTCTGTGGATGTTATTCCAGTGCGGACACATTGTGGGTTGAGTACTTCCTCCCAGCCAGCAAGAACTATGATCAACGTTATGTTATTCTGAGGCCATACTAATCCACTTGGCTCCCAGTAAGAGTCTGGTGCAGTCGGCAGCCATTTCAAAGATAAACTATTCAAAGTAATTTTAAGCTATGTCTCAGCTACGTCTGACAACTTCATCCTGCTATTGTCACCTGCTCAGCACAACCCCCACGCTGTGATCTAACCGATCTGGCCCAACGCTTCACCTGTGACTCCTACTTACTTACACCAGCTGCCACCACTGTTGGGCTCTCAATTACCCACAGGGAATGTATTTCCTCATTATCAGAGGGTGGTGGGTGCCTGAAACGTGCCGCCCGGAGTGGTTTAGTTTAGGTTAGTTTAGTTTAGTTTAGAGATATGACACGGAAACAGGCCCTTCGGCCCACCGAGTCTGCACCGACCAGTGATCTCCGTACACTAGCACTCTACTGCACACTAATGATCATTTACAGTTTTTACCAAAGCCAATTAACCTACAAACCTGTACGTCTTTGGAGTGTGGGAGGAAACCGAGCACCCGGGAAAACCCCACGCGGGCACGGGGAGAACATGCTACCTCCATACAGGCAGCACCTGAGGAGGATTGAACCTGCGTATCTGACGCTAGTCTACTGCTGCACCACTGTGCCACCCGGTGGTGGTGAATGCAGGTACGATAGTGGCATTGAAGAGTTCTGGATAGGCACAAGGATATGCAGGAATATGGATCACATGCAGACAGATATGTTGGTGTTGGCATCATGTTTGGCACAGATACAGTGGACCAAAGGGCCTGTTCCTGTGCTTTACTGTTCTACATGTCATAACAGCAATGGATTTGGTTGGGGTGGTGGCGCAGCTGGTAGAGCTGCTGCCTCACAGCCCTAGAGACCCGGGTTCGATCCTGGCCTCGGCTGCTGTCCATTGCATGTTCTCCCAGTGATTGGGTGGGCTTTCTTCAGGTGCACCTGTTTCCTCCCACATCCCAAAGACATGCGGGTTTGTGGGTTAATTGGCTTCTATAAAATTGCCTATGTGCTGTAAGTGAATGAGAAAGTGGGATAACATAGAACTAGTGTGAATGGGTGATCGGCGTGAACCCAGCGGGCCGAAGGGCCTGTCTCTATGCTGTATCTTTCATTAAATCAATAAATCAACAGCGGATTTATTCCGGAGCTTGAATCAACAGCAGCAAAGTAACGGCAGCAGCTGGTAGCAGGCACATTGCCAACAGCATTCCATTTTTTTTCCTTCCTTCTTCCACACCTGGTTTGGACAAATCCATCATTTTTTACAGAAGTCACAAGGGTCAATTAGTTTGCAAACCCTCTTTTACAACCACACACACAAAAAACCTGGAATAACTCAGGAGGTCTGGTAGCATCTCTGGAGATCCATGGTCTTACCTCGTTCTGTCCCACTCATTAGCTTTTACCAGAACTATCTCGATATTAATTTTGTTTACCCATTTTATCTGAGCTTTCACCAGCTTGTTACTGGCTTTATCTTGCACTAAACGTTATTGACATTGTTCCCTTTATCGTGTATCTGTACATTGTGGACGGCTCGATTGTAATCATGTATTGTCTTTCAGCTGACTGGATGGCACTCAACAAAGGCTTTTCACTGTACCTTGGTATATGTGACAATAAACTATGCTCAAACTCAAACTCAGCATTGCCCAGTTCAATAACTCCACATTCAGCATTTGCTGTTGATAGCAGATGTAAAGTCTTCTCCTTCACCTTACCACCCTCTATAAATCTTCCCCTCATTGAAACAGCCACTGAATACATAAGTTCATAAGTTCATAAGCCATAGGAGCAGAATTACACCATTCAGCCCATCGTGTCTACACCGCCATTCAATCATGGCTAGTCTATCTTTCCCTCTCAACCCCATTCTCCAGCATTCTCCCCATAACCCTTGACACCCTTACTAATCAAGTATCTGTCAATATATTCAACAAGAACCTGTCACATATTCCCTTTCTCCAGAGATGCTGCCTGTCCCGCTTAGTTACTCCAGAATTTTGTGTCTATCTTCGGTGTAAACCAGCATCTGCATTTCCTTCCCACACAAGAATCTGTCAATCCCTTTCTCCAAATACCATGAGAAATATGTCATTAAAGCTACATAGAGAGCGAGAAAAGAACCAACAGAATTTGGTTGTGGCATAAAACAACCTCAGCTTTATCTGTGAAAGATTCCATTAAATGGTCGATTTCCTCAGCTAACTCACTGCGCGTTACGTTTAAAGCGATTGCGATTAAAATCTTACGAGTTGCAGCCTCAATTGTTAATAGAGGCATTCCTCCTTTAGAATGACCTTTCCACTTGTGAATAATTGAACCTTTAGTGGCTTCAAGCTAATGCACAAAGCAGCAGGACTTGTGCAAGAGGGAAAGTGATCGAGCAGGTGACGAGACCAAGAGGGGGCATGACATTACTGCCTGCTCCTCCACTCTGAGAAAGTGCTTCCAACAAAGTCACCCCGAGGATCAGACTGAATAAAACAAGAAACCCACTTCTGTTTGGTCATCATCTTCCATCTTAACCTTTGCTGACCCCACACAAGGAGAAGAACAACATAAATGAAAAGCAAGTGGCAACCCTTCCCTGTTTAAGAGAGGAATCTCTTTAAGGGCAGAAAATCCTCAGCAGTTTCTAGCACTGGCATATGTTTCCTTCGACATCTGAGAAAACAATCTGCTGGCCTTTGCTGACGTTAGATATCCAAATGTAAAAGTAAGATTTAAGATTTCAGTTGACGACCGTTGAACTTCCAAGTTCCTGGAATAACTGGGGCTGAATTGCTAATTTTAGTGCAAAAACCTTCCCCCATAATTCCGCAAATGATTAGCATTCCCATTATTTCATGGTAGACATCAGCAATAGAAAGAGCATTAGGAATTAGGCAAACTTTTGCAAGGGAACTGAAACAATGTGATTTTGTTCATGTTATTCCCTTGTTAAATTTCAGATAATGTTGAAATATCTTTTGGGAATTAACCTGTTAATAAATGCACAATCCACAAAGTGCTGCCAATACTGGAAGACATCAAGTATGGTGGCGCAGTGGTAGAGTTGCTGCCTTACAGTCCCAGAGACCCGGGTTCGATTCTGACCTCGGTGCTGTCTGTATGGAGTTTGTACATTCTCCCTGTGGGTTTTCTCCTGGTGCTCCGTTTTTCTGCCACTCTCCAAAGATGTACAGGTTTGTAGGTAAATTTGATTCGGTAAAATTGTAAATTGTCCCTAGCGTGTAGAATAGTGCTGGTGTAAGGGATGATCGCTGGTTGGTGCAGACTGGGTGGGCAAAGGGCCTGTTACCACACTGCATCTCTAAACTCTAAAAGTGTAAAGGAAACTGAGGGGCAACTTTTTCACACAGAGGATGCTGCGTTTATGGAACGAGCTGCCAGAGGAGGGAGTTGAGGCAGGTCGTATAACACCATTTAAAATACATTTGGATAGGTACATGGATATGAAAGGTTTAAGGGGATATGGGGCCAAGTGGGACTAGCATGGACAAGTTGGGCTGAACGGGTTGTGGCTGCGCTGCATGTCAAGGTACAAGAAAAATTGAAGTTTTGCAACAAGAAAGATAAATAAATAATTGGACAACTTACCAGAATAATTTCTGTGAAAGTGAGAAGCAAAAAACGCTGTGAATCGAAAGCTAAAAGAGCTGCCACAGTAAATTGAAACAATACTAATGTTGGAATTTGAAGTGTCGAGAGTTGCTGAAGAGAAAAGAGGTGATGACATGAAAGTAGAGAACTGTGTTACGATCAGAAACGTCACCTATCCACGTTCTCCAGAGAAGCTGCCTAGCCCGCTGAGTACTCCAGCACTTTGTGTCTGTTTTGGTAAACCCGCATATGCGTTTCCTTGTTTCAACATCATCAAAGAGAGAGAGGAAAGGAATTGCATATGCTGGTTTACAAAAAAAGACACAAAGTGCTGGAATAACTCAGGAGGTCTGTTAGCATCTCTGGAGATCCATGTTCTCCAGAGATGTTGCCTGTCTCGTTGAGTTACTCCAGCACTCTGTGTCTTTTTGGAAGCTGATTTTAGCAGTGGAAGTGATCTTTTGGAAATCCTGCTATTCAATTATTTAAAGCAGCAACATAAAATGATGTTTAAAGGAGATTCTTCATCTCTATAGTCTGTTTCACATTTACCACCTGATCTGCATCCCAGTGACATAAACCAGATATGCCTCTGTACTTTCGTAAAGCACCGTAACACCTGCCTTGCCTCTGAAAAGGTAGGATTACAAATATTCTCTGCAGCTTTTAAACACAGAGACTTAACATCTGTGTGCATCAAATTTTTTCAAACCCTGCTACTTAACTATAAACATTTGCCCTCGTGACTGGAAAACATGGCGTAAAAATGAACCCCGATAGTGTATTTAAATAAATGTTCAACAATTTTCAAGCTCTGCAGACACAACAAGGGAAAGCTTGGCACTTGGAATGGAAAAGGCTGAGAATATTGTGAGGAATTTGAGAACTTTGATGCACAGGCTAATCTTGGTCTCTGAAGAATGTTTAAAAGTTCTGTATCATAAAGATGTGATACCAGAATTTAATCTTTTTTTATTCCCCAATCCTTCAAAGCACAGACCTTTCTTAGGGTATTGTGAAGAACTTCTCTGTTCTCTGAAGAAGGGTCTCGACCTGAAACCTCACCTATTCCTTTTCTCCAGGGATGCTGCCTGACCTGCTGAGTTTTTGCAGCATTTTGTGTCTGATGTCCCTCTGCACAGTTTCCCGAAAAGATGATAGGAAATAGAGTTATACAGCGCGGAAACATCCCTTCGGCCCAACTTGCCCACGCCGACCAACCTGTCGCATCTACACCAGTTCCACCTGCCCGCGCGTTTGGCCCACATCCCTCCAAACCTATCCTTTCCATGTACCTGTCCAAATGTTTTTTTTAAATGTTGCAATAGTGCCTGCCTCAACTACCTCCGGCTGCTCATTCCATACACCCACCACCCTTGTGTAAAAACTTCTCCCTCAAATTCCTATTAAATCCTTGCCCCCCTCTCAACTTCCCCTTCCCCATAGGTTAGATTATGACCTAGGGAGCCAATCACTTACCTCTCCACAACTCCTGCAGATGCAGTTTACAACCTAGAGCAGTACAGCACAGGAACAGGCCCTTCGGCCCACAATGTCTGTGCCAAACACGATGTCAAGTTGCGCTAAGCTCCTCTGCCTGCACGTGATCCATATCCCTCCAATCCCTGCATTCTCTCTCATATTCACGTCTCATAATCTTAGGTGCTGAGAGGGTGATACAAACTTTTCAGCAGGTGGGCTTTTATTTACAAGTTTTGTACACCCACATTTACAAAACATTGAACAGTACAGATACTAAATGCTGGAGTAACTCAGCGGGACAGTGACATTCCTTCTCTCCAGAGTTGCTGCCTGTCCCACTGAGTTATTCTAGCATTTTGTGTGTATCTTCGATTTAAACCAGCATCTGCAGTTCTTTCCTACACATAGAACAGTACAGCACAGGAACAGGCCCTTCAACCCACAATATCTGTGCTGAACATAATCCTAAAATAAACCCATCTTCTCCATTTGCACATGTTCCTTACTCCTCCATTCTCTACACATCCATATGCTTATCAAAAAATCACTTTCACATCTATGTGTGCCAAACAGTTCAAACCCTCGTCTTAACTGCAATAATTTGCCCTCATGAATGGAAAATGTGATGTAAAACGAACCTTTATAATGTATTTAATCACATTTTTTTTTAAAATTAATCTGTAGCCTCCTTTTGCTCTGGTATTTTATTTAATTCACATGTTTAATCTATAATGTTTTATTATTAATGTTTAATGTTTTATGTGTCATTCCTAACTGTCACGGTGTGTCATGTTGTCACTTGCGGGCAGAGCACCAAGGCAAATTCCTTGTATGTGAATGGCCAATAAACTTATTCATTCATTTGTTCATTCATTCATTCATTTCAATGAATCTGCCTCCACCACCACCAGTTTCAGGCATCCACCGTAAAATATTTACCCCGCACATCTCTGTGAAACTTAATTCTTTTCACCTTATAACTATACCTCCTAGTTTTTGACATTCCACCCTGGGGAAAAAAGGTTCCTGATGGACCATGGATTATTCTATAACTTTAGTTTAGTTCATGTTCATTAGAGCAGAATTAGTCCATTCAGCCCATCGAGTCTTCTCTGCCATTCAATCATTGCTGATCTATATTTCCCTCTCAACCCAATTCTCCTATATACTCCCTATAATCCCTGACACCAGTACAAATCAAGAAACTCAATCTCCACCTTAAAAATACCGATTGACTTGGCCTCCACAGCCGTCTGTGGCAATGAATTCCACAGATTCACCATTCTGACATTCCTCCTCATCTCCTTTCTAAAGGTACGTCCTTTAATTCTGAGGCTATGAACTCTGGGCCTGTACTCGCCCACAAGTGGAAACATCCTCTGCACATCCACTCTGTCCAGGCCTTTCGCTATTAAAGGGCCTGTCCCACTTAGGCAATTTTTTAGGCGATTGCCGGCGACTGTCATTGTCGTAGCAGGTCGCCAAAAAAAACGGCAACTGGACCCCTCTATGACAATGTCTACGACAATGTCTACAACAAGCTTCAACAACCTACCACCTAGTCAACGTCAAGCTACGGCAAGCTACCGACAACCGGCGACCCATTAGGACGTCCACCTACGACCACACCTACGACAACCCATGACCACACAGGCGACAACCTAGGACAACCAAAGTCAATCTACGTCCACCCGCGACAAGCTATGACCCTGTCGGCGACAACTGAAGACAACTGAAGACAATTCAGTCGCCGGTAACCTGTCGCCGATTGACGTAGGTTGACGTAGGTAGTCGCCAATGGAATTCACCAAAGTCAGCACCGGCGACAACCTACGTCACGTGGAGACAACCTACGACAGCACCTATGTCAGGAGAAGTCAAGCTACGCTCATTGGCGTCAACCTGCTGTCGCCTAAAATGTTTGAACATGTTGAAAATTCAGAGGTGACCAAAAAGACGCTACAACTCTTTGGGCGACTGAGGAGACTACTCACGACCATACAGGCGATTCCACGGCGACCATGTGGCAACAGCCTAGTTGCCTGTAGTCACCTAAAACATAGCCTAAGCGGGAGAGGCCCTTAAGTTTCTATGAGGTCTCCCCTCATCAGTTCAGTTTAGATTAGAGGTACAGTACGGAACCAGGCCCTTTGGCCCACTGAGTTGATGCCGACCATCGATCACCAAAACTCCAAACAGACTGCACGCAAGGCCAGGATCGAACCAGGGTCACTTGCGCTATAAGGCTGCAGCTCTACCAGCTGCGCCACTGTGCCACACAAAAACCGCGAGTCTGATCACCTTGGTTCCATTGCAGCTTCTGCATTTCTCAATAGAACCTGCAGAATTTTGTATGTTTAAATAATGTTCTCTGTATTAAAAATAAAGCATGGAAAGACTGGGACAGCAAAGCTGTCTTTTCTTTCAAAGATACCCTGTCATAATTCTGTAAAACACGGTGCTTCTTCCAGATCTGTAACTGACACCACTCTGCAAACACACATAAATTCTGTAGCATGCAAAGCTGTACGGATAAGGGCCTACAGCAGTGTCACCTTTTCCCCTCGAATTCGAGCTACGGGCCTTGCTCCATAAATCCATAGGCTTAATGACCTCTGACAGATTGAACGCTTCTTCACCACCCAGATGACTCAAAGTCACCACACTGGGAAGTAACCAGTGCAGCAGATAAGATTACTCCACAAGCTGCACTTGTCTAGTTGTGTTCGTCGATGCTCCCTGGCCTGACCTGACCCTCACTTCCTTCAGGTCAGGCCTGAAAACAACCGCGGTAAAATATACCAGGTTAGGACAAGCTGTACAGGCAGCACAGTGGAGCAGCGATAGAGGTGCTGCCTCACAGCGCCAGAAACCCAAATTCGATCCTGACTACGTTCTCTCTGTGACCGCGTGGGTTTTCTCCGGGTGCTCCGGTTTCCTCCCACACTCCAAAGACGTACTGGTTTGTAGGTTAATTGGCTTTGGCAACAATAGTAAATTGTCCCTAGTGTGTAGGATAGTGCTAGTGTGCAGGGGGATAGCTGGTCGGCACGGACTCGGTGGGCTGATATAACGCGGTCTGTTTCCGCACTATATCTCCAAAGTCCAAAGGAAAATAATATTGGTTAATCAAAGTTCATGCAATGGGATTTTCATTCAGACATGCCACACATTTCAGAAGCAAGCTTCTGACTATGTTTCATTCAAAGTTTAGGATTAGGTTTATTATTGTCACGAGGTACAGTGAAGAGCTTTGTAGAGGAAGAGGGGAAGAAACTGCTCCTGAGTCTGGTGGTGCTTGCTTTCAAGCTTCTATATCTTTTGCCCGAGGGGAGCAGGGAGAAGAAGGAATGACCGGGGTGGGACATGTCTTTGATTATGTTGGCTACTTTTCTTGGGCAGCGTGAGGTATCGATGGAGTCAATGGTGGAGAGTTTAGTGTGTTTTAGGTAAACAGATCTGTGAGCAACTTAGTGCTATGGTAGAATGTGCTCTAGCCCCTCAAACTCTTCAAGTAGGGGAATCAAGAACCAGAGGACCTAAGGGGAAAGATTTAATAGGAACCTGAGGAGCAATATTTTTACACAAGGTTAGTGTACGGAGTGATCGCTGGTCGACATGGACTTGGTGGACTGAAGGGTCATTTTCTGCACTGTACCTCCAAAGTCCAAAGATGACTTCTGTTGTTCAAATGCATTTTTGATGCATCCAGAAGCCTCGTTTCTCCATCAGAAGGAATCGCTATTTTTCTCTTAGCCCAAGGATAAAGATTTGCTTGCACCATGACCGTTGCAGGGAGAATCATACATCCAATTCTCATTTATGTGGTCCATTTCCCCACTGTATAATTTAATGTTTTTGGAACTTTGGTAAGGAAAATATTGAAACAAAATGAATCAACAAATCCCGGGATTTAGTCTTTACTTTAGGTTTCAGTCTTTAGGCATACAGCGTGAAAAGAGGCTCTTCGAACCACGAAAGAGTCCATGCAAACCAGCGATCACCCCGTACACTGGTTCTATCCTACACACTCGGGACAATTTACAATTTTACCAAAGCCAATTAACCTACAAACCTGTACAACTTTGGAGCGTGGAAGGAAACCGGAGCTCCCGGAGAAAATCCACGTGGTCACAGGGAGGACGTACAAACTCCATACTGACAGCACCTACGATTAGGATTGAACCAAGTTCTCTGGCACTGTGAGGCAACGACTCCACCGCTGTGCTACTGTATAACCCCTCTGGATAATGGACGAATATTTCAATGTATTCATTGCTCAGCATTCCATAAATGATTCAATCCAGTTTAACGTCGCTGACATTGTGCCTCATTGGGACTTCATTCCACAACTGGTCACTCCGAGGCTGCCTTCTTCGAATTCCAATGTGAGCTTTGTCGGCAGAGTACTATTCTGGCTGGGATTGTTTTGTGAATACCTTTTTGATCATCTCACTTAAGGGATTTCCTTTGAGGTGCAATTAACCACGTTGATGATGGATGCAACCCAAATAATTCTATTTAATTTTACCACCTTTCCGTGTAAAGTTCTTACATCCAATTAAAATTCCTCTGGTATCTCTTTTCCCCAGATCCGCAACTTCATTTTTATCAAGAGTCACTTTGATCTTCACTACATGTCAGGAGGATTAAGGAATCCAGTCGGTGTTTGATGGTAAATTCTTGATAACCAAAGTTGGGAGCAACAGCCAAAATATTGACTTAATGAGGATCAGATGGAGTTATTTTTTGCACGTGATTAAAGATCAAATATAAATACGGTACCAAGACGGTGCAATGTGCTGTAGCCCCTAAAACGCTTCAGTAACACCTCTATGGTATAACTGCATTCAAATAAAAATTTGGTGATCTATTTTCAAATGTTGAAGCTTTGTTGTGACTTGCTTTAAGGAATCTGTAAAGGCTACAAAGTGCTGGAGTAACTCAGCTGGTCAGGCATCCATCTCCGGAAAACATGCATAGGTGACGTTTTGGATCGGGACCCTTCTTCAGGCTAACCGGACATTTCGCCTATCCATGTTTCCAGAAATGATTCTTGTCCTGCTGAATTACTTCATCACTTTGTGTCCTTTTGTACAAAACAAGAATCTGCAGTTCTTTGTTTCTGCCTTAAGGAATCTGGATCTTTATTTTATCTCCCATTCAGTCTCTCTAGTCCACACGCTACCCACAGCAAATCACTAACCTCGTATCATTATTCTGACAAGAGTGTCAAGGAGTTTCACAAGTTGGCCCAAAGAGACTATCCCATTAGTCCCCCTAACTATGTGCATTGCTTGCTCCCTCTATAGGATGATCTATGAATTCTCCAATTTGTTTAGGTAACTAACCTACAAACATTCCCCTCTACCATTTTTGATCTATTCTTTTCCCCCCGGACAAGGTACTATCACAACATTCCCCCGGATGAGGCAGGTACCATCACAACATTTAAGAAACATTTAGACAGGTACATGGATAGGATAGGTTTAGAGAGATATGGGCCAAACACGGGCAGGTGGGACATGTAGATGGGGCAAGATGGCCGACGTGGGCAAGCTGGGCTGAAGGGCCTGTTTCCACTCTGTAAGACTCTATGACCTTCTCTTCCCTGTGCCCACCTGGACTCACACCCATTTCACCCTTTCCTCATCTCGTTCAACCTATATTCCTTCCTCTGGCTTCAAAGGGTGCAGAGAATATCTACGAGGATGTTGCCAGGACCCGAGGGGCCGGACCTATAGGGAGAGGTTGGGCAGGCTAGGACTTTATTCCTTACAGTGCAGGAGGATGAGGAGTGATCTTGTAGAAGTGTATAAAATCATGAGGGGAATAGATAGGGCGAAAGCACAGTCTTTTTTCCCAGACTGGGGTCAATCAGGAACTAGAAGACATAGGTTTATGGTGAAAGGGGAAAGATGTAATAAGAACCTGAGGGGTAGCTTTTTTCACAGCTCGTTATATGGAACGAGCTGCCAGAGTAGATAGTTAAGGCAGATACAATAGCAACATTCAATAGACATTTGGATGGGCACGTGGATAGGAAATCGGTAGTAAAGAAAGCAAACTCAATGTAAGCATTTATTTCAAGAGGGCTTGTATACAAAAACAGGGATGCAATGTTGATGCTCAAAAGGGCGCTGGTAAGGCCGCATTTGGAATATTGTGGGCAATTTTGGGCACCATATCTGAGGGAGGATATGCTGGCTCTGGAGATGGTTCAGAGGAGGTTTACAAGAATGATTCCAGGAATTAGTAAGTTAACCTATAATGAGCATTTGTTGGCACTGGGTCTGTACTCGCTGGAGTTTAGAATAATGAGGGGCGACCTCATTGAAACATACAGAATAGTGAAGGCTTGGATAGAGTGGATGTGGAGAGGATGTTTCCACTAGTGGGAGAGTCTAGAACTAGAGGTCATAGCCTCAGAATTAAAGGATGTTCTTTTAGGAAGGAGATGAGGAGAAATTTCTTTAGTCAGAGGTTGGTGAATCTGTGGAATCCTTTGCAACGGAAGGCTATAGAGGCCAAGTCAGTGAATATTTTAGAGGCAGAGATAGATTGATTTTTGATTATGGGGAGAAGGCATGAGAATGGGGTTGGGTGGGAGATATAGATCAGCCATGATTGAATGGCGGAGTAGACTTGATGGGCCGAATGGCCTAATTCTATTTCTGTTCCTTATGAAATATTTAGAGCGATATGGGCCAAGCGAGGGAAAGTGGGACGTTTCGATGGGACATCATGGTCAGCATGGGCAAGTTGGGCCAAAGGGTCTGTTTCCATGCTGTTTCACTCCGGCTCTCAATGCTGTTATAGTACCTGTCTCAACTACCTCCTCTGGCAGCTTGCTGCATACACCATCACCCTCTGTGTGGAAAAGTTGCCCCTCAGTTTCCTATTAAACCTTTCCCCACACACACATTCCGATAAAGATATTTATTGGCATTCAAATAAATCGATTTGGTTGGATGGCATGCAAAATAAAGCTTTTAACTGTACTTCGGTACACGTGACAATAATAAACCTAAACCTAAGCCTGGGCTTGCATGAAGTACTTAAGAGTCAACATGAAAGATAATCAGACACACACTGTTAACTTGCCAAAAAAGGAGTAATTAGCAAGGGTGACTAAAACAATAAAACGATGAATGTAAGGGTTACACATCACATTTCCCAATCGAGGATTTGCGAAATGCGTGCGTAAAGGCTCAGCATCCCAAAGTATTTCAAGGTCAACGTTACATTTAACTATGGTCTATCAATCAAATGCAAAACCTAAGATGATGTATGCACTGTGACGGAATTCACCAATTGGAGATCTTCGCCTTGAATCCTGGTGTGAGCAAGGTGACCCGTGAAGTTAATGTGAGACCACCATGGAGCTTGAAAAAATAACCACACAGCTTCTCAACACAAGAGAAAAAAGAAAAAGCTACTGACATTTATAGTCACAGAAATGAGATTTAACCATGAAGAGGTAGGAGCTCAGTTTTATCCACAGTCGTGGTTGCAATATTCTAGAATGCATAATTTCTGAGCCACACACATATTCTTATAAAGATATTTATCGGCATTCCTGAAGGTAATGGTTAAAAATGGGCTTTGCCTACAATTCTGCACTCTGCGGTCAGATTCACTTCTGTCAAGTCAAGATTGTTTAATTGTTTAGTTTTGGTTCAGTTTAGTTAAGTTTGTTTTGGGTTGGTTTGGGTTGGTTTGATTTGGGTAGGTTTGGGTTGGTTTGGTTTGGGTTGGTTTGGTTTGGGTTGGTTTGGGTTGGTTTGCTTTGGGTTGGTTTAGATTGGGTTGATTTGGGTTGGTTTAGATTGGGTTGGTTTGGTTTGGGTTGGTTTGGGTTGGGTTGGTTTGGTTTGGGTTGGTTTGGGTTGGTTTTGGTTGGTTTGGTTTGGGTTACATAGAAACATAGAAACATAGAAACATAGAAAATAGGTGCTGGAGGAGGCCATTCAGCCCTTCGACCCAGCACCACCATTCATTGTGATCATGGCTGATCGTCCCCAATCAAAAACCCGTGCCTGCCTTCTCCCCATATCCCTTGATTCCACTAGCCCCTAGAGCTCTATCTAACTCTCTCTTAAATCCATCCAGTGATTTGGCCTCCACTGCCTTCTGTGGCAGGGAATTCCACAAATTCACAACTCTCTTGGTGAAAACGTTTTTTCTCGCCTCAGTCTCAAATGGCCACCCCTTTATTTTAAGACTGTGGCCCGTGGTTCTGGACTCGCCCAACATTGGGAAAAAATTTCCTGCATCTAGCTTGTCCAGTCCTTTAATAATTTTATATGTTTCTATAAGATCCCCCTCATCTTTCTAAACTCCAGTGAATACAAGCCTAGTCTTTTCAATCTTTCATCATATGACAGTCCCACCATCACAGGGATCAATCTCGTGAACCTACGCTGCACTGCCTCAATCAGAAGGATGTCCTTCCTCAAATTAGGAGACCAAACCTGTACACAATACTCCAGATGTGGTCTCACCAGAGCCCTATACAACTGCAGAAGAACCTCTTCACTCCTATACTGAAATCCTCTTGTTATGAAGGCCAACATTCCATTAGCTTTCTTCACTGCCTGCTGTACCTGCACGCCAACTTTCAGTGACTGGTGTACAAGAACACCCAGGTCTCTGTGTACCTCCCCCTTACCTAACCTAACCCCATTGAGATAATAATCTGCCCCCTTATTTTTGCCGCCAAAGTGGATAACCTCACATTTATTTATGTTATACTGCATCTGCCACGCATCATCCCACTCACTCAACCTGTCCAGGTCACTCTGCAACCTCCTAACATCCTCTTCACCGTTCACACTGCCACCCAGCTTTGTGTCATCCGCAAACTTGCTAGTGTGCTCCTAATTCCCTCTTCCAAATTATTAATATATATGGTAAACAGTTGCGGCCCCAACAACGAGCCTTGCGGCACTCCACTCGCCACTGCCTGCCATTCTGAAAAGGACCCGTTCACTCCTACTCTTTGCTTCCTGTCTGCAAACCAATTTTCTATCCAAGTCAACACCCTACCCCCAATACCATGTGCTCTAATTTTAGTCACCAGTCTCCCGTGTGGGACCTTATCAAAGGCTTTCTGAAAGTCTAGATACACTACATCCACTGGCTCCCCTTCATCCATTTTACTTGTCACATCCTCAAAAAATTCCAGAAGATTAGTCAAGCATGATTTTCCTTTCATAAATCCATGCTGACTTGGACTAATCCTTTTACTGCTATCCAAATGCCCCCTTATTACCTCTTTAATAATTGACTCCAGCATCTTTCCCACCACCGAAGTCAGGCTAACTGGTCTGCAATTTCCCGTTTTCTCTCTCGCTCCTTTCTTGAAAATGGGATAACATTTGCTATTCTCCAATCCACAGGAACTGATCCTGAATCTATTGAACATTGGAAAATGATCACCAATGCGTCCACTATTTCTAGAGCCACCTCCCTGAGGACCCTGAGATGCAGACCATCAGGCCCAGGGGATTTATCATCCTTCAGTCCCATTAGCCTACCCAATACTATTTCTTGCCTAATGAAAATTTCTTTCAGTTCCTCTACCCCCTTAGATCCTCTGTCCTCCAGTACTTCTGGGAGATTGTTTGTGTCTTCCTTAGTGAAGACAGATCCGAAGTACCAGTTCAACTCTTCTGCCATTTCCTTGTTCCCCATAATAATTTCACCCGTGTCTGCCTTCAAGGGACCCACATTTGACTTTGCTATTCTTTTTCACTTAACATATCTAAAGAAGCTTTTACTGTCCTTCTTTATATTCCTGGCCAACTGGGTTGGTTTGGTTTGGGTTGGTTTGGGTGTTGAGCTTCATTGTGGACGTTGTTTTGTGCATGACGCCATTTTTGTGCAATTTAGTTCTTCAGATATTTCAATGGACTACCCAATAACATAAAAAACATTATGTTCACATTTCATGCAAGAGTCACGCAACCAATGTCCCAGATATCAGAATAGATTTTAAATGTTTGGTTAGAAATTTAACCTTGTCATACCTATCTTTAGGCCAGTTTCAGGCATTAACATGGACCTCCCTTTGACAGTTATTGATCTATGGCTTGATGAAGTGTTTTTCAGACATTCTTGGTTGCCATCTGATACTGGAGCTTTCTAATGTGTTGCTAAATCTCTGTTGTTATTGCTGAGGATTAAATGGAAGATCTGCTGATTTTTTTTATCATGTTACAGAAGCTCAGATGTTACCTTACAGTTGTACAAGACGTTGGTGAGGCCACATTTGGAGCACTGTGTTCAGTTTTCATCACCCTGCTATAGGAATACGGCTAGAAATAGTGCAGAGAAGATTTAAAGGATGTTGCCAGGAGTTAAGGGCCTGAGCTATATGGAGAGGTAGGATAGGTTAGGACTTTAGTCCTTGGAGCACAGGAGGCTGGTGATCTTATAGAAGTGTATAAAACCATGGGGGGAATGGATAGGGTGAATGCACAGAGTCTTTTAGCCAGGGTAGGGGAATCACAAACAAGAAGATAGAGGTTAAGGTGAGAGAGGAAATATTTAATAGGAACCTGAGGGACATCATTTTCACTGTGGGTGATGGGTAAGAGCTGCTAGAGAAGGTGGGTGAGACAGGTATTAAAATGACATTTAAAAAACACTTGGACCGTTACATAGTCAGGAAAGGTTTAGAGGGATATGGGCCAAATGCAGGAAAATGGGACTCACTTAGATGGGGCATCTTGGAAGGCAAGGACAAGATGGGCCAAAAGGCCTGTTTCCATGCTGTATGACTTCTTCTTCTTCTTCTTAAGCCCTTTGCTCCTCTAGGGAGCATAGGCCATTGACAAATGTCCTCCACCTCACTTGGTTGTTAGCAGTTCTTTCGAGATCTCCCCAGTTGAGCCCACTCTCAGACATTTCTGTCTGGACACCTCTTCTCCAGCTGTTCCCGGGGTGACCTCTTTTCCTTTTTCCTTGGGGGTTCCATTTCAGGGCTTGCCGGGTGATGTTTGTGGCAGGTTTCCTCAGGGTGTGTCCAATCCAACTCAATTTTCTCCTTCGCAATTGTAAGTTAATGGGCTCCTGGCTTGTTCTTTTCCACAGGTCCACATTGCTTACTTTATATCTCCACCAGATGTTAAGTATTCTCCTAAGGCAGGTGTTAATGAATGTTTGCAGCCTGTTTGTAGTGTGTTTTATTGTTTTCCATGTCTCTGATCCAAAAAGCATCACCTGTTTCACATTTGAGTTAAAGATGTGTATTTTGGTGTTGATTGAGATGTGTTTTGTGTTCCAGATCTTCCTGAGCATGTTAAACACCACCCTAGCCTTATTGATTCTATTTTTGATGTCTGCCTCTGCCCCGGTGATGTCCACAACATTGCCTAGGTATGTGAATGTTTCTACCTCCTCTAGAGCAGTGCTGTGCATAAGGATAGGGTTGCTGGTTTTGGAGTGGATCCTCATCACCTGTGTCTTTACTGTATTGGGTGTGACCAATTTTGTTGCAGCTTGTGAGAGTCTGTCCGTCTTCTCCTGCATTTGTATCTGTGTGTGTGTGTGAAAGGAGAGCTATGTCATCTGCAAAGTCAAGATCATCTAGCTGCTCCCACATTGTCACTGAATTCCATTTCTTTTCCCTTCAGTTGTTTCCATCATGATCCAGTCAATTGCTAGGAGGAACAGGAATGGTGACAATAGACATCCCTGTTTTACGCCCGTCCTGACATTAAAACTCTGAAAGAGCTGGCCTGCATGCATAACATTGCCTGAGGTTCCATTATACCAGTTCTTGATTAAGTTTATGATCTTGGTGGGAATTCCATAGTGGTCCATTAGGCACCATAGTGTTGTCCTGTCTAAGCTGTCAAATGCTTTCTGAAAGTCAATGAACTTGATGTACAGGGACATGTTCCATTCAATAGACTGCTCAATGATGCTGCGTAATGTTGCTATGTGGTCTGTGCATGAGCGATCCTTCTTGAATCCTGCTTGCTGGTCCCGTAGCCGCTTGTCTACAGCTTCCTGAAGACGGTTGAGGATGACCCAGTTGCGAATTTTACTGGATGATCCCTCAGTAGTTGTCACATTTTCTTTTTTTTGGCAGTTTCACGATGTATCCCTTTGCCCATTCTGTGGGTGTCTTTTCCTCTTCCCAAATTCTCCCAAAGACTTGATGACTTCATTTGATTTTAATTTAATCCTGGTAAAAAGGTTCTGATTGTCTAACCTATCTCTGCCTCCCATAATTTTATAGACTTATTCCGATAACATGTATATGCAGGGATACGGATCATGTGCAGCTAGAGGAGATTGGTTTATCTTGGCATCATGTTGGGTACAGATATTGTGTGCTGAAGGGCCTGTCCCTGTGCCGTACTGTTCCTTGTTCTATGTTCTGCGAAACCAGAGCATGCAGTAGAAACCCATGCTGTCCTGTGCTTTTACTGGCTGTACCTTTCTATAAAAAAAGGACACAAAGTGCTGGAGTAACTCAGCAGGTCAGGCAGCATCTCTGGAGAACATGGATAGGTGACATTTCGAGTTAGGGTCTGAGTCTGAAGAAGGCACAGTGATAGAGTTGCTGCCTTAGAGTCCAGGGTTCGGTCCTGACTACGGGTGCTGTCTGTACTGAGTTTGTACGCTCTCCCTGTGATTGGGTGGGTTTTCTCTGGGTGCCCGGTTTCCTCCCACACTCCAAAGACGTGCAGGTTTGTAGGTTAATTGACAATAGACAATAGACAATAGACAATAGGTGCAGGAGTAGGCCATTTGGCCATTCGAGCAAGCATCGCCATTCAATGTGATCATGGCTGATCATCCTCAATCAGTACCCCGTTCCTGCCTACTCCCCATATCCCCTGACTCCGCTATTTTTAAGAGCCCTATTTAGCTCTCTCTTGAAAGCATCCAGAGAACCTGCCTCCACCGCCCTCTGAGGCAGAGAATTCCACAGACTCACCACTCTCTGTGAGAAAAAGTGTTTCCTCGTCTCTGTTCTAAATGACTTACTCCTTATTCTTAATCTGTGGCCCCTGGTTCTGGACTCCCCCAACATCGGGAACATGTTTCCTGCCTCTAGTGTGTCCAAGCCCTTAACAATCTTACATGTTTCAATGAGATGCCCTCTCATCCTTCTAAACTCCAGAGTGTACAAGCCCAGCCGCTCCATTCTCTCAGCATATGACAGTCCCGCCATCCCGGGAATTAACCTTGTAAACCTACGCTGCACTCCCTCAATAGCAAGAATGTCCTTCCTCAAATTAGGGGACCAAAACTGTACACAATTGGCTTCTGGAAATTGTCCCTAGTGTGTAGGGTAGTGCAAGTGTACAGGGTGATCGCTAGTCGGTGGGCTGTATCTCTAAAGTGTTAAGTGACCCGAAATGTCACCTATCCATGTTGTCCAGACATGTCCAGACATGCTACCTGATCCACTGAGTTACTCAAGCACTTTGCGTCCTTTTTTGTAAACCAGCATCTGCAGTCCCTTGTTTCTACATGTATAGGAAGAAACTGCAGATGCTGGTTTAAACCGAAGATAGACACAAAGCTGGGAGTAACTCAGCGGGACAGGCAGCATCTCTGGAGAGAAGGAATGGGTGACGTTTCGGGTCGAGACCCATCTTCAGACTGTACTTTTCTATGTTCTATGTCGTTCTAAATAAAGCCAAAATAAGTTAAAGGGTCAAACGAGAAGGACTGGCACTAATGTGAAAATCAAACTAATAACCGCTTTGATATTAAACAATCCTTTCAGGATTTTGTTTCCATTTTTGAAGTATACCAGTTATTCATGGCTGTGACTGTGGAGGTAAACCTCTTTTAATCTACCCCCTCTGTGTGCCATCATCTTTTAACTGTATTTAAAACAAACTATGACTGGAAATGTTTGAAGGTATGAAAACATTTTGCAAAATGTTTTTGCCACAGTTCGGGGCCACCCAGGGGCCACAGTCTTAGAATAAAGGGGAGGTCATTTAAGACTGAGGTGAGAACAAACTTTTTCACCCAGAGAGTTGTGAATTTATGGAATTCCCTGCCACAGAGGGCAGTGGAGGCCGTCACTGGATGGATTTAAGAGAGTTAGATAGAGCTCTAGGGGCTAGTGGAGTCAAGGGATAAGGGGAGAAGGCAGGCACGGGTTATTGATGAGGGACGATCAGCCATGATCACAATGAATGGCGGTGCTGGCTCAAAGGGCCTAATGGCCTCCTCCTGCACCTATTTTCTATGTTTCTATGTTTCTAAAATCCTGTTAATGATACTACTGAAACAGACGAGTATGTACTGTTAAGCTGAAAGCAGATGTAATTTACAGATAGACACAAAATACTGGAGTAACTCAGCGTCTCTGGAGAAAAAGGATGGGTGATGTTTCAGGTGGAAACCCTTCTTCAGACTTAAAGTGTGGGGAGGGGGGTGAAGAGCTGGAGGTTCGAGAAAGACCAGGAACAATCAGGGCCGGCCAAAAATGACCTCAGGCGGGTGTTGCCTAACAGGTCCATTGTTGGCTAGGGAAGGTGTGATCTTAGGAGGGAAACAATGTGGAGAAGTATGGAACTGTTACACTAGTACAGTTTAGTTTAAAGATACAGCATGTTCTATGTTATACGTGCTTCAGCACCTTTGGAAAAGCCTGGTCAATTTTACCCAGGATCTCCATCTGGTCTCTAGAGTCTCTCAATCATAATTTTAAGATGGTCGGGTTTAAAGGAGAAACCTACAAACGCGCACGTCTTTGGAGTGTGGGGGGAAACCGGATATCCCGGAGAAAACCTATGCACGTGACGGGGAGAACGTACAAACAGCACCCGTAGTCAGGATCGAACCCGGGCATCTGGCGCTGTAAGGTGGCAACTCTATCGCTGTTCACCATGCGGCCCTTGCTTGTTTAGAAAAAGAATTGCCTCCCTTTGTTTCTTATGGGAGGAACCACAGGATATTAGAAAGACAGAGGGGGAAATGGAAGTGGAAGTGAGGATGTGTCAAATGCCAGGCTTCCGTGCTTAGTTTTAGCCTCGGAAATGCCTGGGTGTTGGCTAATCTCCACTGATCCCTGGTGGGAGACTCAGACCCCATTACAGTGAAACTGTCACATGCTAAATTTAAAAAAAAAATTCTGATTCCTTTTTCTAAGACCATCAATCAACATTGTTCATGTTTTATTTCACCATTTGTCTCTCACCATTAAATCTTACATTATTCTTAGGTAAACAATCGCCACCGGACCCAACCAGATGGGAATCCACAGAGGAAATAATACCGCATCTCTATTTAAGGGCGGCACAGTGGCGCTGCTGGTAAAGCCGCTGCCTCACAGCGCCAGCGACCTGAGTAGATCCATCCAGGGGGGTGGGTGCAAGAGCAGAGAGGCAGGGGGGTGTAAAATGAGGGTAGAAGCAATCGGTAGCAAGGTGAAAAGTAAAAGTGGCAAGCAGACAAAACCAGGGCAAAAATCAAAAAGGGCCACTTTTCAACATAATTGTATAAGGGGTAAGAGTGTTGTAAAGACAAGCCTGAAGGCTTTGCATCTTAATGCAAGGAGCATTCGTAATAAGGTGGATGAGTTGAATGTGCAGATAGTTATTAATGAATATGATATAGTTGGGATCACGGAGACATGGCTCCAGGGTGACCAAGGCTGGGAGCTGAACATTCAGGGATATTCAATATTCAGGAGGGATAGACAGAAAGGAAAAGGAGGCGGGGTAGCGTTGCTGGTTAGAGAGGAGATTAACACAATAGAAAGGAAGGACATTAGCTTGGAGGATGTGGAATCGATATGGGTAGAGCTGCGAAACACTAAGGGGCAGAAAACGCAAGTGGAAGTGGTGTACCGGCCACCTAACAGTAGTAGTGGAGTTGGGGATGGCATCAAACAGGAAATTAGAAACGCGTGCAACAAAGGTAAAACCATTATAATGGGTGACTTCAATCTACATATAGATTGATTGAATCAAATTGGCAGGGGTGCTGTGGAAGAGGATTTTTGGAATGTATGCGGGATAGTTTTCTAAACCAACATGTAGAAGAACCAACGAGAGAGCAGGCTATTCTAGACTGGGTATTGAGTAATGAGGAAGGTTTAGTTAGCAGTCTTGTTGTGCGTGGACCCTTGGGCAAGAGTGACCATAATATGGTTGAGTTCTTCATTAGGATGGAGAGTGACATTGTTAATTCAGAAACAAAAGTCCTGAACTTAAAGAAAGGTGACTTTGAGGGTATGAGACATGAATTGGCCAAGATAGACTGGCCAATGATTCTTAAAGGGTTGATGGTGGATATGCAATGGAAGGCATTTAAAAACTGCATGGATGAACTACAACAAGTGTTCATCCCAGTTTGGCAAAAGAATAAATCAGGGAAGGTAGTGCATCCGTGGATAACAAGGGAAATCAGGGATAGTATCAAAACAAAAGAGGAAGCCTACAAATTAGCCAGAACAAGCAGCCTACCAGAGGACTGGGAGAAATTCAGAGTCCAGCAGAGGAGGACAAAAGGCTTAATTAGGAAAGGGAAAATAGATTATGAAAGAAAACTGGCAGGGAACATAAAAACTGACTGCAAAAGTTTTTATAGATATGTCAAGAGGAAAAGATTAGTTAAAACAAATGTAGGTCCCTTGCAGTCAGAAACAGGCAAATTGATCATGGAGAACAAGGACATGGCAGACCAATTGAATAATTACTTTGGTTCTGTCTTCACTAAGGAAGACATAAATAATCTGCCGGAAATAGCAAGGGACCGGGGGTTAAATGAGATGGAGGAACTGAGTGAAATCCAGGTTAGCCGGGAAGTGGTGTTAGGAAAATTGAATGGATTAAAGGCCGATAAATCCCCAGGGCTGGATAAGTTGCATCCCAGAGTACTTGAGGAAGTAGCCGCAGAAATACTGGATGCATTAGTGATAATTTTTCAAAACTCTTTAGATTCTGGAGTAGTTCCTGAGGACTGAAGGGTAGCTAATGTAACCCCACTTTTTTAAAAAGGGAGGAAGAGAGAAAACGGGGAATTATAGACCAGTTAGTCTAACATCGGCGAAAATTCTGGAGTCAGTTATTAAAGATGGGATAGCAGCACATTTGGAAAGTGTTGAGTTCATTGGACATAGATACATAGAAAATAGGTGCAGGAGTAGGCCATTCGGCCCTTCGAGCCTGCACCGCCATTCAATATGATCATGGCTGATCATCCAACTCAGTATCCCGTACCTGCCTTCTCTCCATACCCCCTGATCCCTTTAGCCACAAGGGCCACATCTAACTCCCTCTTAAATATAGCCAATGAACTGGTGTCAACTACCCTCTGTGGCAGAGAGTTCCAGAGATTCACCACTCTCTGTGTGAAAAAGTTTTTCCTCATCTCGGTCTTAAAGGATTTCCCCCTTATCCTTAAGCTGTGACCCCTTGTCCTGGACTTCCCCAACATCGGGAACAATCTTCCTGCATCTAGCCTGTCCAACCCCATAAGAATTTTGTACGTTTCTATAAGATCCCCTCTCAATCTCCTAAATTCTAGCGAGTATAAGCCAAGTCTATCCAGTCTTTCTTCATATGAAAGTCCTGACATCCCAGGAATCAGTCTGGTGAACCTTCTCTGCACTCCCTCTATGGCTATAATGTCCTTCCTCAGATTTGGAGACCAAAACTGTACGCAATACTCCAGGTGTGGTCTCACCAAGACCCTGTACAACTGCAGTAGAACCTCCCTGCTCCTATACTCAAATCCTCTTGCTATGAAGGCCAACATACCATTCGCTTTCTTCACTGCCTGCTGCACCTGCATGCCTACTTTCAATGACTGGTGTACCATGACACCCAGGTCTCGCTGCACCTCCCCATTTCCTAATCGGCCACCATTTAGATAATAGTCTGCCTTCCCGTTTTTGCCACCAAAGTGGATAACCTCACATTTATCCACATTATACTGCATCTGCCAAACATTTGCCCACTCACCCAGCCTATCCAAGTCACCTTGCAGTCTCCTAGCATCCTCCTCACAGCTAACACTGCCCCCCAGCTTAGTGTCATCCGCAAACTTGGAGATGTTGCTTTCAATTCCCTCGTCCAGATCATTAATATAAATTGTAAATAGCTGGGGTCCCAGCACTGAGCCTTGCGGTACCCCACTAGTCACTGCCTGCCATTGTGAAAAGGACCCGTTTACTCCTACTCTTTGCTTCCTGTTTGCCAGCCAGTTCTCTATCCACATCAATACTGAACCCCCAATACCGTGTGATTTAAGCTTGTATCCTAATCTCTTATGTGGTACCTTGTCGAAAGCCTTCTGAAAGTCCAGATACAACACATCCACTGGTTCTCCCCTATCCACTCTACTAGTTACATCCTCGAAAAATTCTATAAGATTCGTCAGACACGATTTACCGCAAGGCTCAGTGCTGGGACCCCAGCTATTTACAATATATATTAATGATCTGGATGAGGGAATTGAATGCAACATCTCCAAGTTTGCGGATGACACGAAGCTGGGGGGCAGTGTTAGCTGTGAGGAGGATGCTAGGAGGCTGCAAGGTGACTTGGATAGGTTGGGTGAGTGGGCAAAGGCATGGCAGATGCAGTATAATGTGGATAAATGTGAGATTATCCACTTTGGTGGCAAAAACAGGAAAGTAGACTAATATCTGAATGGTGGCCAATTAGGAAAAGGGGAGATGCAACGAGACCTGGGTGTCATGGTACACCAGTCATTGAAAGTGGGAATGCAGGTGCAGCAGGCAGTGAAGAAAGCAAATGGTATGTTGGCATTCATTGCAAGGGGATTTGAGTATAAGAGCAGGGAGGTTCTACTGCAGTTGTACAGGGTCTTGGTGAGACCACACCTGGAGTATTGCGTACAGTTTTGGTCTCCTAATCTGAGGAAGGACATTCTTGCCATAGAGGGAGTACAGAGAAGGTTCACCAGACTGATTCCTGGGATGGCAGGACTTTCATATGAGGAAAGACTGGATAGACTCGGCTTGTACACGTTGGAATTCAGAAGACTGAGGGGGGATCTTATAGAAACTTACAAAATTCTTAAGGGGTTGGACAGGCTAGATGCAGGAAGATTATTCCCGATGTTGGGGAAGTCCAGAACTAGGGGTCACAGTTTAAGGATAAGAGGGAAGACTTTTAGGACCGAGATGAGGAAATCATTTTTTACACAGAGAGTGGTGAATCTGTGGAATTCTCTGCCACAGAAGGTAGTTGAGGCCGGTTCATTGGCTATATTTAAGAGGGAGTTAGATGTGGCCCTTGTGGCTAAAGGGATCAGGGGGTATGGAGAGAAGCAGGGATGGGATACTGAGTTGGATGATCAGCCATGATCATATCAAATGGCGGTAGAGGCTCGAAGGGCCGAATGGTCTAATTCTGCACCTATTTTCTATGTTTCTATGTTTCTAACCTTGGGCACTGTCTGTGTGCGGAGTTTGCACGTTCTTCCCATGACCACTTGGGTTTCTTCTGGTTTCCTCCCACATACCAAAGACGTGTGGGTTTGTAGGTTAATCAGCCCTCTGTAAATTGCCCCGAGTGTGCAGGGAGTGGATGAGAAAGTGGGGTCAAGTAAAATGAGTGTGAACGGGTGATCGAAGATCGGCATGGACTCGGTGGGCCGAAAGGCCCATTTCCATGCTGTATCTATCGATTGTCGGTGTGGACCCAGCGAGCTGAAGGGCCCATTTCCGTGCTGTACCTCTTAACTAAAACCATAGATGCTGCCTAACACGCTGAGCTAATCTGGCACTATGTGTCGATACCCATGGGTGTCGGATGTTTCTGTAGATTTATATTAACATAGAAAATGGTTGCCTTTAGAATACTTTACTTTAGACTTTAGAGATACAGCATGAACCCACCGAATCCGCCCCGACCGGTAGCCACGCCATATATTAACAGTATCCTACACGTTAGGAACAATCTTACTATTGTACCAAAACCAATTAACCTACAAACATGTACGTCTTTGGGATGTGAGAGGAAACCGGAGCACCCGGAGAAAACTCACACGGCCCCTGAGAGAATGTACAAACTTGATAGACGCAGCACCAGTAGTCTGGATCGAACTCGGGTCTCTGGCGCTGTAAGGCAGTGGATCTACCTCTGCGCCATTGTGCCGCCTTAATGATGCAGTTTTAGTTTCCCAGTTCTCATTCTAATTGAGATAGTGAATAAAGTATCTGTTCAACTAAGGCTGCAGCATATTTGTACCTCCTGGGTTACCTCTGGAACACAAGTCCGTGTGTGGTGCCATGCCTCTGACTGTGTTCCGTATGACATATTGTCCACACTGACACAGCAGGCTGCTTCTGTATGTTTAACTATTATCCTCTCCTTCATCACCCGGTCATATGTTGTCAGACTTGTTGCTGTTCAGGTTGTTTTAGGTGCCTTTTTATTGGGCAGCTGTTATTTTAACACATGGTCATTTTTCAAATCTGTAAGGCCTGCAGATGACATTAACCCAATACAAAAATGACAGGTAATCTGACGCCATATTATCTTATATTTTGTGGTATCGGTTCTCAAGTCACATATATGTCCAATTGGCATGACGAAGCCCTTGGGGTGAACTGGTGGAGACATCCTCTCCAGCCCTTGTTTATCTAATCCAAAGATTACTCATTAGTCATACACGTACATGCATTACACCAATTACTGGGCTCCAGAAAATCATTAGCATCCTTTTTACTTTAGACTTTAGGGATACAGCATGGAAACAGGCCCTTCGGCCCACCGTGTCCACGCTGACCAGCGATCACCCTGTACACTAACACTATCCTACACACTAGGGACAATTTACATTTACAGAAGCCAAATTAACCTACAAAGCTGGACATCTTTGGAATGCAGGGTCAAATCAGAGCACCCAGAGAAAAACGGTCACAGGGAGAACGTACAAACTCCGTGCAGACAGCACCCCTAGTCAAGATCGAACCTGGGTCTCTGGCGCTGTAAGGTTGTGCCTTGGTCCTGTTATTGAAACTTTGGTATTGTTAGTATTGTTTTGAGTACTTGAGTTTGAATTGATTGTATGGAATATCGGATCTGCTTGGATAGCATGCAAAACAAAAAATTTCACTCTACCTCCATACATGTGACGATAACAATCCTAAACCTAACCAGAATCTTTTGAAGATAAAAGATACCACATAGTTACATGTCAAAGAAAACCTATCGGCTCAATTTGCCCATGCCAACCAAGATGCTCATCTACACTCGTCCCACCTGCCTGCATTTGGCCCATATCCCTCTAAACCTTGCCTATTCATGTACCTGCCCAAAGATAACATGCTTGATCAACATTCTTGATGCGAACGGGTGCCAAGAGTTATGGGGAGAAGGGGAAAGTAGGATTAGGAGGCAGAGATCAGTCATGATTGAATGGCGGAGTGGGCAGAATAGCCTAATTCTACTCCAAAAACTTGTGAACTTGTGAATTTGTGATAAAGAAGAATTATATTGATAACTTTGGGGAATTATATTGATAAGTTTGGGGATTTATTTTAGGGAATATGTAAAGCTACAAACACAAAGACCTGTGATTACAGGATCTACCCAATGTAGGATTGTACCGTACACAAACTAGAATCCCTCAGCTTAGATCCCTAGCTTGAACTAATTGAGCTAATTTCAGTCATCTGATCTTCTGGGCCCTATTATTTGCCTCAGAGTATTCCATCCTCCTGCTTGACCTCTGTAACCTTTGACTGAGGCCTGACAGTTATTCATAATAATGTGGTGACAATTATTTCTCACAAATCATTTAGAATGGCAAATTCTGCAAAACATCTACACAGGTCTGGATCAAAAGTTTTATTGTCTGTCAAATCTTGCTGTGAGACAAGTCGACACGGTGGTGCAGCGGTAGAGTTGCTGCCTTACAGCGCCAGAGACCCGGATTCAATCCTGACTATGGGTGCTGTTTGTACGGAGTTTGTATGTTCTCTCTGCGCTCACGTGGGTTTTCTCTTGGTGCTCCTGTTTCCTCCCACACTCCAAAGACGTACAGGTTTGTAAGATAATTGGCTGCGGTATAATTGTAAATTGTCCCTAGTGTGTATAGGAGGGCGTTAATTTGTGGAGATCGCTGGTCAGCGTGGACTCGGTGGGCCGAAGGGCCTGTTTCCAAGCTGTATCTCTAAACTAAACTAAACGTCATTTCCGAGCTGCTCTATAAGTGATCTGGTGTTAGAACATGGAGTCGTACAGCATGGATACAGGCCCTTCAGTCCAACATATTCACGCCGACCAAGATTAAGTAATTGTAATATGTACCGAAAACTGAACAATGAAATTCATACTCGCAGCAGCTTAACAGGCCTGTAAACACAATAGACACAGATAATTTATAATAACCAAAAAATAAAAATCACTGTAACACTAGCTAACCATAATAGTGAGAAAGTCTGTATTGCATACAAAGAGACAGTCAAGAATTTTATCATTGCTGAGGTTAGTATTGTGTGGTGTTCAAGAGCCTGATTGTTGCAGGGATGAAACTATTCTTGAACCTGATGGTCATAGTTTTCAGGCTCTTGTACCTTCATCCCAAAGGTAGGAGTGAAATGAGAGCATGGCCAGGGTGGGGTGGGTTTAGTTTAGTTTAGATACAACGTAAGGCCCAACATTGACCAACTGACCAACATTATGAACTATTTACAGAAGCCAATTAACCTACAAACCTGCACATTTTGGGGATGTGGGAGGAAACCGGAGCACCCGGAGAAGACCCAGGTGGTCACAGCGAGAATGTACAAACACTGAACAGACAGCACCCAGAGTCAGGATTGAACCCAGGTCTCTGGTGCAGTAACGCAGCAACTCTGCCGCTGCACCACCATGCCGGGTATAGGACGATATTGGGTACCTTTTTGCAGGTGTGTCTCCTGCAGATCCCATCAGTGGTATGGAAGTCAGTACCTCTTAGACTTTAGAGATTTTAGAGATACAGCATGGAAACAGGTCCTTCAGCCTATTATGTCCGCGACAACCAGCGATCCTCGTACACTAACACTATCTTACACACTAGCAAAGCCAATTAACCTACAAACCTGTAGGTCTTTGAGAAACCCAGACAGTCACAGGGAGAACATACAAACTCCTAATAGGCAGCAACCGAGGACAGAATCGAACCTGGGTTTCTGGTGCAGTGAGGCAGTAGCTCTATCAACTAGAAGATCAGCAGAATAACTGATTGTCCACATAACAGTAACACCATGCAATCAAAGTATTTTTCTTGTGTAAAACACCTTCAGATATTAACAATGAATTTTCTGCAATTCTTTTTAATCAACGTATTCAAAAATACAACATTTCTATTGTTATAGCTTTTGAATTATTATCCATATAACAGTTTAAAATGTTAAAATTGGCTGTAATTGACCATTACGAAACTGCATGCTATCGATGTTAAACAAAAAGGATACTAATTAAAGAGGAATTTTATGGAGTAAGTACAAGTATTTTTTTTCATATAATTGCTATTTGGAAACTCTACATTGGAAATATTCTATCCACTGTGGAATTGGGGATTAGCCAAGCCACAAATCCCCATTGTACTGGTAGTTGGTGGTACATCAGTGTGATATTCTCTTACTAATCCTGCTGAAAAAAAACTCTGCCGGCTAATGAAACATACAGCAATGAATCACCATCATATGCAGTTTTACTCTGACAGATTCTGTATCCTGTATCTCTCACTCCCAGCCCACAGCCTTTCAATTTTACCCCGTACTAAATTCCAAAGGCACGGATAATAATGGTTCATTTTAGCAATCTTTCGGACTTACCCACGAGACTTATTTGCAAGACGCCTTAACAGTTCGCCAGATCTTCATCTTTGCATTTTCTACCAAAGTCCATAAACACTTCAGTCAAGATAGACTCAACATGCTGAAGTAACTCAGCAGGGCAGGCAGCATCTCTGGGAGGGGGGGGGGGGGGGGGGGGAGGATGGTTGCTATTTGGGGGTCGAGACTCTTCTTCAGACTCCAGTCTGAAGAAGGGTCCCGATCTGAAACATCACCTATCCTTTTTCTCCAGAGATACTGCCTGACCCGTTGGTTTACTTCAACACTATCTTTGGAATAAACCGGCATCTGCAGTTCCTTTCTCCACATCTCTTCAATCAAACCTGGCAGAATCCCATAGTGCTCAGTGTTCAACCATTCAACATCCTTCCTGGGAATCTCATGTGTTTCAGAGAAATTATCAAAAAGGGAAGGAAGACAAAGCAGATGGATGGAAGTTCATTGAAGTACAGTTTAAAAAACTAACTGGCTGTATTTCTTCCGGTTAAATCTCTTTAGTGTTCTAATCCAAGGTGCACAGATGAAGTCTGTCACCTAACAGTTTTGCAATCAAAATGAAAAGACATTCTCTGGCATCATGAGATCTTTCTATATCAAGCAAAACATATATACTGGCCAGTGTTACAAAGCAGGAAAAGGGCAGGAGTCCTCAGGTGAGTTATCTCTATTGTCCCAGGGAGGTGCTATCATGGAACACAAAGGGCATTGTGTTAAAAGAATACAAAATAGTTATGAAACGCTTGAGCAGATCTAGAAGGATGTGGTCGGAGCCAGATAAATGTAAGTTAAATGTAAGTTCTACACTATGAGATGCTGCCTGGACCGCTGTAAGTAAGATTAGTTCAATTTAAAGATGCAGCCTGGAAACAAACCTTTCAGACCACGCCAACCATCGATCACCCATTCACAATAGTTAAAATAGTTGATAAAAGTTCACGATCCACAATGTGCTTCCAATTCTGGAAGATATCCTGCAGCATCAGGTTATTTCCATCCTCTATTATTACAACTCCAAATAGTCACTTGCTGCTGTCATTTTATTTTTGTTTACATAATTTTGATTAGATTAGAGGTGCAGCATGGAAACAGGCCCCTGGGCCCACTGAGTCCATGCCAGCCATTGATCACCTGTTCACACTAGTTCTGTTATCCCACTTTCTCATCCACTCCCTTCACACAAGAGGCACTTTACAAAAACCAATTAACCTACAAACCCGCACATCTTTGGGATGTGGGAGGAAACCAGAGCACCCGGAGGAAACCCACGTGGTCACAGGGAGAACGTGCAAACTCCACACACAGACAGCACCCAAGGTCAGGATTCAACCTGGGTCCCTGGCATTGTGAGGCAGCAGCTCTACCAGCTGCACACTTTGTTGTTATGTTAACAACTTTGAAAAACCCTTATCCGTGTCTTTTCTATAATACAGGACAATTTACAATGGAAGCTGCGACGATGCTATAAGGCAGTTCAAACGCTTCGAGCAAATGTTAGATAGCTGTCATCTACTGGCACAATCCACAGCAGATGCCCAATTTACTGCACTGACATTCCTCAGTAATGCTCAAATCATATTGAACTTCGCAAACTTGAACTGGTGCACTATTCCTGTGTTGGTGCCAGTTTTGAAACTCACCCTCCATTATGAAAAGAGCAGGTTTTCTATCTATCGAATCAGCAAAGTGGACTTACCATAGTGTATTATGGAGAGAACAATAGCCTTGTAGATGTTATTAGACTGGCATGCCACGATCCAGAACAGTCATCCAAAACTATTACCAAAACACAAATTGCTGGAATAACTCAGCAGGTCAGGCAGCATCTCATTGAGTCATAGATTCATACAGTGTGGAAACAGCTCCTTCGGCTCAACTTGCCCATGCTGACTGACATGCCAAATCTACACTAGTCCCACTTGCGTTTGGCGCATAACCCTCTAAACCTTTCCTATCCATGTACCTGCCCGAGTGTCTCTCTAAATATTATGATAGTATCTGCCTCAACTAACTCTTCTAGTAGCTCGTTCCATATACCCGCCACCCTTTGTGTAAAAAAGCTACCCTTTAGTTTCCTATTAAATCTTTTCCCCCTCACCTAAAAACCTATGTCTACTGGTTCTTGATTCCCCGACTCTGGGCTAAAGACTCTGTGCATTTACCCTATCTATTTCTCTCATGATTTTGTACACCTCTTTAAGATTAACTCTCATCCTCCTGCACTCCAAGGAATAAAGTACTAGCTTGCCCAGCCTCTCCATGAGAAGTCCCTGAATCTGCGCCGACCAGCGATCTCTGTACACCAGACCGCTAGGGAAATTTACAATTGTTACCAAGGCCAATTAACCCACAAACCCTGGAGTGTGGAAGGAAACAGGAGCACCCGGAACAAAAACCCACGTGGTCACTGGGAGAATGTATAAACTCTGTACAAACAGCACCCGTAGTCAGGATCGTACCCAGGTCTCCATCACTGTGAAGCAGCAGCTCTACCACTGCGCCACCGTACTACCCAGAATCACCCGTCATTATATTGACTCGGGTGTGTGGCCAGTTTGCCAAAGAAACATTATGAATTATGTCTTAAACTAATTGAGAGAAAATCATGAAAAACTATTATATGATATTGCGCATCGCCTATTGCAAATCTTTTATGCTTGTTTGACAGATTTCAATCAGATTGCAGTGATATTATTGATATAAACAAATGGAAATGTGATGCCTTTTATGCAACTTTTATCTGCACAGATAGTAAATATGAATGGTGTTACATTTCTTCACCATACTGGTATAGAATTTTGGAAAATAAAACTATTTAGATGTAGGAACAAGTAATTAGATAACCCTGTAAAGAATTTCAACAATGACTGATACACAGGCAGGTTTGAGGACATACATTGCAGTAAAACTTTATACTTGAAGTTATGTTAACTGGCTAGGAAAAGTGATTGATTAAAAGTCCAGCTGTTCATAAAGAGCATGCATTTGTTTAACTATTTGAGTGCTGAAGTGCAAACTAGTTTGTTTAATCTAGAGGTACTGCCTGGAAATAGGTCCTTGTGAGTCTGCGCCAACTACACAAATTCTATATTATCTCACTATCATGCCCACTCTCTACACACTAGGGGCAATTTACAGAAGGCCAATTAACCTACAAACCCACTGGGTGTGGGACATGGGAGAAAACTGATGCACCCGGGTGAAACCCATGTGGGCACTTGAAGAACGGGCAAACTCCACACAGACAGCACTCGGGGTCAGGATTGAACCAGGAACTCTGCCACTGTGAGGCAGCAGCTCGACCTGTGGCATCATGCTTTGTTTTTTTTAAATCCTAATTCTTTTGGATTTTTAAAACTGTCTTTTGTCCAGAACCGTATCTACATTGGTCAATGTTGTATTGCTGTTGGTTTTAATACAAAAGGTTGAAGTTAATGAGTGGCATCAATTTAGAAGTGAATGTTTCACTCGGTAATTGGCAGAATCTGTCCACGTCCCGTTACAGTGGTATGGGGAGTTCTAGTGAATGTTAAAATTCCATGAAATACATGGTTTTGTATGTTGCTTCAAATGAGTAGTGGCATCGTAGAATCATGCACCACAGAATTAGACCCTTCAGCCCAACTCATCCATACGACCAAGACGTCCCATCCACGCTAGTTCTGCTTGCCTGCATTTGGCCCATAATCCTCTAAACCTTTCCTGTCCATGTAGCATCTATATGTCTTTTAAATGGGGTTATAGTACATGCCCAACTACCTCTTCTGGCAGCTCGTTCAACATCCTCTGTGTGAAAAAGTGCCCCTCAGGTTCCTATTTAATTTCTCCACTCTCACCTTAAACCCATGTCCTCAGGTTCTTGATTCCCCTACCCTGGGTGAAAGATAGAGTGCATTCATCCTACTCCCCTTATAAATTCATGTTATAGGAGCAGAAGTGGGCCATTTGGCCCATCATGTCTACTCCAAGATTCAATCATGCTGATCCACCTTTCCCACTCAACATTATTCTCCTGCCTTCACCCCATAACCCCTGACACCCATACTAATCATGCTTTAATACACCTCTACAAATTCACCCCTCAGCCTCTTGTGCCCCAGGAAGAAAGTCCTAGCTTGTCCAATCTCTCCCTGTAGTTTAGTCCCTCGATTCCTGGCATCATCCTCGTAAATCCTCTCTGCACTCTTTCCATCATAATGATATCCTACCTACAGCAGGGTGACCAAAACTGAACACAATACTCCAAATACGGCCTCACCAACATATTTTACGACTGTAACTTGGTTTATGCTGAGGGATTTATGATTGTGATTGCTGCTTGATTGAGTGCTGACAAGTATTTGATTACAAGAGAATAACACAGTCAATATAGATTTACCATTCAATTTTTTTCCTTTGCCGCCATTAGCAGAATTATTGTTTGCCTAAAAATTAAGCTTACATTTCGTAGACTGACCTAATATTAAGAAGGAGGTGTTGTTGGGTCTGTTGACGAACTTTGAAGTGGTGAAGACCCCCAGGATCTGATGGGATGTATTCTTGTTTATTGAGAGAGGCAAGAGAGGTAATTGCTAGGGCTGGTCCTTCCATGCTTGCATTATAAATCCATGGGTTTACAGTAAATATTACAGAGAACATAGAACAGTACAGGACAAGAAATGGCCCTTTGTCCCACAGTGTCTGTGCCAAACATGATGCCAAGACCATCTCAAGAGTGGTCAAGAGTGTCTGAGGAAAGGTCTCAACCCAAATGTCACCTGTTCCTTTTCTCTAGAGATGCTGTCTCACCCGCTGAGTTACTCCAGCTTTGTGTGTCTATCGTGTTTTATTGTCATATGTCCCGAAACGGAACAATGAAATTCTTTCTTGCGTTAGCACAACAGATATGTAAATGTAGTGCTCTGTAAACATCTTAAAATCAACCACAAAGCAGTATTTAAAAAAACAAACAAGCAAACATTAAAAGTGCAAAGACCTTCAATAATCCACATCCCCCTGGTCTCTACATTTTTATGTGTCTATCATAAAAGTGTCATTAAAACACCCCTATCATATCTGCCTCAACCACCATCCCTGGCAACACGTTCCAGGCACTCACCATCGTCTGTAAAAAAAAAGTTGGCCCGCACATCTCCTTTAAACTTTACAACAAGTGCTGGAGTAACTCAGTGGGTCAGGCAGCATCTCTGGGGACATGGATAGGTAACGTTTTGATTTGAGACCTTCTTCAGATTGGTTGTAGAATGGGGAGAAGAAATCTGGGAGAGGGGAGAGTGCAGCCGGTAATAGGTCAACACTGGTGAGGGGGGGTTTAGATAGGCAGATGGTTGTAACAAAGCCAGAGATAAGAACAAAAGGTGTGAGACAGGGTTGAACACTCCGGAATGGGACCATGCCTATTCTCTCACCACTAACTCTTGTAACTGGATCCCACAGGCTGTCGATATGTTGAGCAACTTTCAGCTCTGGTAACCATTTAAACAACAGCAAGACCAAAGGATCCAATTTGTTTCCAATTGTAAGACCATCTCCACCTTACTCCTGCACGACATTCCGCAATCTTGGAAATATCAAAACATTTGTTCCTTAAGTTTGGAGATACAGCATGGAAACAGGGCCTTCGTCCCACCGAGTCCACGACGACCATCAATTACCCTTTCACAGTAGCTCTATGTTATCCCACTCCCTACACACTGGGGCACTTTTACAGTGGGAAATTAATCTACAAATCCACATGTCTTTGGGATGTGGGAGGAAACTGAAGCACCCAGAGGAAACCCACGCGGTCACAGGGAGAACATGCAAACTCCACATAGACAGCGCCTGAAATCAAGATCAAACCTGGGTCTTTTAAATGCTGTTAATATACTGCCTCAACTACCCTCTCTGGCAGGTCATTACATACATCCATCTGTGTGAAAATAATTGCCCCGCAGGTTCCTATTTTAAATCTTTCCCCTCTCACCTTAGACCTATGTCCTCTGGTTCTTGATTCCCCTACGCTGGGTAAAGACTCTGCATTCACCTTATTTATTATAAATATACTGCCAAGCTTACCCTGGTACATTTATCGCAACGCATTATAATTTGTTTACAAATCTAAATATGACAACGGTGACTGTACAAGACTGCATTTTGGAAGTCCAAAGAGCAGGAGATAATTATAAAACAATATTGGCAGGGGAGGGCAAGTTGTGTACCAGTTAACACTGGTATGTATTTCATTCTATTTCTATACGTGGACACCCACCATTTGTACAGCTGTCGTACCTATCAAAGATATCAGTCATATGAAACCAGTGCTGGCAAAAGACTTCCTCCACAAAAATTGTTTTTATTTTAAGTAAGAAATACTGGATGATTTGATTGCAACTCCATGTCAAGGCTGAGATACTTCCTGGGACCGAATGGGAAGTTTGGGCCCCATATCTGGGGAAGGATGTGCCAGTATTGAGAGGGTCTGGAGGAGATTTATTTACAAGAAAGATTCAGGATGGACACAAAAAGCTGGAGTAACACAATGGGTCAGACAGCATCTCTGGAGAAAAGGAATAGGTGATGCTTCGGGTCAAGACCCTTCTTCAGACTCTAAAGAGCTTGACTCTTGAAGAAGGGTCTCAACCGGAAACATCACCTATACTTTTCTCCAGAGATGCTGTCTGACCCACTGAGCTACTCCAGCTTTTTGTCTATCTTCGGTTTAAACCAGCATCTGCAGTTCCTTCCTACACAATGATTCGGGGATGATTGGGTTAACGTATGATGAGTGTTTGACGGTTCTGGGCCTGTACTCGCTGGAGTTTAGAAGGATGTCGGGGATCTCATTGAAACCTACCAAATAGAGAAAGGCCTGGATAGATTAGATGTGGTGAGGATGTTTCCAGTAGTGGGAGAGTCTAAGACCAGAGGCCATAGCCTCAGAATAAAAGGACATACCTTTAGAAAGGAGATGAGGAGGAATTTTGGCAGTCAGGTGGTGGTGAATCTGTGGAATTCATTGCCACAGATGTGGATGGAGGCCAAATACCTGGGCATTTTTAAAGCAGAGATTAATAGGTTCTTGACTAGTAAGGGTATCAAAGGTTATAGGTAGAAGGCAAGGGAATGGGGTTGAGAGGGAATGATTGATCAACGATGGTTGAATGGCGGAGTAGACTCAACCGGCTGAATGGCCTAATTCTGCTCCTATGACATGAACATATGCATAGAATTTCCGGGTTTCAATTCACAAGGGTTTAAAGCTGAGAAAAGCAAGGCATATGAATGATCATTTGATGTTAATTCTTTTATTCATTCATTGCGCACATTGCCAGCATTTATTGACTATCCCTACTTGGAACAATAGTGAAGAGGGTCTGAGTCCAAGGTCACACTAGTCAGATCAAGTATTTATCAAAGATTTCCCAGTCTGAAGAATATGTGGGCGGCACAGTCGCGCAGCGGCAGTTGTTGCCTCACCGTGCCAGAGACCCGGGTTCGATTTCCACGCTGTGTCTTTAAAGTAGTGTATTGGAGATCGATGGTCGGTGTGGACTCTGCACAGTGTCAGGGCAGAGTGCAGTAAACGTTGTCACACACATTGTGCTGTTCATTTTATTGAAATGGTTCTTCCAGGTTGTTGCATGTACAGGAATGTATTCTGTGTTTCATCAGCCAGTGCCAAATTCTATCGATGTATTGTAGCTGGTACCTTGTGCAAAACCTTGTGCAGGCAAGCGTAAGTCAAAGAGTCATAGATTCTTACAGCGTGGAAACAGGCCCTTAGGCCTAACTTGCCCACACCGGCCAACATGTCCCATCTACACTTCGCCCACCTTTTGCATTTGGCCTATGTCCCTATAAACCTATCCTATCCACGTACTTGTCTAAATGTTTCTTAAACATTGTGATAGTACCTGCCTCAACTACCTCCTCCGGCAGCTCGTTCCATGCACCAACCGTCCTTTGTGTAAAATAATTACCCCTCAGGTTCCTATTAAATCTTTCCCTCCCTCACCTTGAACCTATGTCCTCCGGTTCTCGATTCCCCTAGTCTGGGCAAGAGACTCTGTGTGTCTACCCAATCTATTCCTCTCATGATTTTGTACACCTCTATAAGATCAATGCACCTCTATAAGATCAGTCACAGACATATAAAGACATGGAGTCTCACATATGGGTAGCAGATCCTCACTAAACTGAAGAATAAGGTTGTGTATTGTGGCAGGACACAAACTAAATGCACCGTGAAGTTTGAATGATGTCATTGCACTTTTAGTCATATATTCTGTGTAATTACATAACATGCCATGAAAATTGTTAAAATCCTTTCAAATTATGTCATGGCAAAATAAGATGGAAGGATGTAAACAGTTCTAGGAAATAGCAAGGGTAACCCATTCCCTGCCATTCCTACACAAGAGAACATACTGTTTAAAATTAGATCTTAAATGGGATCTCTTTAAGAAGAAAATATTAAATTATTAGAGGCATAGATTATGTAGACAATCAGAAGATTTTTTTTCCCCCAGATTGGAAATCTCAAAGGCTAGAGGACATAGCTTGAAGGTGAGAGGGGCAATGATTTCAAAAAAGGACAACGGAGATATGCAGGACAATTTTTTTTTAACACAGTGGGTGGTGAGTGCCCGGTAAGCGCAGTCAAGGTTGGTGGTGGAGGCAGATATAATAGTGGCTTTTAAGAAGCTTTTGGACAAGCGCATACCTGTAGATGTACAGGGAATAGAGGGATATGGATCTTGTGCAGGGACAGGTGATTAGTTCAACTTGGAATCATGTTTGGCATGGACATGTAAGGCTACGTAAATACATGTTATTGTTCTTTAGATCAGTGGCATTGACAATCTTGCATATCATGGCATCATTTTTAACATTTGGTGCACATTTACTTGGAGAAAAAGTCCTACATTAACTTAAAATCTTGTTGAAAATTCAGGAATTAAGTTTCACAATGACGACGATTTGCCAGTGACCAATACTGTTTATCCTTGGACCTGTGAAGATGAACATATAAGCTAAGAAGTTTAGAGTTAACTGCTTTACATTCAGCAAGGTTATACGGGTGAATTGTGGCAGCAAGGTGGTGCAGTGGTAGAGTTGATGCCTTACAATATCAGAGACCCGGATTCGATCCTGACTACGAGTGCTCTCTGTACGGAGTTAGTACGTTCCCCCAGTGACCATGTGGGTTTTCTCCGGGTGCTTCAATTTCCTCACATGTTCCAAAGACGTACAGGTTTGGAGGTTCACAAAAATGCTGGAGAAACTCAGCGGGTGCAGCAGCATCTATGGAGCGAAGGAAATAGGCAACGTTTCGGGCCGAAACCCTTCTTCAGTCTGAAGAAGGGTTTCGGCCCGAAACGTTGCCTATTTCCTTCGCTCCATAGATGCTGCTGCACCCGCTGAGTTTCTCCAGCATTTTTGTGTACCTTCGATTTTCCAGCATCTGCAGTTCCTTCTTTAACAGGTTTGGAGGTTAATTGGTTTCTGTAAATTGTTCCTAGTGTGTAGGACAGAACTAGTGTACGGGTGATCATGGGTCGGCGTGGAACCTGTTTCCACGCTGCATCTCTAAACTAAACTAAACAGTGGACAACATCAAATAGAGACCATATAAAATTTGACGGGGAAAGATGTGCCAGGTAATTTTCAAACAATGGGATTGTAATCAAAGTTTGCTCTTCTAGTCGACATTAAAATTAATCAGAATTAATTTCACTTTCTGTATATTGTCCCGTGAATTGTAATTTTTTTCTGTAAAACACAGGAAAAAGTTTACAAGACCGAAATGCTGCATCAAACCAGCATTTACTCACATATTGTTCAAATTTTATTCGAGAGGAAAATATCAGGGACAGATTGGTTGAAAATGATGGGTTGCCGGACCTTCAGGGTGATGTTACTTTAAACAGTGCTCATGACTCATTCATTCTCATCAAGTCCGCTTGTGACACATTGCTTCCCGTTATGCCTTTCAATTAAGCAATGACTAATCCTGAAACTGTGACATCAATTACTGAACAGTCTACCCTGGTGTATGTAGGGCATGGTGATTCGAACAGTGAAGTGTCTGCCCAAACACATGGAAGGAATTCGAAAGGAACAACCTTCCACCACCCTCTGCTTCCGACCAAAAAGCAAACAATGTATCCAGTTAGATCGCAGCTTTCCTTTACAATATACAGTATTTACAATATTATCTTACAGCATTGTAGCATTACAATCTTACAATTACAGAGAATGTACAGATTTTAAAAAGTGCAAGGTTTGCAAAGAGGTAAGTTGGAAGATCAGGACTAAACCCTAGTTTATGGAAGGGCCGTTCACTAGTTTAGTTTAGTTAGGTTTAGAGATACAACGTGGAAACGGGCCCTTCGGCCCACCGAGTCCGTGCCAACCAGTGATCCCCGCACACTAACAGTATCCTACACAGACTAGAGACAATTTACAATTTTACCCAAGCATATTAACCTACAAACCTGTAGGTCTTTAGAATGTGGTAGGAAACAGGAGCACCCGGAGAAAACTCATGCAGGTCACAGGGAGAACATAAAAACTCCGTACAGACAGGCACCCATAGTCAGGATTGAACCCGAGTCTCTGGTGCTGAAAGGCAACAACTCTACCACTGCACCACCATGCTGCCACTAGTGGTAGGTGAAATTATGTTGTGCTTCTGTTCACGCTGGTATAAGATAACAGAATCCGTCAAATAATGTCAGTATTTGCAGTCAAACTCAGGTGCTTGAAGAAAGATAAAGAACAGCTAGACACAAAATGCTGGAGTAACTCAGCGGGACAAGCAGCATCTCTGGAGAGAAGGAATGGGTGACGTTTCGGGTCGAGACCCTTCGTCAGACTGACGTCACCAGTCTGAAGAAGGGTTTTGAACAGAAACGTCACCCATTCCTTCTCTCCAGAGATGCTGCCTGTCCTGCTGAGTTACTCCAGCATTTTGTGTCCACCTTCGATTTAAAGCAGCATCTGCAGTTCTTTCCTACACAAGATAAAGAGCTGAATGTGTTTTACATTAAGTACAACCTACCATATCTGGACCCTGGTATTGAACTTGGCAAGATAGAGAAACCCCAGCCAGTGTTTGAATCAGAATCAGCACAGTTATAAGATCTAGAGAGCTAAAATAGAGATGTATGTGGTAAAGGATATAAATACCTAGAAGTAACTCTAACCTTGCAGACACAGCCTGAATATCTCTGGTATGACTGTATCCTGCTGCCTTTTCCCAGCAGTGAATACAATCATTCCCATTCCTGCTAATAATAGTTGCTGTGTAGCTTTGTGGAAAGGATTTTACTAATCATGACATAGATAAAATCCCACTGTAATGGCAAACTGTGTGTTATTGTGGCTGAATTGATGTTTAAGGCTGTGGTTCAGGAGTGAGATTAATCTTTCCACCGGCAGAGAACATTTCCAACCATCTGCAAAGGGACAAAACATTACCCTTCGCATGAGGGATGGCTTCACCAAAGCAATCGTCAGATGTTCCTCGTCTTCTCAAGAAGTCTTTCCCAGCTCGACAGCCCAGCGTTGCGGAATGTTGCAGTTCTGTGTTCTCCTCTCATTCTTCCTGGATAGGATAGATTTAGAGGGATATGGGCCAAACACAGGCAGGTGGGACTAGATAGATGCGGCATCTTGATCAGCATGGGGAAATTGGGCCGAAGGGCCTGTTTCCACTCTTTGACACTCCAATGACTCTTCCTCCCAATGATGACCTGAAGAGCAGCATAGCAACACAGCATCAAAAATGTGCGGGCAGCGCAGTGGCACAGCTGGTAGAGCTGCTGCCTCACAGCGTCAGAGACCCGGGTTCGATCCTGACCTCAGGTGCTGTCTGTGTGTGGAGTTTGCACGTTCTCCCTGTGGGTTTCCTCCCTCATCCCAAGGACATGCGGTTTTGTAGGTTAATTGACCCTCATGTAAAATTGCCCCTGGTGTGTAGGGAGTGGATGAGTAAGTGGGATAACATAGAACTAGTGTGAGCGGGTGATCAATGGTTGGCATGAGCAGTACATTTTAGTTTTTAGTTTTAGTTGAGTTGATTGTCACACGTTGGAGTTTAGAAGGATGAGGCGGGACCTCATTGAAATGTGCCAAATAGTGAAAGGCTTGGAGATAATAGATGTGGAGAGGATGTTTCCACTAGTGGGAGGGTCTAGGACTAGAGGTCATAGCCTCAGAATTAAAGAACGCTCATTTAGGAAGGAGATGAGGAGGAATTTCTTTAGTCAGAGGTTGGTGAATCTGTGGAATTCATTGCCAATGTATATTTTCATTTGTCAATGTATATTTTTAAGACAGAGATAGATAGATTCTTGATTAGTACGGGTGTCAGGGGTTATGGGGAGAAGGCAGGAGAATGGGGTTAGGAGAGAAAGGTAGATCAGCCATGATTGAATGGCGGAGTAGCCTAATTCTGCTCTTATCACTTATGACCTTATGTGTACTGTGGAAAGCTTTTTGTTACGTGCTGACCAGCAAAAAAACTATACATGATTATAATCAAGCTGTCCACAGAAGGTAGACACAAAATGATGGAGTAACTCAGCAGATCAGGCAGTATCTCTGGAGAGATGGAATGGGTGACATTTTGGGTCGGGACCCTTCTTCAGACTGACAGAAGGACCTGGTTCCATGCTGTATCTCTAAACTAAAACTGAACCTGTGCAGTCCTACATGAAAACAGTGGAAGAAAATGATGCCGTTTTGGAAACAAATCATCAAATTCAAAACAGGTTAAATATTATACTTCCTTTTCAGAGGTTACGTAACCATGAATTATTTGTCATACGGTGAAAGAAATTAGTTTTCTTGAACACTATACTATTCTATGTAGAAACAAGGACTGAAAGTGCTGGAGTAACTCAGCGGGTCATGCAGCATCTCTGGAGAACATTGGTAGATGACGTTTTAGGTCGGGACCTTTCTTCAGACTGATTGTTTTGCTTAAGATAGACACAAAGTGCTGGAGTAACAGCTGGCTTGGCAGCATTTCCGGAGAACATGGATAGGTGATGTATCGTGTCTGGACCCTAAACATCACCTATCCATGTTCTCCAGGGATAGTGCCAGCACTTTGTGTCTATCTTTGGTAATAAACTAGCATCTGTAATTCCTGTGTATTATGTTATTGATTGTGTTGCCTTTCAGACTTGTATTACTCAATGAAGATAGACACAAAATGGTAAACTCAGCGAGTCAGGCAGCATCTGTGGAGAAAAAGGGATAGATGCCGTTTCAGGTTGAGACCCTACTTCAGTATTACTCAGCACTGATTGCAAATCCTGCAGATTAAACTTGGATTGATTTTGCCCAGTTATTTTATTATAGTACTATAGAGTCTCAGACAAATCTACTGCTTAAGGGAATACGTTATACATTATCTTTATTCAAGGATAGGGGGGAGGCAGGGGGTAGGACATATGTAGGAAGGAACTGCAGATGCTGGTTTATACCAAAGACAGACACAAAAAGCTGGAGTAACTCAGCGGGACAGGCAGCATCTCTGGAGATTAGGAATGGGTGACGATTCGGGTCAAGAGAAGGGCAGCTTTTTGTGTCTATCTTCGGTAGGACATGTGTGTTATTCATCATAAGAAAGCGAGTCCTGGTAAATCACTTCTCCTTTCTTATTGCTGTGTGGCGAGGACAGTGTTCTCTCTCCGTTCCGTCCACGCGATCTCCTTTCACAGTGACCATGGTTCTCCATCGTATGATAATGCACTCAGTGACTACCACACACTTTAAATAGTAGTCTCTAATTCCCAAGGCCCCCCTCACACCCTGCTGCACACACCTTTCTCCCACCATGAATGTACAAAATCATGAGAGGAATAGAGCAGGTAGAAGCACAGTATCTTTTACCCAGAGTAGGGGAATCAAAAACCAGAGGACATAGGTTTAAGGTGAGGGGCGGGAAAGATTTAATAGGAACCTGAGAGGTAACGTTTTTACACAAAGGGTGCTGGGTGTATGGAATGAGCTGCCGGAGGAGTTAGTTGAGGCAGTGACTATCACATTGTTTAAGAGAAATTAGATAAGTACGGGGATAAGAATGGTTTAGAGGAATATGGGCCAGTGGAACCAGCGTTGTTGGGGCATATGGGTCGGTGTGGGCAAGTTGGACCAAAGTGCCTAATTTCACACTGTATATCTCCTCCAGTTACTCTGTTTCTTTTTCCTCTTTCGTACACTCATCGCCCATCCCCACGACACCCATTTCCATTTTTTATCCCCCCCCACCCCAAACCCCTTCCACTCATATCCCACCCTCCGGCTTTACACTTCACTCCTCATCTATTCTAATCTCTCACATTTGCATCTACTTTTCACCCCCTGCCTTTGTTATGTATTCCACCTAT
>CM075979.1:22328053-22343496 GCA_038087875.1 Malacoraja senta
AATTCAAGATCCTCTTAAATGCTCTTCAGCCCAATTATCGATGCCATCCAAGATGCCCCATCTGTTCCAAACTCTCGGCTTGAAAATATGCATTTCCAATAGGATCAAAAATGGGTTAGGCAACGATTTCCTTTCGTCTTCAATGATTCGGCATTGGACCAATACGTTGCCAAGGTCAATGGAGGCATTAGGGGTTTGAAGAGCAAAGTAAATGTACAAATTGGCAGTGAATAAAGAATGTCATAGTCATATAGAGTTAACCTATGATGAGCGTTTGTCTGCACTGGGCCTGTACTCGCTAGAGTTTAGAAGAATGAGGGGTGACCTAATTGAAACATACAGAATAGTGAAAGGCTTGGATACAGTGAATGTGGAGAGGATGTTTCCACTAATGGGAGAGTCTAGGACTGGAGATCATAGCCTCAGAATTAAACAACGTTCTTTTAGGAATGAGATAAGGACAATTTGATTTAGTCAGAGGTGGTGAATCTGTGATTCTTTGCCACAGAAGGCTGGGGAGGCCAAGTCAGTGAATATTTTTAAGGCAGATATAGATAGATTATTGATTAGTACATGTGTCAGAGGTTATGGGGAGAAAGCAGGAGAATGGGGTTAGGACGGATAGATAGATCAGCCATGATTGAATAGTGGAGTAGACTTGATGGACTGAATGGCCTAATTCTACTCCAATTCCTTTTGTCCTTATATAGAGCCTTCGGCCCACCCTGTCCATGCTGACCAAGATGCCGTAACTAAGCTAGTCCCATCTTCCTGTGTTTGGCCCATATCCCCCTAAACCTTTCCTATCCATTAACCAGTCTAAGTGTCTTTTGTTGTTGTTATAGCACCTGCCTCAACCACCTCTTCTGGCAACTCGTTCCATATACCCACCACCCTCTAGGGGAAAATGTTGCCCCTCATGGGTTCCTATTAAATGTTTCCCATCTGACCTCAAACCTATGTCCTCTGGTTCTTCCCCTTCCCCTTCTCTTTTCCCCTTTCCTGGGTAAAAGTCTAATTCACCCAATCTATTCCCGTCATGATTTTATACACTGCTCTAAGTAAGAATGTAATTGTTCTGTTTTGACAATATGACAATAAAATCTCTTGAGTCTTAAAGATCATCCCTCATCCTCCTGTGCACCAAATAAATTCCTAGCCTGGCCAACCTCTCCCGATAGCTCAGGCCCTCAAGTCCCTCATGTTGAATGATGCAAATATGAATTTTAATTATATGATTCAATTAAACTGCCGTTTAGTCCATGCGTTCAAAATAATGTTATAGTGTTGGTGTAGTTATAAATGCTCCAATGTACAAAGGCACCACAGTGGCGCATTGGTAGTTGCTGCCTTACAGCACCAGAGACCCGGGTTCGATTCTGTCTAGGGCTGCTGTATGTAGGGTGTTTGTACGTTCTCCCTGTGACTGCACGGGTGCACTGGTTTCCTCTCACACTCCAAAGATGTACAAAGACATACATCACTAATCGGCATGGACTTGGTGGACACTAGGATCTGTTTTGGCGCTGTCTAAAGGCTGTGTTATGAACAGAAAATACTTCCATTTATTTAGTTTTGAAATACGTTCAGACAATGACATCTTAGATCCAGCAAAAATGTAACAAAAATAAAGAGCTTTCATGAGGAAGGGTTGGCAGGATGATTTGTGCTGATAAAGTTACCATTCGTGAAGATAGATGGAATTTGAAATGCACCATGAAGAAATACAGTAGCATTTTCTTCCTCCTTCTTGTAAGTGGAGGTCAATATGTTAACTTATTCACCTCCGCCCCCTTCTCGAGCCACACTTGCTAATGAGAGACTTCAGGGAAGAGGTGAAAGAAGCCGTTAAAGCCATGAAGTAGTCCATCTGGAGTTGCAGGCAGCCCTCCCGACAGAGAGCCGACGCCACAAAATGACTCAAATAATCACCCAGGGTGAGAACAACTCAACCAAATGCCACTTTGCATGCAGTATGAAATCAGCAAATTAATAGGTCAGCTTGTTGTGAAGTGAATCACCAGTTGTCGCGTGGGCCATTTATTTGTAGGCAGTAATTAGAGCGGCACAGTGGCACAGCGGTAGAGTTGCTGCCTTACAGCGCCAGAGACGCAGGTTCGATCCTGACCTTGGGTTCTGTCTGTACGGAGTTTGTACGTTCTCCCTGTGACCGCTTGGGTTTTCTCCGGGTGCTCCGGTTTCCTCCCACACTCTAGAGACTTACAGGTTTGTAGGTTAATTGGCTTCTGTAAATTGTTCCTATTGTGTGTGATAGAGAAAGTGTACGGGGTGATCGCTGGTTGGCGTGGATACGCTGGGCCGAACTGTATCTCTAAAGTTTAAAGAATCTTAAACCTCAGAGGAGAAATAATATATCGAGTCATAGAGACATACAGTATGGATCCAGGCCCTTCGACCCAACTCGTCAAAGGATGCCCCATCTAAGCTAGTCCCTGCCCTCGTTTGGCCCATATCCCTCTAAACCTACCCTATCCATGTACCTGTCCAAATGTCCTTTAAATGTTATTATAGTATTTGCCTCAATTACTTCCTCTGGCAACTTGCTCCATATAATCACCATCCTATGGGTGAAAAAACTGCCCCTCAGGTTCCTATTAAACCTTTTCCCTCGCATCTTAAGCCTCTGTCCTCTGGTTCTTGATTCCCCTACCCTGGGTAAAAGACTGTGCACTCACCATATAGAACCAATTCGCCTCATGCTCTTGTACACCTCTATAAGATCACCCACAGCCTCTTGTGCCCGAAGGAATAACATCCTACTTACCCCAACTCTCCCTGTAGTTTAGTCCCTTGATTCCTCAACATGCATTGACCATATCAATTCCCCTCATGACTTAACACAGTGATTTAACAATTTAGTAAGTGTTTTTCTACACACTTATACTGTATCCAAGATGTGCTTATGGAAAGCAATACGTACTGAATTGCATGATAAAATGAATTTCGCTGCACCTCGGTACCTGTGACAAAAAAGTACCATTGAACCGGGTCTAAGGATATAGAATCTATTACTTCATGGCGTGTGAACAAAGAGCCTTTCTCACGTCCTTTTAATTTTTGCACTTTGTCAGGTTTTGACTCAGTTAATATACAACGTGGGAATTCTGGTTTGAAGATGCAACAATGAATCATTCAGAAAAAACACTTGGAAAATGGACAGAGACAGTTGTAATGTGTTTTCCAAATTATTTCAGCCTCTTTGCACAACCATGTGGTTGGATAGACACAAAATGCTGGAGTAACTCATCGGATCAGGCAACATCTCTCGAGAGGGCGGCACAGTGACACAGTGGTAGAGTTGCTGACTTACGGCGCGGACACGGTGGGCCGAAGGGCCTGTTTCTGCTCTGTATCTCTAATGTAAAGTAAAAAGAATAGATGACATTTCGGGTTGGTACTCTTCTTCAGACTCTGTATTTTCTTCCTACATTCGGTATAAATCAGCATCTGCAGTTTCTTCCTTCCATTTGAGTTTGAGTTTTGAGGTTAGTTTATTGTCAACGAGGTACAGTGAAAAGCTTCTGTTGTGTGCTAATCAGTCAGCGGAATGACAATACATGATTACAATCGAACCATTCGCAGTGCACAGTATATTTCTTTCAGAGATGCTGCCTGACCCACTGAGTCACACCAGCCTATCTTGCATATGTGTCTATCTAGCATATGAACCAGCATCGGCAGTGCCTCCCTACACATGTGGCTGGATTACAGGTTGCTGGGGAGGTAGTGAATTACAACCTAGAGAAAGGAATTTTCTGAACGACAGGGGCAAGGAATACCAGTGGCCAATCAGGAATCAGCTTGCAGTGGTGTCAAATATATCTCGATATTATCCGCAGCCATTCCACGTTTCATTCCAAGCCTGATTCACATATTTATCAATCATATCAGTAGTTTAAAGAGATTACAGGGGAATGGGGAACTATCAATGATGCACAATCTAAACAATACAGACAGATCATCCGCACTTTTGCAGAAGATAGTTTAATTTCATGACAACATTGACTGAAAGTCGTTCTGTGGGGACTGTGTGTATTGTGTTGTGAAGGATTGCCAAAGTGCAAGGCCAATGCCGTTACTCTTGAGATGAACTTGAATTGTGCAAGTCTGTTTTTCGCAAATCTCCAGCTCTTTTTTGGAGAAGAAAGATTGGATTTCCACCAACCAGCAGCGGTTTTACAAGCTGTCACAACAAATCCTTAATCCGGTGTAAAATGATTTTATGATTGCCTGGAAAGCGAGGTGTGAAAGTGGCGTGACAGATGGGATTGAATGAGCCTCTTAGGGGAAGTTACAGTATATCGAGCTTTATAAGTCAGTTCACATGAGCACGGGTCTATCCTGGTGTCAAAGGTGAGAGAAGGAGTGGTATTCACACTGCTAAGTTGTTCTGGGCCCAGCTGCGAGCTGAGGCAAGGTTCAGAGCAAAACAAAACCTTTTAACTAGTAGCCCCGAGTAATTGGCAGCGTTGAGTTGAACGACCAAGATGTAAGTACGTGGTGCAGAATCTTCCTATCTGTCATCGCGCCTCGCTTTCTTTGTCTCCGCTCCGCTCCCGGAGGCCAGCCTGCCCATGTCTCTGTGTGTGGTGCCAGCGAGCCTCTGGCATCGTGCCCACTCCGAACAGCATGCAGGCAGGATGGCGCCTGCTCTACTTAAAAACAATACTTCATCTTTTACATCACCAGGGGCTCACGGATTAATTTCACAACCTAACCGGCTCCTGAAGGAACACAGGATCTTTCCTAAGGGATTTTTTATTTAAAAGACACAAAGTGCACAAAGTAACTCAGCTGGTCATGCAGCATCTCTGGAGGACGTGCATAGGTGACATTTTGAGTCGGGTCCCTTCACCAGCTCAGCGGGTCAGGCAGCATCTCTGGCGGACACGGATAGGCAACGTTTCGGCTCGGGATCCTTCCTCAAACTAAAGATCCATATCTCTCCATTTCATCTCTGCATATCCATGTGCCTATCCAAAAGCCTCTGCACTTCCTTATGTCTCCCTAGAAAAGTATAGCTGAGGAATAGGACCTTAGATCCACAGTCTGCACAAAACGTGATGTCAAGATAAGCCACCTCCTCTACCTGTATGTGATCCATATCCACCCATTCTCTACACATTCATGTGCCTATCCAAAAGCATCATAAATATCACTGTCATATCCTCCTCCACCAGCACTTCTGATGGCACGTTCCAGGCACAATCCATAACCTGTTCGTCGGAAAGTAGAAAAATAAGGAGAGAAGGAAGAAGGGTGGTGAATCTGTAGAATTCATTGTCAACTACATTTCATTGTAGATTCTTGATTAGTACGGTTGTCAGGGGTTATGGGAAGAAGGCAGGGCTAGGAGGGAGAGATAGATCAGCTATGATTGATGGGCTGAATGGCCTAATTCTACTCTTATTACTTGTGAACTTATCAAACTCTTCAAAACTCTTGTTAAAGTGTTGACAGTCTCCCTATCAGACTTCCATCCCCAACTTAATTGCTTGTGGTATTCCCCCTTTAATGCAATTCCTTCCTGTGGAGAGTTTGCACAACACATGTTCTATCCCTTTTTATTCCTTCGTGTGATGAGGTTTCGAAAACATGCAGCCAGTTATAAATAATTTGATGCTTCCAATTAAAATAATGGTTTGCGAGGACTATTTTGCTGCACATTTTATTAAGGCTACCGAGGAGCCAACCATAGTTAATTTTAAAAGGGGAGTAACTGAAATTGCTTTGGTTGCAGCAGAATATAATGATTCAACTTTTTTTCTTTGTGTTTGCATTGGAAGAATGCATTCCCAGCATTGGAGCGCACTAGTTTAATTGACCTTATACCCCACACTGATGCTTTCTCCTAATCCCCCATTTACTAGTGCCCTCCCCTAATACACCATTTACTGGTGCCCTCCCCCCTAATACACCATTTACTGGTGCCCTCCCCCCTAATTCCCCATTTACTGGTGCCCTCCCCTAATACACCATTTACTGGTGCCCTCCCCTAATTCCCTATTTACTGGTGCCCTCCCCAAATTCCCCATTTACTGGTGCCCTCCCCTAATTCCCCATTTACTGGTGCCCTCCCCTAATTCCCCATTTACTGGTGCCCTCCCCTAATTCCCCATTTACTGGTGCCCTCCCCTAATTCCCCATTTACTGGTGCCCTCCCCTAATTCCCCATTTACTGGTGCCCTCCCCTAATTCCCCATTTACTGGTGCCCTCCCCTAATACACCATTTACTCTCCTTGTACATGGTTGGCACACACCAAATACACAGGGTGGGAGATTGTAACCTTCACGTGGTCCACCCTGTTTCAACGAATGCAAACGACCTGGTGTGCACAATCAAATAAGATCAAATAGAACAAGCTGTCCTACAACTTTAGGCTGTGCACGACATCAGCAAGAAGAAGACCAAATGCACCACACAGCTACCCACCATATTACATTGACAAACTCAGATGAAGTTACATGCGATCCAGAATTTGTTAAGCTTGATACAAAATTGACTTCATTGTTGAAGACAGATGGCAGTAGCGGTGGGTTGATTCCCTCACTGGACCTCTTCTGTTCGCAAGAATTATTAATGGGACCTCTATTGTTTGTAATATGTATTCATGATTTAGATGAAAAATAGGTGGTGTAATTAGTAAATTTGCAGAGAAAGGTTGGTGGAATTGTGGCCAGTGAGGAAGTAGCTGGATATAGAGGTTGGAGATTTGGGCTGAGAGATGGCAGATGGAGTTTAATCTGAAAAAGTGTCAAATAAAAGTATAGATTGTGTTTGTGCTGTAAGACGCCATGAGTCAAAAGGTTTTTGGCTCTAATGACGGCCATTCAAAACTAGAGTAAAAGGCTGGTTCACTGTTTCACCAAATTCAGCATGTGAAAGATAATTGGACAAGGAGGGCCTTATGCCATTGTGGTAGTTTGCCCAAATTACTATTCATTTAAATGGAGATAAAAACAATTGTGAATACAAGAAACTGTGGATGTTGGTTTACTAAAAAAGACATCAACTTTCGGCTGCAGAAGGCAGTGGAGGCTAATTCACTGGATGTTTTCAAGAGAGAGTCAGATTTAGCTCTTAGAGCTAATGGAATCAAGGGATATGGGGAGAAATCAGGAACGGGGTACTGATTTTGGATAATCAGTCATGATCATATTGAATGGTTGTGCTGGCTCGAAGGGCCGAATGGCATAGTCCTGCACCTATTTTCTATGTTTCTATATATCTATGTTTAAATGCCACGATTGCATAGTTTAGTTTAGTTTAGTTTACTGTGATGTCGAGATACAGTGAAAAGCGTTTTGTTGCATTTTATCCGGTCTGCAAAAAGACTATACGTGCTTACAATCAAGCCGTCCACACATACAATCAAGTCTGCACATGCAGGATAAAGGGAATAACATTTAGTGCAAAATAAATCCAGTAAATGCCACTGTAGTGTTAAAGAAGGAACTGCAGATGCTGGAAAATCAAAGGTACACAAAAATGCTGGAGAAACTCAGCGGGTGCAGCAGCATCTATGGAGCGAAGGAAATAGGCAAAGTTTCGGGCCGAAACCCTTCTTCAGACTGTCACTGTAGTACCTGCCTCCACCACCATCCCTGGCAGCGTGTTCCAGGCACCCACCACCCCTCTGTGTAAAAAAACATGTCTCGTATATCTCCTTTGAACTTTGAACCTCTTATCTTAAAGCTACGCTCTCTAGTTTTAACCTTTCCACTCTGGAGACAAATAGGTCTGAGTGCCTACCTTAAACTTAGGCCAACATTATATATTTAATAGTAGGGACACAAGAAACTGCAGATGCTGGAATCTTGGGCAAAACACAAAGTGTTGGAGTCAGTCGGGCAGCATCTGTGGAGGGAGCAGAAAGATGACGTTTTGGACCAGGACCCTTCTTCAGATTTTTGTTTAAAGCGCTGGTCATTTCAACATGACATATAGTTCAGTCTGCTACCGATATCTAATCCTCTTTCTTCTATGTCCAGCCCCTTGCCACTACAGATACTGTGATTAATAATAGATTTTACTAAACATTGGTCTGAAAGAGGTCAAAGCAAACTGGGCCTTTGTTAAACGTAATAAAGTGGTTGAATATTCTTTGACCCCCTGATTTCACATGTGTAAGAAGGAACTGCAGATGCCGGTTTAAACCAAAGATAGACACAAAAAACTGGAGTAACTTTGGAGAGGAGGAATAGGTGACGTTTCGGGTCGATCTCAATCCGAAACGTTATCCATTCCGACTCTCCAGAGATGCTGGAGTTAAGTTACTCCAGCTTTTTGTGTCCATCCCTGATTTCACATGCCTTTTTATTGCTCTTCTCTTTCAGAAGTCCTCGGGAGCATAACCAATATACACTAACTAGTCAGGAACTGTTAGATACAAGAAACTAATTAATCAAGATTTTACTCAGAGAATGGTGGATGCCTGGAAAGAGATGCCAGGGATGGTGATGGAGGCAGAGACATTTGGAGTGTTGCATGCAGATCTGGTCGTTCCATTACAGGAAGGATGTGTTCATAAGGTATAGGAGCAGAGTTAGGCCATTCGGCCTATCAAGTCTACTCCGCCATTCAATCATGGCTGATCTTTCTTTCCTTCTCAACCCCATTCTCATGCCTTCTTCTCATAACCCTTGACACTCTTACAAATCAAGAATGGGCTTGTACACTCTGGAGTTTAGAAGGATGAGAGGAGATCTCATTGAAACATATAAGATTGTTAAGAGTTTGGACACGCTAGAGGCAGGAAACATGTTCCCGATGTTGGGGGAGTCCAGAACCAGGGGCCACAGTTTAAGAATGAGGAGTAAGCCATTTAGAACGGAGACGAGGAAATACTTTTTCTCACAGAGAGTGGTGAGTCTGTGGAATGCTCTGCCTCAGAGGGCGGTGGAGGCGGGTTCTCTGGATGCTTTCAAGAGAGAGCTAGATAGGGCTCTTAAAAATAGCGGAGTCAGGGGATATGGAGAGAAGGCAGGAACGGCGTACTGATTAGGGATGATCAGCCATGATCACATTGAATGGTGGTGCTGGCTCGAAGGGCCGAATGGCCTACTCCTGCACCTATTGTCTATTGTCTATTGTCTATTGAATCTCTCAATCTCCACCTTAAATATATCAGTTGACTTGGCCTTCACAGCCTTCTGTGGCAATTAATTCCACAGATTCACCCTCTGACTGAAGAAATTCCTCATCATCTTTCTAAAGATGCATCCTTTTATTCAGAGACTATGACCTCTGGTCCTAGACTCTCCTACTGGTGGAAATAGCCTCTCCACATTCACCCTATCCAGGCCTTTTACCGTTCGGTATGTTTCAGTGAGGTCCCCCTCATACTACTAAACACCCGCGAGTACAGGCCCAGTGCCATCAAACGCTCATCATACGTTAACCCAATCATTGGGATGTGGCAGCTTTGGAGAAGGTGCAGAAGAGGTTTATCAAATTGCTGCCTCGATTAGGTGGTATTGCTACATGGAAAGATGGGACAAACTGGGATTGTTTCCACTGGAATGCCAGAGGTTAAGGGGAGACCTGATATATATTTAAAGATGGACACAAAGTGCCGGAGTAACTCAGCGGGTCAGGCAACATCTCTGGAGAAAATGGATGGGTGACATTTTGAATGAATAAATGAAAAAAATGAATGAATGTTTATTGGCCAAGTATTCACATACAAGGAATTTGCCTTGGTGCTCCGCCCACAAGTGACAACATGACATACAGTGACAGTTACGAATGACACATAAAACACTAAACATTAATAATAAAACACCATTGATCAAACATGTGAACCAAACAAAATACCAGAGCAAAAGGAGGCTACATTTTTTTGCTATTGAGTAGAGCTATTACTCGTGGAAAAACGCTGTTTTTATGACTGGCTGTGGCAGCTTTGGCAGTCCGGAGTCGCTTTCCAGAGGGCAGTGATTTAAAGAGTTTGTGGCCAGGGTGAGAGGGGTCAGAGATGATCTTGCCCGCTCGCTTCCTGGCCCTTGCAGTGTACAGTTCGTCAATGGAGGGAAGGTTGCAGCCAACAACCTTCTCAGCTGATCGGACGATTCGCTGCAGCCTCCGGGTGTCGTGCTTGGTGGCTGAGCCAAACCAGACCATGATGGAGAAGGTGAAGACAGACACTACGATGGCAGTATAGAATTGGACCATCATTGCCTGTGGCAGATTGTGCTTCCTCAGCTGCCTTAGGAAGTACATCCTCTGTTGTGCCTTTTTGAATGTGGAGTCAATGGTAACCCCCCACTTAAAGTCCTCGGATATGATGGTACCCAGGAACTTAAAAGACTCCACAGATATGACTGTGGTGTTGTTGATGGTGAGTGGGGTGAGGGGAGGTGGAGCTCTCCCAAAGTCTACAATCAATTCCACTGTCTTAAGAGCATTGAGCTCCAGGTTGTTGCGATGGCACCAGGACGCCAGCTGTGACATTTTGAGTCAGGAACCTTCAATTTTATATTTTATTTTTCTATTTTTATATAAGCATATTTGTGTATATTTATTGTATAATTATATACAATTATAAGAGGCACAGAGATGGTAGCCGATCAGAATATTTTTGCCAGGGTGGAAATGTAAAAGATTAGAGGGCATTCAAAGGGCCTGTTCTTGTGCTGCACTGTTCAATATTTTATGTTGATGACACCAAGGATCTCATGCATTTTTCTTCACTATATATTCTGGCCTCTTCTATGATTTAACATTTGCCATTTATCTCTATTCCTGCATTAAAAAAATGCTACCATTTCATTCATGCGGTCTCCCCTCATTCTTCTGAGCACTATTTAACACTGCATTTCTCAGCTTTGAGTTCTAAGTGCCATGGTATTCTCCATGCTTTTAGTTCTTCCTGTCATTTGCAACCATTTTATGGTTTCTTACACTTCTAATTTTTGGATATCCAGGACTACAGCCTGAGCTACAGGAAGAGGTTGGGCAGGCTGGGTCTGTACTCCTTGGAGTACAAGAGGCTGAGGTGTCATCTTGTAGAGGGTTAAAAAATCACAAGGGGAATAGATGGGGGAATATTGAGCAAAACACAAAGTGCTGGAGGAATGGAGAGGAACAGATGCACAGAATCTTTTACCCAGGACACAGGTTTAAGGTGAGAGAGGAGAGATTTAATACCATCCTGAGGGGCAACATATTCACTCAGACGATGGCGGGTAAATGGAACGAGCTGCCAGAGAAAGTAGTTGGGGCAGATACCATAACAACGTTTAAAAGGCACTTGGACAGGTACATAGATAGGAAATGTTTAGAGGGATATGGGACAAATGGGCAAATAGGATGAGCTTAGATGGGATATCTTGGTTAGCATAGACAAGTTGGGCCGAAGGGCTGGTTTCCGTGCTGTATGATTATGATTCCATTACGTGACATAAATTATACCCTGTGCATCCAAGGCTCAGAACATTAATATTTCAAAAAAACTCAGCAGTTCCCAAAGCATGCTGTAATGCATCCAGATAGAAAGCATTTTATCAGGAAGTATCACACCAGGGTTTGGGAATATCTCCATCCAAGACCGCAAGAAACTGGACCAGTTTCCACACTGTATCTAAACTAAATTAAACAAACTAAACGGCGCATGCATTGTTTGTTGAATTAGTTGTGTACAAAGAATGTTGCGGCGTTTTACAGTTTGATACTTTTCAGCCACATACCAGGAATTTATAAGTAACATTATCCTGGTTACAACTTTGACAAACATCTCCAAGAATTGGGTTGCTTAGTAATGTATATCCTGCATATTAATGGAAAGGCAGTTGTTTTTTATGACCATTGTGAAATATAGACCATATTTGGTCACAGCTGTGTGAACAAATGGAGAAATTTTAAAAGTATTGAAAACACCATTCATAAATTAATATTTACTACAACTGAGTGTAACTACTCATAACCAGGGCTATGTGACCACCGCCAACTAGTTAGAAAGGAAGAACCTTTTTAATGCTAACAGAAGGAACTGACTTCCATGTTTAGTTTAGTTTAAAGAAGGAACTGCAGATGCTGGAAAATCGAAGGTACACAAAAATGCTGGAGAAACTCAGCGGGTGCAGCAGCATCTATGGAGCGAAGGAAATAGGTAACGTTTCGGGCCGAAACCCTTCTTCAGACTGAGAGTCAGGGGAGAGGGAAACTGGAGATAGTTTAGATTAGGTTAGTTCATTATCACATGTACCGAGGTACAGTGAAAAGCTTTTGGTGCATGCTAACCAAACATGACCACATGATTACAATCGAGCCGTCCACAGTGCACAGATGCATGATTAAGGGAATTACAATTAGTGCAAGATAATGTCCAATAAAGTCTGATGAAAGATAGCTGAGGGTCTCTAATGATGTAAATTGTAGCTTAGGACCACCATCTAGTTGTTGATAGGATGCTTCAGTTGCTTGATAGCAGCTGGGAAGAAACTGTCCCTGAATCTGGAGGTGTGCGTTTTCACACTTCAGTACCTCTTGCCTGATTGGGGAGGGGAGAAGAAGGAGTGACCGGGTTGAAACTCGTCCTTGACAATGCTGGTTGCCTTGCCGAGGCAGAGTGAAGTGTAGATGGAGTCAATGGAAGGGAGGTTGGATTGTGTGATGGTCTGAGCTGTGTATACAATTCTCTGCAATTTCTTGTGGTTTTGTGAGAAAGTGTGTCCTTTGTATGTTACTGAACCATATAGAAAGAGGGCTTAAAGTCTATACAGTCATTCAGCATGGAAACAGGCCCTTCTGCTCAACTTGCTCATACTGACCAGGATGCCCCATCTACATTAGTCCCATCTGCCTGCGTTTGGTCCATATCCCTTTAGACTTTACTTTAGAGATACAGTGCCCTTTGACTAACTGAGTCCACCCCAACCAGCAATCACCCCATACTCAAGCACTCTCCTACACACTGGGGACAATGTATAATTTTACCAAAGTGAAATAACCTACAAACCCTTGGGTCTTTGGTATGTGGGAGCAAGCCGGAGCACCTGGAGAAAACCCACGCGGTCACAGGGAGAACATTCAAACTCCGTACAAACAACACCCATTGTCAAGATCCAACACGGGTCTCCGACGCTGTGTAGCAGCAGCTCTACCGCTGTGCCTCTAAACCTTTGCTATCCAAAATTGGAGAATTCAATGTTCACTGTGTTTAGTCATCTATCTTTTACTCAGGGTAGAGCATCAAAAACGAGAGACATAGGCTTAAGGTGAGAATGGCAAGATTTAATACCATTCTGAGGGGCAACATTTTTACCGAGGGTGGTGGGTATTTGGAACGAGCTGGCAGAGGAGGTAGGCGAGGCAGATACTATAACAGCATTTAAAAGGCATTTGACAGCTACATGGTTCCAAACTGAGTGAGTGGATAAGGAGCGATAATGTAAAACTGGTGTAAATGGATGATTGATGGACGGCATGGACTTGGTGGGCTAAAGGGCCTGTTTCCACACTATCTCTCAGTTAAACTCAACTCAACTTAACTCAATTCACCTGCATAGCTTAATGATTTTATCTATTTCTTATTTAGTATGGAGACACAGGAGACTGCAGATGCTGGATTCTTGAGCAAAACACAAAGTGCTGGAGGAACTCAGCAGGTCAGGCAGCATTTGCGGAGGGAATGGACAGGTGACATTTTAGGTCGGGACTCTCCTTCAGTCAGATGGAGAATTATTCTTTTGACCTCCCACCATAGCAAGAAGTGATTCCAAAGTTTACTCTTCCCATACGACATTCTAAAATGTTTTGCTCACTGGTGAGACCAACATTTGAAGCATGACACCATCCTTTTTCTCCAGAGATGCTGCCTGGCCCACTGAATTACGCAAGCACTTTGTGTCTAACACTAAAATATATCCAATCATTTATCAGTTCTACATCCAGGACTTTGCATTGCTGAAGCTGACCACCATATTTTCATGCATAGCAACAGCATTTCGCCACAATGAAGGACTTCATTGGCTGTGACGTGCTTTGATATTTGCTGCAAAATGGAAGGCATGTTATATATGCAAGTTATTCCATCCTTTCTTTCACTGGCCAATGCCAACTATCACAGGGTTTAGTCTGTAAGCTCTCTCTTCATCGCCGAACAACCAGCCCTTGGTTACATCTGCAAAGACCCAGCACCATTTTATTTTAAATTGAGGATTTATGAGGCTTAAGACCTGCTTCTGCCAGGCACACCACAGATTTGCAAGAAACAAGAAACAACAGTGAACCTGAGCATATTTATTTAGTTTAGTTTAGTTTAAAGATGTAGCGCGGAAACAGGCCCTTTGGCCCAGAGAGTCCGCGGTGACAAGCGATCACCCCTTACATCAACAATATCCTACACACTATGGACAATTTTACAATTTTTACTAAGCCCAATTAAAAAGGATGGCACATTGGCACAGCAGTAGAGTTGCTGGCTTCCAGTGCTTCCAGCGACCGAGACCTGGGTTCGATCTTGACTACAGGTGCTATCTGTACGGAGTTTGGAAGTTCCCCCCCTGACCGCGTGGGTTTTCTCAGAGATCTTCGGTTTCCTCCCACACTCCAAAGACGTACAGGTTTGTAGGTTAATTAGCTTGGTGTAAATGTAAATTGTCCGTGGCGTGTATGGGGTAGTGCAGAGATTACTGGTCAGCGCGGACTCGCTGGGCCGAAGGGCCTGTTTCCCCGCTGTATCTCACCTACACACCTGTACATCTTGGGGGTGTGGGAGGAAACCGGAGGACCTGGAGGAAATCCACACAGGTCACAGGGAGAACGTACAAACTGCATAAAGACAGCACCCGTAGTCAGGATCGAACCCAGGTCTCCGGTGATGTAATGCAGCAACTCTACCTCTGTGCCGCCCGATTTCTATCTCACCAGAGAACATTTGTAGAGGCCAATTCCTAGTACAAATGAGTCTGCTGACAATTGTACAGAAAATGGATAAATATTTATCCATGACCTTGGAATTATCTTTCTAAAATAAAAGTGCTCTAAATGGAGTTCTTCTCTCCAGAAAGCTAGATAGCTACAATTTTGTTTAAAAAAGACACAAGGTTGACATAGAACATAGAAGAGCAGAGCACAAAAACAGGACACAAAGTGCTGGAGCAACTCAGCAGGTCAGGCAGCATCTCTGGAGAACATGGATAGATGACGTTTCGGGTGTAGACCCTTTGAAAGACTGTTTGGCCCACAATGTCGGTGCCAAACATGATGCCAAGACCATCTCTTCTTTGCCCGCACATACTCCACATTCCTCCATTCCCTGCATATCCATGTGCCTATCCAAAAGTCTCCAAAATGCCACTGCCGTATCTGTCCCCACCAAAACCTCTGGCAGCGCGTTCCAGGCACTCTCCAACCTCTGGGTAAAAAAAGCCCACCATATCTTTAAACTTTGCCCCTCTCACCATAACGCTGTGCCCT
>CM075979.1:22343696-22450491 GCA_038087875.1 Malacoraja senta
ATTTACAGAGCTACGGATGCCTGCCGAAGCAGGAATGACTAGGATTGGTGTAGATTGGTGGCTGATTTACAAATCGCAATTGTTTCCGTTTTAGTTTAGTTTCGTTTGGAGATAGAGCACGGAAACAGACCCTTTGGCCCACCGTGTCTACACTGACCAGAGATCCCATACATTAGCACTATACTACATAATCAAGGTCGAGTCTCACCCCACCCCTCTGCCATTGGGCAAAAGGTGCAGAAGTGTGAAACCGTATGAAAACAGGCAACTGATCCATCCCACCAACAACTTAGACAGCAGTCCTGAGCTACCATCTACCTCATTGGAGACCCTCGGACTATCTTTAATCAGACTTTGCACTAAACGTTATTCATATTCATCCCTTTATCATGTCCCCGTACACTGTGGATGGCTCGATTGTAATCATGCATTGTCTTTCTGCTGACTGGTCAGCACACAACAAAAGCTTTTCATTATACCTCGCTACACGTGACAAGAAACGAAACCCAAAACTCAAACTAGGGAGAAATTACAATTTTTACCAAAGCCAAATTAACCGACAAACCTATACATCTTTGGAGTGTGGGAGGAAACCGGAGCACCCAGAGAAAACCCACGCGGTCACAGGGAGAATGTACAAACTCTGTATAGATAGCACCCATAGTCAGGATTGAACCCGGGTCTCTGGCACTGTAAGGCAGGAACTCTACCACTGCTCCACTGTGCAACCCCAGTAGCGAGGCATCACGCTGTACCTCCCCAGTCACTGCTTTCTGTTCCTGCCAATGTCATGTCCATGCTGCCACTGACCCATTAATCTTTACCTTCCATTTGATTTGGGGATTATTATGTGGAACGTAATCAAATGCCTACAGAAAACTCAGAGATCCAAAATCTACCACAATAGTAAATGTTTCCTTGTTTTTTCTTGAAGCAGCCATAAACTGATTGAGAGACAGCAATGAAGACATTGATCCTCTCGTAGAACAACAAATACATATCCTTTAAGAAAAAGGACACCAAAATGCTGGCGTAACTCAGCGGGTCAAGCAGCATCTCTGGTGGACATGGATATGTGACATGTCGGGTCGGGGCCCTTCTTATATCCACTCTATACTTATCTATGTGTAGGAAGGAACTGCAGATGCTGGTTTAAACCAAAGATAGACACAGAAGGCTGGAGCAACAGCGGGTCTGGTGAAAAGGAATTCATTTTCTGACTGGTGCTGCCTACCCGCTGAGTTACTCCAGCTTTTTGTGCGTGTCTTCAATACTTAGCCATGTCTACAGTGCTGGAGATTTAACATCCTCAGCACTTATATCTATTACTAGCATAATAGCAAAGTATGCTAGAGGCTAGAATGGAAACTCTGTCAAACGCTCCAAGCAATTTATGACCCAGAATCAGACCAAGGGTAAAATGGAAGATGGGTGGTATGTAAGAAGAGATTCTAAATCATTGCCTGACCCTAGACTGCACCTGGGCAGATAGGGTTTCATCCTGCATTGGACCTGCATTGAAGGATGTGCTGACGTTGGAGAGGATCCAGAGGAGGTTTACGAGAATGATCCCAGGAATGATTGGGTTAACATATGATGAGCATTTGATGGCTCTGGGCGTGCACTCACTGGACTTAAGAAGGATGAGGTGGGGGAACTTATTGAAACTTACGAAATAGTGAAAAGCCTGGATAAAGTGGACTTGGAGAGAATGTTTCCACTAGAGTGAGAGTCTTGGACCAGAGGGCGCAGCCTCAGAATAAAATGACATACTCTTAGAAAGGAGGAGGAATTTCTTTAGTCAGAGGGTGGTGAATCTGTGGAATTTATTGGCTGTGGATGCTGAGTCAAAGGATATTTTTAAGGTGGAGATTGACAGATACACCACTGATTTTCCAGCAACTGGTGGTCCGGCACCTCCTTCAATATAAAATTATGAGAGCACACTTGAAATCCACCCCGGAAGTCCCCCCGAAAATGTGACGCCTAGGCTGGGTGAAGCAACTGATCTCGACCTTATCGGGACTTACCCGCTGGCTGGAGCCGGCAGATCCGCTCACATAGCCAACTACTGCAGTCGACTTTGCTGGCCAGTATCGCAGACCGTGAGGCCGGGATTAACCATTGGTCCGGAAAAAAGGATGATACGACAATGCTCTGGAACCAAGGGTGCTGGAAAATCGGTGGTGAACCTGTACTAAGGACAGCTTCTTCTCCATTTATCTATTTTAGAAATCATGCACACAAGGCCTTTTAATGCCATGTTGATTCTAGGTTGTAGATTGGGATTCTTAGACATCATTCAGTTTCTTTCTACCTTTTATCATATTTCTGCATTTGATTGAATTCTTAGATTAGATGAAATCAAATTAGTTTATTGTCATATACACCGGGAGGCAAGTACACCCCACACAAGGAAATCCTGAACACTATTGTATTTCACAAATAGTTTTCCTCACATAGAAACATAGAAAATAGGTGCAGGAGTAGGCCATTCGGCCCTTCGAGCCTGCACCGCTATTTGATATGATCATGGCTGATCATCCAACTCAGTATCCCATCCCTGCCTTCTCTCCATACCCCCTGATCCCTTTAGCCACAAGGGCCACATCTAACTCCCTCTTAAATATAGCCAATGAACTGGCCTCAACTACCTTCTGTGGCAGAGAGTTCCACAGATTCACCACTCTCTGTGTAAAAAACAAACTGATCATTGCACCTACCTTTACCTTCTAAACGAATGCTTCATTTTTATTTGTCAATCTAGCTTACATTATGAGAAGGATAAATGTAAAACATCAATCTGGCTTAGTAGCAAAACCTTATAGTTTAACAATTAAATAAAACTAACTATAGGGTGGCACAGTGGCGCAGCGGTAGAGTTGCTGCCTCACAGCGCTGGAGACCCGGGTTCGATCCTGTCTCCGGGTGCTGTCTGTACAGAGTTTGTACATTCGCCCTGTGACCGTGTGTGTTTTCTCCAAAGAAGCACGCAAACAAAAGCTTTTCACTGTACACATGAAAATAATAAACTAATCTAAACTAAAACTAAACCTATATATAACTAAATAAAATCTCAACTAAGACTAAAACCTAACTAAACACTAACCTAAGACTAATCTAGAATTAAACTAAACCTATCTACTACTAGACCCAATCAAACTAAACCAAAGGCTGTGGGGACTGCCAAAGAGAATCAACTACTGTGTGTCAGTGTGCTGAGACACAGTATTCAGCACCCTACCTCCATCATGAAGAGGATAAAGTTAGTACAGAGTGCAGGGGTTTTCTGGCATTTGGTGCCCAGCAGGGTGGTGGCTGTTCTGACTGTGCACGCTTGTTAGGATGTAACCACAGTCTGTGGAAAAAGCAAGTCATCCTCATGTTTATTTATCCCGAGGCAACAAGTACAGCAAATTAATATTTGCAAACACGATCCATGGTGTTTACTCGTTGATTAGACTTCAAAGGAAAAGTGATGTCCTGCTGTCAGCCCTGCTAAAATAGACCGGGACCACCCACAGAAGTAGCAGTGTTACAACCAGCAGTTCGAGCGGCTGACCACTCAACCGCCCCCCCCCCCCGCACTAGACTCATGTGACGAGGGTTCAGGAAGTCCAATGACACCTGTTAACCCTGTCACAGCACCTCCCACCCTCCCCGTGACCGACACTGGTGGGATGCTGCCCCACTGTCATTGTATGTGTGTGTCCGTGCGCTCCATCTGCTGCGTGAACAAGCTTCCCCATTTTCACTGGGCGGGCACAGATCGAAAGACCAAGTTTGGCAAGTTTGAAGGGATGTGGACCATACGCAGGCAGGTGGTACTGGTGTAGCTGGGACATGTTGGCCGGTGTGGGCAAGTTGGGCCGAAGGGCCTGTTTCCACACTCTATCACTCTATGATCTGCCACTAAACTCCAATGCCCAGGAATGAGGAAAATGGGCAGAAAGTGGTGGACACTGTGGGTGTGCAGTAGAGAGCATATTGGCTGAGAATATTCCATCATTTCCTGGTGCGGCAACTCCAACGCCTAGAAACGAAGAAGATTGGGACAAAAGTGGTGGACACTGCCTGCTCCATCATGGGTACTGATCTCCCCACAGGAGGTCTGCCTCAAAAAGGCAGCCAGCATCATCAGAGTCCCACACCACCCTGGTCGCACTCTCATTTCACTCCTGCCAACAGGAACAAGGTCTAGGTTCATGGACATCTTCTTCCCGACAACCATCAAGCTATTAAACACCACAACAACCAAATGAGCTCTGAACCACATAGACTTGGGGGCATTATTTTTGTCTTACCTCTACTTGGGTTTTTTTAATATACTGAACTTCATTTTGTGGTTTAATATGATGTTTACATTCTACTACATGTCTGTGGTGCTGCTGGAAGTATGAATGTAATTATTCCATTGATTGGGACACAGGACAATAAAATTCTCTTGACTCTTGAGTAAAGTCACATCTCTGAAACACTGCATCATCTCCACTGAGACTAACCAGCAACCCCTGTAGAAGGAACTGTAAATCCTGGTTTAAACCGTAGATAGACACAAAAAGATGGGGTAACTCAGCAGTTCAGGCAGCATCTTAGAGAGAAGGAATGGGCAAAGTTTCGAGTAGAGACCCTTCAAAAGGGTGTCGACCCGAAACGTCACCCATTCCTTCTCTCCAGAGATGCTGCCTGCCCCGCTGAGTTACTCCAGCTTTTTGTGTCTATCCCTGTGTAACACATCCACCAGGCTTTCCAATTTGTTCACCACAAATCCTTCCCATCGGAAAAGAAAATAGACAAACATTCAGCTGGATATTTTGAGGAAGAGGGATTCACAAGTTCAGCCGTTACTGTTGCATTTAAAATGTGTAGGATGGCAGATGCTGGTTGATATCGAAGACAGGCACAAAATGCTGGAGCAACTCAGTGGGTTTGGCAGCATCTCTGGAGAAAAGAATAGGTGACATTTTCTGGTCAGAACCCTTCTTCAGACTCTATCTAACTGATGCAGTTTAGTTAGAGATGCAGCATGGAAACAGGCCCTTTGGCGCACAGTCCGTGCTGACCAATGATTACCCGTGCACTAGTTCTATTCTACACACTTGGGGACAATTTAGAGAAGCCAATTAACCTACAAACCTGCACGCCTTTGGGGATGTGGAAGTAACCAGAGCACCCAGAGAAAACCCACGCGGTCACAGGGAGAACGTGCAAACTCCATACAGACAGCACCTGCCAGTCAGGATCAAACCCAGGTCTTTGGCGCTGTTGTGTCAAAACAGAATTTCCTACTCTACAGTATGCTAGTCTACTCCATGAGTGGCTCAGAATGATGGAGAAACAAGGAACTGCAGATGCAGAATACAGAGTGCTGGAGCAACTCAGCAGGTCAGGCAGCATCTCTGGAGAACATGGATGGGTATTGTTTCAGGTCGGGACCCTTCCTCGGACTGATTGGAAGGTGACAATAAAAGTCCTAGCCTGCCCAACCTCTCCCTATATCTCATATCCATGTCCTCTTTTCTGTTTGCGATGTTACTTCAGGTGCAGAGATCGCCCCGCCCGCGAAGTGTGGCGCTAGAATGATACAACTCGGTAAAAAGCGAGCGAATGTCGCCCACCGCGTCCACGTGACCGGTGCAGCCAATCCGAGGGTTTGACTACCCAAAGACACTAATAAGTGTCGCTACAGGACCACCCCCCCAGAACCCGAGGTACGGAACCGAGCAGGGACCCGGACACGGCGACCAGAATGCGTGGTGAGCGGAGGCGGGGCGGGCGTAACAAGGGGAACAGGCCGAACAGGCCCAGGGGACCGTAACGCAGGAGGAATGGGTACAACCGGGTCGGGGGAAACAGGCACAACAGGTGCAGCTGGTCCGGCCGGCGGACGACTTCTATGTCAGGGCTGCGCGACCACCACCGGGCTGTCAACGTCGACATGGGCAGGCTTGAGTCGACCAACGGAAGCTACCTCCTCCCAGCTCCCCACGTCCAAGGTGAAGGTGGCGACTCCAGATCTCAACACCCGGAACAGCCCCTCGTAGACGCGCTGCAAGGGGGATCTGTGAGTGTCCCTGCGAATGAAAACAAACATACAATGCTGCAGAACCGATGGCACGTGCACCGCCGGCAAGTCGTGCCACGAAGTACAGCTGAGCGAGGGAAAACCATAAAGAGGAAGTGAATTGGGCCCCCCGGTTGGTGGAGATATCCGATGGGACCCCAAACCGGGCAATCTAGTTGGCCGCCAGGGCCGGGGCGCAAGACGCGGCGGAGATGTCCGAGAGCGGGATAGCCAATGTATGGGGACAATGGGGCGAGGTCGACCCGTGGTGACATTGCAGACTATCGTGCCCGAGGATCCACACGGGACATCAGCCAACTGGTGTCCAGAAACAGCAGTGCGGTAGTCCTCCAACCCAGCGTCCGCAAGCTGTGCCGCAGCCAGCTCTTCGTAGTCCACGCCGTGGTCTATGGCCGAGATGGAGGGAAGGGCGCGGCGGGACAGAGCGTCAGCGACGGTGTTGTGCTTGCCCGCGACATGCTGAACGTCCGTGGTGAACTCGGAGATATAAGCGAGGTGTCGCTGCTGACGGGCGGACCACGGGTCGGAGACCTTACCCAAGGCAAAGTTGAGGGGTTTGTGGTCAGTGAAGGCAGTTAAAATGCGACCCTCGAGAAAGTAGCGGAAGTGCCTGATGGCCAGGTACTGGAAAAGGGAGCGCATGATGTTGGCAGCTGCCGGCACGAAACGATGGTAAAAGTTTACCATGCTGACTAATTCCTGCAACCCCTTTACCGTGCGCGGCCGGGGAAACTGACGAATGGCCTCCACCTTCGAGGGTAAAGGGGCGGTGCCTTGAGGTGTGACGCTGTGCCCCAGAAAGGAGATGGAATGGAGGCCGAATTAGCACTGGGCGGGGTTGATTATGAGGCCGTGGTCAAGGATGCGCTGGAATAGAGTCCGCAGGTGCATGACGTGCTGGTCCTGTGTGCGGCTTGCGACCAGGATGTCATCGAGGTAGATGAAGACGAATGGCAGACCCCTCCTGACCCTGTCCATAAGCTTTTGGAACGCCTGCGCGCCGTTCTTCAATCCAAAGGGCATACGCAGCCATTCGAACAACCCGAACGATGTGATCGTCGCAGACTTGGGGATGTCGTCCGGGTGTACTGGGATCTGGTTATAGCCACGGACAAGGTCGACTTTAGAGAAGAAGGCGGCACCCTCGAGGTGGGCAGAAAAGTCCTGGATGTGGGGCACCGGGTAGCGGTCCGCAGTTGTCATGGCGTACAGACGCCTATAGTCCCCACATAGTCTCCACCTCCCAGATGCTTTGGGGACCATGTGCAGCGGGAATGCCCATGGGCTGTCCGAGTGCTGGACGATCCCCATGTCCTCCATGAGCTGGAACTCCTCCCGGGTGATGCACAGCTTGTCCGGTAGAAGACGGCGCGCCCGGGCTGAAACGGGGAGTGAGGAGCTCGGGGAAATCAGTGAGGAGGGAGGCATAGGGGCCATCAACCTTGGCGACGGCGCTGAGCTGTGGGCTGGCTGGAGGCGGAGGCCGCGGAGCCGCGGGTCCGAAGGTCTATGCCAGGGTCATGCGCCCGCCCCGCACATCGACTATGAGGGGGAAAGCCCGCAGGAAGTCGGCACCCAGGAGCGGCTGTGCGACGTCGGCCACGATGAACGTCCACTCATACGGGCGGGAGTCGAAAGAGAGCGAGAGGGACCGCGTGCTGTAAGTGTGAATGGTGCTCCTATTAACGGACGTGAGCATTGGGCCCCTCTTGCCAGCACGGGTGTCGCGTCCGGTTGGCAGGAGGATGCTAACGATAGCCCCGGCGTCAACGAGGAAGCGCCTGCCGGAGTGACGGTCACGGACGTAGAGGCGGTTGTTTGGGCCGATTGTGATCACCTCTACAGACGATCGGCCAAGGCGTTTCCCTGAAACGAGCAGGGTTGACAGCAGCGTCGAGCCTCAACACCCCAGTGGAGATGGTAAAAGCACCATTTGTGCTTACCCCGGTCCCCGACGCGTGGTTGTAGCTCTGTGATGGAAGCCGTGGGCGGGGGGTACCCGTGATCCCGCCGAGGCGACTGGCGCGGAGACTCGGTTGATGGAGCCGCCATCTTGCTGCGTCGCTAGCCAGAATTCGTTGGCCCTCTCGGCGAGCTGCATGGGGTCAGTGAAATCGGCACCGGCGAACATGATGCAGATGTCGTCAGGCATCTGCTCTAAGAACGCCTGTTCATAGAGCAGACACGGGCGGTGGCCGTCCATCAGGGTGGACGACTTGCGATCGCCCAACCCGTCCATGTGTAAGAGGCGGGCGGGGCGATCTCTGCACCTGAGCCTGAACGTGCGGAGAAGGAGGGCTTTGAGGCCTTCGTATTTTGCGAGCCACTACGGGTCTTGTAGGAACGGCAGTAGCCGCGAAGCAGTCTCCTGTGTGAGTGTGCCGACGATATGAAAGTATTTGGTGTCGTCTACCACGATGTTGCGGAGATGAAATTGCGCTTCTACGTGTGCGAACCAAACCTGTGACTGTTCAGCCCAGAACACGGGCAGCTTGAGGCCAACAGCATTCTGCTGAGCGTCGGGAACGGCGGCGGCTTGCATTCTTGACGTCCAATATACGAGTGGACGCGTCGGGGTCACCAGTTTGGCGAGTCGAGACAGTGAGTGAATCCAAATGGTTTTATTTTGTAACGGTAAAACAACGAATAAACTCAGGTCGGTAGGACAGCCAAAAACGCGATGTTACTTCCACAAGTGTGGCGCTAGAATGATACAACTCGGTAAATAGCGCGCGAATGTCTCCCCCCGCACCCACGTGACCGGTGCAGCCAATCCATGGGTTTGACTACCCAAAGACACCACCAGGTGTCGCTACATCTGCACCTTTTCCAGTTTGACAACATCTTTCCTGTAACTTGGAGGACATGGATGGGTATGGTTTTGGATGAGGATGAGGACCCTTCTTCAGACTGATTGTACTAGGAGGCACAAAATGCCCTCTATTTTCCATCTTTTGCTCCCACTACTACAATCAGCCTGAAGATGGGTCCCGACCCGAAACATCGCCTATCTGAAATGTCCTCCCGGGATGCTGCCTGACCGGCTGTGTTACTCCAGCTAATGGCACAGAATAATGTTCAAAATGCCCCTGTTATAATTTGACATTATAAAATTACCAATCTGGGGAAATTGTACAATTCTTTCATATCGGATATATTCTTACATATCTTTTATAATGGGAAATAATCCAGTGTTCTTATTGTTGCAGATTTTTACTTAAATCCGCACAGTAGTACTATAAAAAAATTCCTCTGGTCTCCCCTGACCACTGATCACTATAATTAGATGACATACTGGACTGGTGTAATTTTAACGTGTTGACATGTGAAATTTTGAACATGTTGGTTAAGAAGGGACTCATGCCGAGGCTGTGTGAGGGCAAACATATTTCACGGAGCAGAAACAAATCAAATCTCTCCAGCATTACTCGCAATGGCGGCGCAGTGGCGCAGCGGTAGAGCTGCTGCCTCACAGCGCCAGAGACCCGAGTTCAATCCTGACTACGGGTGCTACGGAGATTGTACGTTCTCCATGTGACCGCGTGGGTTTTCTCCAAGTGTTCCAGCTTCAAGTGCAGGTTTGTAGGTTATTTGGCTTCGGTAAAATTGTAAATTGTCCCTAATGTGTAGGATAGTGTTAGTGTACGGGGTGATCGCTGGTCGGCACACACTCGGTCAGCCACAGGGCCTATTTCTGCTCTGTATCTCAAAAGTCTAAAGCCTAACTTCAATCAATTAATACCTTTGAAGTTATTTTTGGTTCCAGGTTAAGCAAAGAAGAAGACAATTTAGTTTAATTTAGAGCTAAAGCATTGAAATATGCCCTTCGGCCCACCAAAACTACGCTGACCATCAATCACCCATTCACGCTGGTTATATATTATCCCACTTTCTCATCCATTCCCTGCACGGTAGGGGCAATTTACAGAGGCCAATTGACCTACAAACCAGTGTAGGAAAGAACTGCAGATGCTGGTTTAAATCTAAGTTAAACACAAAATGCTGGAGTAACTCAGCGGGACAGGCAGCATCTCTGCATCAGCAGAAACCCATTCCTTCTCTCCAGCGATGCTGCCTGTCCCGCTGAGTTACTCCAGCATTTTGTGTCAACCCACAAACCAGCACGTCTTTGGGAAGTGGGAAGAAACCGGAGCACACGGAGGAAACCTACAAGGAGAACGTGCAAACTCCACACAGACAGCAGCCAAGGTCAGGGTTGAACCCGGGTTTCTGGTGCTGTGGGACAGTGGCTCTACCAGCTGCACCACTGTGCTGCCCAACATTGTGCCCTCAAAAAACAGTGGGGCATTCATCAAATAGTTGGTTTTGAAGTGATGTTGAAAGATTAACCAGGACACCAGGGAGAACTTTGCGACTCTTTGTTGACTAGGTTCACATCAACTGAGCCAATGGGCCGAGGAACGGCAGATAACCTAAAAGCAAGGTTAATTTAACAGATCAATGCAAGGTTTTGTACTTTGGTAAGTATGGGTGACGTTTTGGGTCAGAAACCCTTCTTCAGACTGAGAGTAGGGTGGGGTGGAGGGGAGGGGGGGAGAGTGAACTGGAGGTAGAAAAGGCCAGAACAAATTAGGGCCGGCAATAAAAATTACTTTCAAAACTATTTTTTTTGCTGTGCCTATCTAAATGCAAACATAAACGTAAAAGTACATAAAATAAAACTAGCTTATTGTAATTAGTTGCACTGCATGAAGTTATAAAGCTGGTGTATAAACTTGAGGGAGGAAACAGCAATTTTTGCTTTCAGCAAATAGGAATTTTCTCCTTGAAAGTGACAAGACAAGTAGATACAGTGGTAAAGAAGGCTTTTTTGGCATGGCTGTCTTCATCACTTTGGGAATTGAGTATAAGCATCAGGAAGTCATTGTGCAGCATGATAGGACTTTGGTTAGACCGTTTTTGGAGTATTGCCTGCCATTCTGGTCGCCCCATTACTGGAAGGATGTGGAGGCTTTGGAAAGGGTGCAGAGGATGTTTACCAGAATGATACCGGGATTAGGGAGTATTAGCTACAGGGAGAAGTTGGACAGAATTTGATTGTTTTCTCTGGAAGTTGAGTAAAGGCCAGATAGAAGTATATCAAATTATGAGAGGCATAGAGAGGGGAGACAGAAATATTTTCCCAGGATGGAAATATCAAATACTAGAGAGCATAGCTTTAAGGCGAGAGGGGAAAACTTTAAAGGAGATATATGGAGCAAGGTTTTTTTTGCAGAGGGTGGTGAGTGCCTGGAACACGCTGCTAGGGATGGTGTGTCTAAGAAAAAAACTGCAGATGCTGGTTTAAATCGAAGGTAGACACAAAATGCTGGAGTAACTCAGCGGGACAGGCAGCATCTCTGGAGAGAAGGAATGGGTGACGTTTCGGGTCCAGTCTGAAGAAGGGTGTCGACCCGAAACGTCACCCACTCCTTCTCTCCAGAGATGCTGCCTGTCCCGCTGGGTTACTCTAGCATTTTGCGTCTACCTGCCAGGGATGGTGGTGGATGGAAATAACCATAGCGGCATTTAATAGACTTGTGGATGGGCACACAGATATGCAGGGAATAGAGGGATGTGGATAATGTGCAGGCAGATAACAGTTGGTCTTGGCATCATGTTCAACACTGACATTGTGGGCTGATGAGCCTGTTCCTGAGCTGTACTGTTCTATGTTCTGTGTTCTATGTTCCAAAAGATGCAGCGTGTGAAAGACACTTACTCAAGTTGTCAGAGTTTCAGTTGTTAAATCTGGTCCAAAGCAGCTTTGAGTTCTTGCTTATTACTCTCTTTGCAAGATGAAAATTCCTGATAGTGTCGCTTCAGCAGAGTGCCAAGTAACTTAAGAAAACAGCTTGGAACTTGGAAGTCCAAAGTGATTCTGCAATGCAATGTCAGCCCACTGATATCAGGTGTCAATGTGACACATTAACCATCTGACATATAAATCACCAAAACTGCTAAAACAACAGAGTGCAGACCACTCCTGCAAGCAACAACCTTTTCACACCAAGGCCGAATTAGCACCATAGATCACAGACTAATTTGCAATTTTCGCTGGTACCTACACAGCAAGAATAGTCGATATATTTCATTTTATTGAATGGAAGATGCAGCGTGGAAACAAGCCCTTCGGCCCACCGAGTCCACACCGCCCATTCACAATACTTCTATGCTATGCACCTTTCGCATCCACTACCTACACATTAGGGGCAATTTACAGAGGATAATTAACCTACAAACCCGTACATCTTGTGAATGTGGGAAGAATATTGTTTTTACAAGACTGTTATGTTGTTACACTGTTCTGTGTTGGAACAAATGATAATTAAACATACTTTAAATCAGAGCACTTTAAATCAGGTGCTGTCTATGTGGAGTTTGCACACTCTCCCTGTGACCGCGTGGGTTTCCTCCAGGTGCTCCGGTTTCCTCCGACATCCCAAAGACGTGCAGGTTTGTAGGATGTAGTCCCACCGTGTCGCCCTAACGCACCCACCCACGTTCCCCAGAGATACTGCCTGACCTGTCCAGTTACTCCAGCACCTCTGTGTCTTTTTTTAAAATAAAGCTGGAATAAAACCCATCTGCCACTTCTGCCTCTGCGTTTGGGTGGCCTTGCCTTGTTCCCTGTGTTTGTGTTGTTTTAAGGCTCTTCTTTAAAGTAAGTGTTTACACGGGAGGTTGGATGCACAGCTCAGTGGGTCATTTTGGGTTTCTGTCATGATGGAATGCGAATCCCTGATGTACGAGCAGAGTTTAGTTATTCAGGTTCGCCTGGTGGTGGTGGGCCCGGTTACCAATGCCAAGCTCCTGTTTGGGACGCAAGCTCCACTGCTGTGCCTCTGGCGATCAATAAGTGTTCAGTTTCTTCTGCCCAGCTCATAGAATTACACAAGATCTGCACTTTGACTATTTAAGATGACAAGTCTAATCTGGTCACTATTTTATTACTGCATTCTTGCAGCCTGACAATCCAATTTGTTCAGTTCCATAAAACATCCAGCGGTATAATTTACACTCCAGTTATTTTAGTCTAAAATATCAATTAGCAGGTTCCCCGTAACCACACAACATCCACACAGACGGTTTTTGTGCTTGCCCCTCTTGGTAAGGAATGTGCTGGCATGTGGCAAATCTTTGGAACATTGTAAAGGAAAGCCCACAATTCAAATGTCATAAATGTCCACACTAAATGGAGTGGGAATTTGAATCCAGATTTGCAGAAAAGTCCACACATTAAGCCGGTTTAAAGAACGTAACAGATTAGACAGGACATTAAGCATCGTCCGTACTGTCCGATTCACCTCTACCTTATTGCTGACATTGGACTTTGTCTCTGGAACTGACACGATACAATGCTGGGAACTATAATGGTTGCACAGGTGGCACAGCGGTAGAGTTGCTGCCTTACAGCGCTTGCAGCACCGGAGACCCGGGTTCGACTGACTACGGATGCTGTCTGTACAGAGTTTGTATGTTCTCCCCGTGACCACGCGGGTTTTCTCCGAGATCTTTGGTTTCTCTGAGATCTTCGGTTTCCTCCCACACTCCAAAGACATACAGATTTGGAGGTTAATCGGCTTGGTGTATGTGTAAATTGTCCCTAGTGTGTGTAAGATAGTGTTAATGTACGGGGTTCGCTGATTGGCGCGGACTCGTCGTGCCAAAGGGCCTCCTTCCACTCTGTATCTTCACCTTTGCTCTACCTATTGTACTTGAGTTTGACGATTGTATTTATGTATAATATTATCTGATCTATTTGAATGGCAAGCTTTGCACTGTACCTCAGTACACGTGACAATAATAAACTTAAATTTAGTTTCGAGATTTAATTCAGTTTAGAGATACAGCACGGAAACAGGCCCTTCGGTCCAATGAGTCCATGCCACTAAGTGGATAGCATGCAAAACAAAGCTCTTCATTGAACCTAAGCGACAATAATTAACCTAAACCTCAATCTTTCTTTTCCTACCATAGAGCCATATTCAATAATCTAGAAACAGGTTGTATAGATTGTACTATAACCAACGCTGTAAATATGTAACAAGAAATAGAAATGCTGAGGTGGCCCACAGCTTGGTTGTACACCCATAAAGAACTTATGGGCGGCACACTGGCATAGTGGTAGAGCAGCTGCCTCACAGCACTAGAGGTCCGGGTTGGATTATGACCTCGGACACTGTCTGTGTGAAGTTTGCGCATTCTTCAGAGGACCACGTGGGCTTCCTCCGGGCGCTCTGGTTTCCTCCCACATCCCAAAGACATGCAGGTTTGTAGGTTAATTGGCCCTCTGTAAATTGCCCCATGTGTGTCGAAGGTGGATGAGAAAGTGGGATAACATAGAACTAGTGTGAAAGTGATCAATGGTCGGCGTGGACTCGGTGGGCCGAAGGGCCTGTTTCCATGCTATATCTGGAAACTAAACTTCGATTTCTTATTAACCTGGTCTTTGATATTTCTACCCTGGGGAAAATGGTCTGACTGTCTACGGCAAGGGTTCCCAACCTAGGGTAAATTTACCCCCAGGGGGTACATTTTGCCTACCCAGGGGGTAAATTTGTTGATTCTGAATTTGTACATATTTTTTCTCATTGACTGACTGTGTTTGGTTCTGGTATACCAGTATCTGTTCATCATTAGTTGTTCATAAATAAGTGAAATAACATTGTTATGTGCTATTTATATGTTATATGCACCTGGTTATGTTTTGTTATATGCCCTTTTATGTTTATTATGTTATATTATGTTGCATGCCCCTGGTCTACAGTATATATTCTCTCACAATTCCACATACTTCTATCAGCTCTCTCCTGAATCTTTGGCATTCCAGAGAAAACAATCTAACTTTGGAAGAAAGTGATTGTCTGATTTTGGTAAAGCCTACAACATAGGCAAATCTCATTGCACGTTCTCCCTGTGACCATTGTGGTCACAAGGAGGATGTGCAAACTGCACACACAGACAGCAGCCGAGGTCAGGATCGAACCTGGGTCTCTGGTGCTGTGAGGCAGCAACTCTACCAACTGAGTGAGAGGCAAGCATCTAGTAATGGTGCCTCAGCTACCGTGTATGCATTGACAAACTCAGTGGACCAACTGGCCTTCTCTTATCTGTCATTTCATGTTCATAAGTTCTAGTAACAGAATTTGGCCATTTGGCCCATCGAATCTGCTCCGCCATTCAATCATGGCCGATCAATCTTTCCCTCTCAACCCCATTTTGTTTAGTTCAGTTTAGAGATACAGTGCGGACACAGGTCCTTCGGCCCACCGAGTCTGCACCGACCAGCAATACCCGCTCATTAACACTATCCTACACATACTAGGGACAATTTACACTTATACCAAGCCAATTAACATAAAAACCTATAAGTCTTTGGAGTGTGAAAGGAAACTGAAGATCTCGGAGAAACCCAGCGCTGTCACGGGGAGCAAGTACAAACTCCATACTGACAGCACCCGTAGTCGGGATTGGATCCAGGTCTCTGGCGCTGCAAGCGCTGTAAGGCAGCAACTCTACCGCTGCGCCACCGTGCGGCCCATTCTCCGGCCTTCCCCCCATAACCTTTGACACCCTTACTAATCAAGAATCTGTTAATCCCCAACTTTAAAATATCCACTGACTTGGCCCTCACAGCCATCTGTGGCAATGAACTACACAGATTCACCACCCTCTGACTAAAGAAATTCCTCCTCATCTCCTTTCTAAAAGGTACATCCTTTTATTATGAGGCTAATGCCTCTGGTCCTTGTCCCTCCTACTTGTGGAAACATCCTCTCCACATCCATTCTATCCAGGCCTTTCACTATTCGGTAAGTTTCAATGAGGTCCCCCTCCCCTCATGTTTCTAAACTACATTTCCATTTGTTCATATATTTTCACGAGAACAATAGAAAACCAATCCTAACAAAATGGATAAACAAGAAATAGCCAAGTGTTCAAGAAACATCAACACATACTCAGACATTTTCTCATGGGCAGCTCAGAAGTATTGACAGAAGCCAAGGAGATGGACGCCAATCTTTTGGTCCCAGGATCTGACTATCCTGCACGTCATGGGAAATTGTTGAGAAGAGGGAGAGAAAATGTCAACTTTTCAACAACTTTGCCCCAGAGAAGGGCTGGTGTGGTGGGATGAACTGGGAGATGAAGTGTGCAGGAAGTTGAATTTGGTAATGTGTAGAACCAAGCATTCAATGTTCAAGCTACAGCGTGAAGAACGGTTTCAATCTAACCGGTTCTGCTCGGGAGGTGGTTTTGAAATACTATAGCCAATATCACTTAAGTGCCCAAGACTGAAATGTGAGGAAACTGCTAAATTATACAATTAAGCAACATGCAATGACAGCTATGTCGCAGGCTGTTCAGTATTCACCATTGGTTGCTTTTAAAATATTAGTTCTTTGGTGGATAACTTGTATAACTGGAGGTTTCAACCAACAGAGGATGCATAGCGACTGTTGTAACATTCCTAATCTGTCACTGGTCTTGGGCTAGATACAGGAATGAAATCCAAGTAACCAACAGGCCTTTGATAAATGGTCTCCCCGCTATGAACTGGATGGATGGAAAAGCACAGAGAGCCTGCACGATGCAAAATGTGGACAGGAAAAATGTCACGCTTTGAGAGTTATATCAAGGGGAGAGAGAAAAATAACCGATATATAAAGGGTTGAGAATGGATTTTGCACAATGCTACAGAGACTTTCAAAAGTTTCCCACACTCCACCTGCTTTTCCCCTCCCCCCACCCACCCCCACCCCAGCCTATGCTATTAAACTCTCCAGATTTCAGAGAGTTTTTGGTTTCTCAGCTATTAGTTATAAAACCAGCAGTATTTATCTGAAGCAGTATTCCAGTTGAAAGTAAAACATAAACTATAATAATTTACAAACTGGGACACAAAGTGCCGGAGTAACTCAGCAGGTCAGGCAGCATCTTTAAACTTTCCCCCTCTCACCTTATATCTATGTCTTCTAGTGTTGGACGTTTCCACCCTGGGAAAAAAGGGTGATCTGAAAAAAGAACCCTATCAATGCCTCTTATAATTCTATTGCGACTCTCCTCAACCTCCGAAGTTCCTGAGAAAACAATCCAAGTCTATTCAACCTCTTCCTGTAGCTAAAACCCTCTAATCTGGGTAGCATTCTGGTAAACCTCCACTGAATGAAAAGACCAAAAGGTGAGATGTTGATCTTTGTGAGCTGGGATGTCTTGCAGGTTCCTAACAACTTGTAGCTACAGCTCCTTGCATGCCAGTTCAGTTGTGCAACAGTAGAGTTGCTGCCTCACAGCACCAGAGACCCTGACTATTAATATTGATCCTGACTATGGGTGCTCTCTGTATGGAGTTTGCACGTTCTCCCTGTGACCATGTGGGTTTCCTCCGGGTGCTCCGGTTTCCTCCCACATCCCAAAGATGTGCTGGTTTGTCGGTTAATTGGATTTGGTAAGAGGATCGAAGAGGTGCAAAGTGTGAAGCCAAAGGAAGGAATATAGGTGGAAGGGAACAGAGGGAAAGGGGAGAGGAGAAATGGGTATGAATTTAGGTGCACATTTGGGGCATGGGGAAGGGGAGTGGGGAAGGGAGCAAGATGATGGATGGGGATGGGGGGGGGGGGGCGGATATTTGTAGGTTAGTCATCTAGAATCGGAGAATTCAATGTTCACACCTTTGGGTTGTAAGCTACCCAAGTGAAATTTGTGGTGCAGTTCCTCCAGTTTGCGTGTTGCCTCACCGTGGTAATGGACGAGACCCAGGACAGAAAGGACAGGGGAAGGGGAGTTAATATGGTTGGCAACCGGTATATCCAGCAGGCCTTTCACATTGGAGGAACAGCACACACTCAGTCCCAAATCAATAGTTTTCTTCTTGATTATCATTGAAAGGCCTTCAGTTGTTTAACAGTCTTCCCTCTCCACTTGCCAGGCTTTAGAGATACAGCGCGGAAACAGGGCCGTTAGCTCACGGAGTCACCAGCGATCACCCTGTACACTAACACTATCCTCCACACCAAGGTCAATTTTACAACTTACCAAATCCAATTAACTGACAAATCAGCACATCTTTGGGATGTGGGAGGAAACCGGAGCACCCGGAGGAAATGCATGTGGTCACAGGGAGAACGTGCAAACTCCATACAGAGAGCACCCATAGTCAGGATCAACATTAATAGTCAGGGTCTCTGGTGCTGTGAGGCAGCAACTCTACTGCTGCACAACTGAACTGGCATGCAAGGAGCTGTAGCTACAAGTTGTTAGGAACCTGCAAGACATCCCAGCTCACAAAGATCAACATCTCACCTCCAGCAGAGGGAGTATCTAAAGGTGAGAAAGGCATGCATATTGTAGAACATCCACCAAAGCAAATACTGAGATGATGAACACAGGAGACACACGTTCACAGCGTCAGAGACCTTGATTCGATTCTGATTACGGGAGATATTTGTATGTTCTCCCTGTGACCACGTGGGTTTCCTCAGGGTGCTCCGGTTTCCTGCCACATTCAAAAGAGGTGCAAGTTTGTAGGTTAATTGGTTTCTATAAATTGCCCCCGGTGTGTAGGATGGGAAAGTGGGATAATATACAACTAGTGTGGCGGACTGGACACGTTGGGGTGAAGGGCCTATTTGCACGCTTTATCTCTAAACTATCTAAAGGCATCGTGATGAATTGATAAATATCCCACTTTTTCAATCTTTGAGTTGCATTACAAGGAAAATAACAGGGAACAGAAGATTGACCGGATTTTATTTTTGTTATAATCCACCACTGTTCAAGAAGTAACTGGTTTGATAATAACATGGCTGCATTTCTAGATGGTAAATCCTTTGTTCCATTGTGATTTTCCGTATAAAACTCAAAACATGCTTACTATGATTTCAAGGCGAATGAACAGCATTGCCTGCAAGTGAGCAGAATTCTACAGCAAGCTGGTCCTTGCATAACACACACCAATTCACAGCACCATCAACTCTTTATGTTAAATCCCCCCCAAATGTACAGCACGCAAGTGAGTGTGCACGGTGGCGCAGCGGTAGAGTTGCTGCCTCACACCCGGGTTTGATCCTGACCACGGGTGCTGTCTGTAAGTATGTTTTCCTGGGTTTTCTCCGGGTGCTCCAGTTTCCTCCCACACTCCAAAGACGTACAGCGTTTACAGGTTAATTGGCTTTGGTAAAATTGTAAATTCTCCCTAGTGTGTAGGCAAGTGGGCAAGTGTTAGTGTGCGGGGATCGCTGGATGGCACTGACTCGGTGGGCCAAAGGGCCCGTTTCCCCGCAGTAATATATTGATAAATCGATTAACATAAATCGATGAACCGAGCTGAATTATCAAAATAGTTTACCAGCAGAGTAAATTTGCTGAAATTGTGCAAAGTAGCCATCAAAACAGCTGCATGTTTTGGAAATGATATAGGCACGCTGATCGCTATACCAGATGTGCTTGCCGACGTGTAGCCACTTCTCAACATTATAATTAAAAAGGGGTCCTTGATGAATGAAAAGATAGTTAATTTGGCTTAGATCCAATAATCCTTTTTTCCCCCCGTTTCAATAAAAAATTTTAACCGTTTTAAAATAAAACATCGTGGGGTCCGGTTTCATTGTTTTGGGATTATGACATCAAATGCTTTTAATGCTTCTTCAAGCTCAATTAACACACTTGCGCATTGAAATGAGGAAGGGGTCCCACATACTTTGTCAATTGGAAACAAGCTTCTAATTTCCGAACACAAATTGGACTGACTGGGATTATTTAGGTTCTCCCAGCGCTGGAAAGATTTCCATTTGGTTGATTTGTGCCAACAAAATGAAAAATGTACTTCAAAGCACAACTGGACGTGGCGCTGAATGTGCTTTTATCAGTCGTTCCAAAAAAAATGTGCCTTATATATGATATGGAGTAGAAGGCTTTACTGTACATAACGGATTCATTACAGACCATGACAAGCCACTGTAGTCTCACAGCATTACCTATTGCAAAAGAATGCACTGATGTACAGCTACAGTTTAGTTTTAGTTGAGTTTAGTTTATAGATACAGCACAGAAACAGGCCCTTCAGCCCACTGAGTTCATGCTGACCAGCGATCACCCCGTACATTATCCTACACACAGGGGACAATTTTACAATTTTCACCAAAGTCAATTTACCTACCAGCCTGCACGTCTTTGGAGTGTGCGAGGAAATCGGAGCACCCAGAGAAAACCCACGCAGTCACGGGGAGAACATACAAACTCTGAATAGACAGCACCCGGAGTCAGGATCGAACCCTGGTCTCTGGTGCTGTAAGGCAGCAACTCTACCGTCGCTCCACAATGCCACCCTAAATATTATATTCAAGTTTTTAAAACTCAATGATTAAATAATTGAACTGAATGGGGAAGATTTTAACTTCTGTGTGAAATATGGACAAAATTAGTGCAGCCATCTACCAAATATCTTCCTCAGATTTTCCGCATTACCTTTGCACTGCTTAAAATTCGACTGTTCCCCATATTCCAAATTTAACATCATTGACAAAATTGGCCCGCTGTGATCTTAATAAATGGAAGCAGGCCCTTCGGCCCAACTCGTTCATGCTGACCAGGATGCCCTTCCTGAGCAATTGTTGTGGATGCTGTGGATTATCTTTTGAATTACTCCTTTTGCGGGTGTCCATTTTGGGGGTCTCAGTTAAACTCCATATCTTCTCTTGCATTCATATAATCACTTACAGATAATCACAGTTACAAGTGGCATGGTGGCACAACTGGTAGAGGTGCTGCCTCACAGCGCCAGGGACCCGGATCCAATCCTGACCTCTGGCACTGTATGAATGTGGAGTTTGCACGTTCTGCATGGGTTTCCTTTGGGTGCCCTGGTTTCCTCCCACATTGCAAATACCTGCGGGTTTGTGGGTTAATTGCACTTTGTGTTTCATTTATTTTAGAGATACAGCGTGTAAACAGGCTCGTTGGCCCACCGAATCCACGCTGACCATCTATTACCCGTTCACACTAGTTCTATGCTATCCCACTTTCGCATCTGCTCCCTACGTACTCGAGGAAATTTACAGAGGGTCATTTAATCTACAAACTCACACGTCTTTGGGATGCGAGAGGAAACTGGAGCACCTGGAGGAAACCAACATGGTCACAGGGAGAACATGCAAACTCCACACTCACATGGATGGCACCCAAGGGCAGGGTTGAACCCGGGTCTCTGGCGCTGTGAGGCAGTGGCTCTACCAGCTGCGCCAGTGTGTTTTGTTATATATTTTCTTAGTCTGCAGAATTTAGCGGGGTGGCGTAGATTTGCATCCCATCAAGAATGAGCATCTTCACGAGAGGAGGAAGGAAAAGCCCGGTTATAAAACCCCCAACACATAAATGTCATTCGATGCAATTTAAACCATGAACAGGGTAAACGTATGACCGAGGCTGAGAGCTTAACATTGCATTCAAAAGCTTAGAGTATCCAATTGCTGCTATAAGCATAAGGGGTGCAGACAGGAAATGCTTTGGGGTTTTGAATATCTATTCCGTTAACAGGTATTCACTGAAATGGAGTCAGCTGTAATCCCTGTAAAAAATTAAATACAATACAATACTGAACATGTGGCATAAGTCGAATGGTCATGGTCTACCATGTAATTTGCATCAACTCGAGAGGCTAATCATAACTCACACACCACTGTCACTGCTAGCTGTTCCAGACTGCCCGACCCACAGTTATTAATCAGATTTCATCACCAGCCATCACAGAGGAGATTACGATGGAAAAATGTTACAGATAATAGCTATAACCTTGAGTAAAATAAAGGAAATGGGGATAAGGTCACAAGGAATGGAATCACGCGTTTAGAATTTTCCGTTTACGGTGTTAAATGAGCACCAGATTTGCACTTTACAATATAATCCATTTGTGCATTCCAAGGCACGAGGGAATAGTCTATTGTTCAATGTACCATAGTGGTGGCGCAGTGATAGAGTCGCTGCATTACAGCGCCAGAGACCCGGGTTTGATCCTGACGTTGGGTGCTGTCAGTACGGAGTTTGTACGTTCTCCCCATGACCGCGTAGGTTTTGCCCAGGTGCTCGGATTTCCTCCCACACTCCAAAGACGTACAGATTTGTAGGTTAATTGGCTTTGGTGAAAATAGTAAAATTGTCCCTAGTGTATAGAATAGTGCTCGTGTACGGGGATCACTGGTCGGCGCAGACTTGGTGGGCTGAAGGGCCCATTTCCATACTATATCTCTAAACTAAACTAAACCAAATGAAAACCCTCTCAGCTTCAGTGCTGCACCTTGTCATCCAATTCATAAGACAACTCCTACTACAAGAGGGTGGCATTTTCCCATTTCAGGCACCATCCATAATGCGTCCTGCAATGACAACACCACCTTTTAGTTGGTGACACAAGGAACTGCAGATTTACAAAAAAAGACACAAAGTGCTGGAGTAACTCAACAACTCAGGCAGTATATCAGGAGAACATGGATCAGTGATGTTTCGGGTCAGGATCCTTCTTCAGTCCGACATGAATGCCACCTATTCACGTTTTCCAGAGATACTGACTGACCCACTGAGTTACTCCAGCACTTTGTGACTGTCTTTTAGGTTTAGGTTTATTATTATTGTCACTTGTACCAAGTTACAGTGAAGAGCTTTCTTTGCATGCTATCCAGTCAAATCGGATAATACTATACTTGAATACAATCAAGCCAAATTCAAGTGCGATAGGTGAAGCAAAGTAAATGATACATACTGCAGAATATAATTCTCAGCATTGTAGCATAACAGTTCCAGAGTAAAATCCAATGCCCGCAATGAGGTAGGTTGGAGAATCTGGACTGTACCCTAGCTGATGGAAGAACCATTCAGAAGCCTGACAGCAGAGTAAAAGCTGTTCCTGAATCTGGTGGTACTTTCAAGCTTCTGTATCTTCTGCCCGATGAGAGCAGGGAGAAGAAGGAATGACCGGGGTGGGTCAAATCTTTGACTATGTTGGTTGCTTTTAGAAACATAGACACATTGAAAATAGGTGCAGGAGTAGGCCCTTCAGCCCTTCGAGCCTGCACCGCCATTCAATATGATCATGGCTGATCATCCAACTCAGTATCCTGCACCTGCCTTCTCTCCATACCCCCTGATCCCTTTAGCCACAAGGGCCACATCTAACTCCCTCTTAAATATAGCCAATGAACTGGCCTCAACTACCTTCTGTGGCAGAGAATTCCAGAGATTCACTACTGTGTGAAAAATGTTTTTTCTCATCTCGGTCCTAAAAGATTTCCCCCTTATCCTTAAATTGTGACCCCTTGTTCTGGACTTCCCCAACATCGGGAACAATCTTCCTGCATCTAGCCTGTCCAACCCCTTAAGAATTTTGTAAGTTTCTATAATATCCCCCCTCAATCTTCTAAATTCTAGCGAGTACAAGCCAAATCTATCCAGTCTTTCTTCATATGAAAGTCCTGACATCCCAGGAATCAGTTGGTGAACCTTCTCTGTACTCCCTCTATGGCAAGAATGTCTTTCCTCAGATTTGGAGACCAAAACTGTACGCAATACTCCAGGTGTGGTCTCACCAATACCCTGTACAACTGCAGTAGAACCTCCCTGCTCCTATACTCAAATCCTTTTGCTATGAATGCTAACATACCATTCACTTTCTTCACTGCCTGCTGCACCTGCATGCCTACTTTCAATGACTGGTGTACCATGACACCCAGGTCTCGTTGCATCTCCCCTTTTCCTAATCGGCCACCATTCAGATAATAGTCTACTTTCCTGTTTTGCCACTAAAGTGGATAACCTCACATTTATCCACATTATACTGCATCTGCCATGCATTTGCCCAGTCACCCAGCCTATCCAAGTCACCTTGCAGCCTCCTAGCAGCCTCCTAGCATCCTCCTCACAGCTAACTGCCCCCCAGCTTCGTGTCATCCGCAAACTTGGAGATGTTCGAGGCAGTGTGAAGTGCTTTTCGAGACTCCCCACCACTGAAGTCAGTGGTGGGGAGTCTGGTCTGTGTGATGCACTGGACTACATCACTCTGCAATGTCTTGTAGTCTCGAGCAGAGCTGTTCCCAAACCAAGCTGTGATGCAACCCGACATTATGCTTTCTACAGTGGATTGAGAGAATTTGGTAAGTCGTTGTAGACATGCCAAATGTTCTCAGTCTCCTGAGGAAGTAGAGATGTTAGTGGGGTTTTTTTTGGCTGTAGCTTTCATGTGGTTGGTCCAGGACTGACTGTTGGTGACATGCACGAGTGGAAACTTGAAGCTCTCAATAGTTCCACTTCAGCACCAATGATGCTGATTGGTGCAGGTACACCAGGCTTCCAAAAGTCAATAACTAGTTCCTTTGATGCTGACATTAACATACCAAGGCAGCGTTACGCGATAACTAAATCTACATTCCTCAGAGTTATCAGATTTGCACCATATCACTGAGAGTAGGATGTGATCTTCAATGAGTTTGCTGTATTGGAGAATATCAACTCATTTTCCCCTCTTGTATTTCCAATTGTCATAAGGTCATAAGGAATAGTAGTAGAATTAGGCCATTCGGCCCATCTAGTCTGCCATTCATTCTTGGCTGATCTATCTCTCCTACCTAACCCCATTCTTCTGCCTTCTCCCCATAGCTTCTGACACGTGTACTAATCAAGATTCTATCTATCTCTGCCTTAAAAAGATCCACTGACTTGGCCTCCACAGACTTCTATGGCAAAGAATTCCAGATTCACCACCCTCTGACTAAAGAAATTTCTCATCTCCTTCCTAAAAGAACGTCCTTTAATTCTAAGGCTATGACCTCTAGTCCTAGACTCTCCCACTAGTGAAAACATCTCCACATCCACTCTATCCAAGCCCTTCACTATTCTGTATGTTTCAATGAGGTCCCCCGTCATTGTTGATGTGCTTATTTAATCCCAACACTGGGGATGATTCCCTGCACAATCCCACTTACCAACTGAAATATATTTCACCTTGATGGGAGAAGGGCATCTTGAAGAAAATGCATAGGTAGAACTGGCTGAACATTTACCACGGGAGTGTCAAGGTTGGAAAAAACAGGCAGTAACCCTTGTGGCGAGAGCGCATGGGCGGCCTTACAGCGCCAGAGACTCGGATTCAATGCTGACTACGAGTGCTGGCTGTACGGAGTTTATATATTCTCCCTCTGACCGCGTGGGTTTCCTCCGGTTTCCTCCCACACTCCAAAGATGCACAGGTTTGTGGGTTAATTGGCTTTGGCAAAAATTGTAAAAATTGTCCCCGGTGTGTAGGATAGTGCTCGTGTATGAAGGGCCTGTTTCCCCGCTGTATATCTAAACTAAACTAAAACAAACTAAAGAATTGCAAAGAGTTGTGGATGCTGCCCAGTCTTTTATTTATTACATTTGTGTTTTGATTGTTTCATATATTTATGCATATCTCATTTACTGTTATGCTGCTGCAAGTAAGAATATAATTGTTCCGTTGTTGGTACATATGACAATTGGACACTGCCGCGGCAAGACCAGCAGGATAATCAAGGAGCAGTCTTACCACAAACACTTCTCCCCTCCCCCAACCGGCAAAAGGTACATAACTGTGAAAACGCACACCTCCAGATTCAGGGACAGTTTCCTCCCAGCTGTTATCACACAACTGAAGCATCCTCTCACCAGCTAGAGAGTAGTCCTGACCCCTCATTTAGCTCATTGGAGACCCTCGGACGATTTTTTATTGGACTTTACTGGACTTTATCTTGCACTAAATGTCATTCCCTTTATTGTGCATCCACACTGTGGACGGCTCGATTGTAATCATGTACAGTCCTTCCACTGACTGGATAGCACGCATGTGAAAGCTTTTCACTGTATGTCAGTACACATGATAATAATAACCAATAATAAACTAAACTCTCTTGATTCTTGATTTATAGAACATAGAACAATACAACACTGGAACTAAATTAATCTCATCTGCCTGCACACGAGCCATAAACACTCATTCCTTGCATATCCATGCGCCTACCTAAAAGCCTATTAAATGCCATTATGGTATCTGTTTTCACCACCACCCCGAGCAGTGTGTTCCAGGCACCCTCTCTCACCCTCTGTGTAAAAAACGCACCCTGCACATCTCCTTTAAAATTTGTTCTTCTGCTCTTAAACCTATGCCCTCTAGTCTTTGACATTTCCACCATGGGCAGGAAGTTCTGACTGTCTACCTTATCTATGCCTCTAAACATTTTAGGTACTTCTATCAGGTCTCCCCTCAACCTCATGCACTCCAGAGAAAATAATCCAAGTTTATCCAACCTGTCCTTGTAGCTGATACCCTCTAACACCGGGCAGCATTCTGGTAAACCTCTTCTGCACCCTCTCCAAAGCCTCCAGATACTTCCTGTAATGGGGAGAACTGAACTGCACACAATACCCCAAATGTGGCCTGACCAAGTCTGATAAGGCTACATCATGACTTTGTGATTCTTATATTCAGCGCTCTGACCTGTGAAAGTCTGCATACTGTATGCCTTCTTTATCACTCTATCTTTTGATATTGTAAAAGAGCTGGAAAGCATCAAGTGACGAATGAATGGATGACTGGAAAGCATGTTGATGGATATGTATATGAAAGGTAATTGGGTGTATTCAGAAAGTAAAGGCTGAAAGAAGGATATTTATACCCCAAAAATACACAAGGTGCTGGAGTGACTCAAAGGGTCGGGCAGCATCTCTGGAGAGCATGGACAGGTGACGTTTTGGATTAAGACCCTTCTTCAGACCCGACCTGAAACATCACCTATCCGTGTTCGCCGGAGATGCTGCCTGACCCGCTGAGTTACTCCAGCACTCGGTGTCTTTTCTTTTATAAACCAGCATCTGCAGTTCCTTGCTGCCCTCTATTTATATCTCGTGTCATGATTTTGCTGAATTTTTAAAAGCTGCAGTTCTCACACATTCCATTGCCTCATTTATGTTTACAACAACTGTATCTAATCAATTTTGGAGAATTTGATCCGTTTACAGAATGCAACTTAGTAAGACTAACATAAAATTAGAAGTAGGTGCTGGCTCTAATAGAAGATTGATTGTATCATTCCCCTTTGGTGCTGGAAATTATTCTCACCTCTTCTTTATTACTGTCTGTAATAACGTGAAGAATTCTTTCCAATGGCCCATGGTTTTTTGTTATCACATGTACAGACGTACAATGAAATTCTTTTATTGAATACAATTCAATAGAGTACTGCCGTACCTAAGCGCAATCCCCGATTAGCACAAAGTCTGTAGAAATAGTGCACTGACACCGCAGGCAAGAGTGGCCAGGTTTTGGCATCACTTTCAAAGTCTTGTCCGGTCCACGCTCTCGGTCTCCTGGAGCGGGGCCCGATCCAGGCGAGCCCCAGGCTGCTGTAGGGCCTCCAGCCGTCGCCTCTGTCCAGCGAACTGTCATCCCTCTCCTTGCTCGGCCACCTTCAGCTTTTGTCCACCAGATCTGCGCTGACCAGCGATCCCTGCATATTAACACTATCCTACACAGACTAGGGACAATTTTTACATTTACCAACATATTAACCTACAAACCTATACGTCTTTGGAGTGTGGGAGGAAACCGAGGATCTTGGAGAAAACCCACACAGGTCACGGGGAGAACGTACAAACTCCGTACAGGCAGCACCCGTAGTTAGGATCGAACCCGGGTCTCCGGCGCTGCAAGGCAGCAACTCTACCGCTGTTGCACCGTGCCGCCATTGTTCTTGAGTCCGCTGTCGGCAGCTCCCTCCATCCTCCTCTATGGTTCTCTGGTCCTCGGGGGACAAGCCGGGGCCGAGGAAAATGTCGAATGATAAAAAGAAGCAAATACGAGGGATACCATTTGTAGGAAATGGCTCTTTCACAGAATACGGTCACACGGAGGAAACACACATATATTCACAGTGAGAACGTGCAAACTCCACACAGACAGCACCCGTAGTCAGGATCGAACCTGGGTTTCTGACGCTGTGAGGCAGTGCATCTACCAGCTGTACCATTTTACCACCCCCATGTGTTTCTGTTCTCTTAAATTAAAAAAAATAGAAGTTTAAACAATGTGCAAGCTCCATACAGACAGCACCCAAGGTCAGGATCGAGCCCGGGTCTCAGGCGCTGGGGCAGCAGCTGAATAGTTCAAAAATGCTTTATTTGTCACATATGCAACTGCACAGTGAAATTCATTTTGCATATATTACACATGCGAGCACCACCATTGTTCAAAGTCCAAAGTCAGTTACCAGCTGCAAAACCGTGACGCCCGTACGTTGTATGGTTTAATACAATATGATTGTTTTTTCAAAAAGAAAGCTGGTACTTGATATACTATTATAAATGTACCAGTCACTGTGGTCTACGGAGCAATATCTGTTTCAGAAGAATGACCCTTGTGGTATTCTACCTCTGAGCCAAAAGGCATGGGATATGTGTCTTGTTGCTGGTCTGGTGAGTGGAGACCAGAGGTATGTGTCTATGTTCTGGGATGCCATCCAGCCAGGGTACAGGCCCAGACCATGTGGGTGGAACACGAGCTCCCAACTTAACTCATCACATTGCATTTACAATCGTGGCTACGTCAATGTAACATTAAACCTTCCATTGGCAACACAAAGAGGGACCCTCCTGAGGTACTTTGAGTCAATATTAAATCATTAATTGGGGGCAGAAGATTCCACTGCTTTTTTTTTTTGGATAACTTAATTTGTTTCCCCAAATATGTTGTCAACTCAAAGGAATACATTGTGCCTCTAACATGAACAGTACATACAGTCATACTTGCAGAAACAGGACCTTAGGCCCAACTTTCCCACACCGACCAACATGTCCCATCTACACTGGTCCCAAGACCGCAAGAAATTGAAGAGAATTGTGGACGCAGCCCAGACCATCACACAAACCAACCTCCCTTCCAGTGACTCGATCTACACTTCACCCAGCCTCAGCAAGGCCACCAGTACAATTAAGGACCAGTTTCACCCAGCCACTCCCTCTTCTCCTTTCTCCCATCAGGCAAGAGGTACAGAAGTGTGAAAACGCACAACTCTGGATTCAGGACAGTTTCTTCCCAGCTGTTATCAGGCAACTGAACCAACTAGAGAGTGGTGCTGAGCTACCATCTACCGCATTGGATCCCAATAGATTTTCAGCAGTGCATACTTTGGGTGGTGCAGTGGTAGAGTTGCTGCCTTACAGTGCCAGAGACCCGGATTCGATCCTGACTATGTGTGCTGTCTGTACGGAGTTTGTACGTTCTCCCTGTGACCTGCGTGGGTTTTCTTCGTGTGCTCCAGTTTCCAAAGATGTACAGGTTTGTAGGTTAACCCCACCACCCACCCCTGGGCCCCACCTGGACTCAAACCTATTTCTCCCCTCCAACCCCCCTTACTACTTTCCTTCCTCTGGCTTCACAATCTGTAACTCTTCAAACCTGTCTTGAACCTACTGTCCTTATCTCTGACCTCTGTTCCAACTATCTGCCAGCAAAAAAAATCCCCTCACTTGTGTCGACCTATTACCTGCCACACTTTGTCCTGCTCCCCCCTTTTGCAGCTTTCTTCTTTCCCCCCTCCCCCACCCCACCATCAGTGACTCCAGCACTTTGTGTTCTTCTGTGTATCATTATCCTCCTTCGCCTTTGTCCACCTATTACCTGTCACGCTTAGTCCTAGCCCTTCTCTCTCCCAGCTTTCTTTCCTTCACTTACAATCAGTCCAAAGAAGGGTCCCGATCTGAGACGTCACCTATCCATATTCTCCTGGGATGCCGACTGACCTGCTGAGTTACTCCAGCACTTTGTGTCCCTTTTTTTTGCTATCAAATAAAATGTATCCCAAAATGTAGCCCAAGACTTGCTCCGACCTACAAGAAATCAAAGCACGGGTGCGGATGAGCATTTAATGGAGTTTGCTTAGTTTTCTTATCTCAGCTACTTTAATAAATACAGTAAACAGGCCAAAGCGACGGCTAAAATAGCAGCGAGGAGAATTTGAGACTAGCAGCATTAAGTGCTCATACACCAGCATTCCATGACGTAGGTTTATGGGCCTGAGAGACTTTACATTGGAAAGCTAAACCCAGATGCCTCTGTGCTCTAAATACATGCTCCATCAATCTCGGATTAGGAGGAGATAGTTAAATCTGTGTTTAAAGTTTTGCGTTGAAGGAGGAAGCAGACAAAGCAACAACATTGCTTGGGAGAGATTTCGCCAGCATTCCATGTGACATTTGGATTGATTCAGAATGCCAAGATACAGCTGTGACAAATCTTTCATTCCAGGGATCTAGCTTCAGTTCAGGCAGCTCTCATACGCAGTTTCACTCCAAATGTAATTCTATTGTGCACAAAGTATATTATCTTGTGCAGTCTTATTCAGGAAAATTAAAATCATATTATTCAAGTTTGTTTAGTTTGGCGATACAGCATGTATATTATGCCCCTCTGCCCACCGAGTCCACGCCAACCATCGATCACCCATCAATGTTAGTTCTATGTTATTCCACTTTCTTATCCACTCCCTACACACCAGGGGCAATGCACAGAGGTCCAATTAACCTACAAACTTTGGGATGTGGGAGGAAACCGGAGCAGGCAAAGGAGACCCACACGGTCACAGGAGGAAGAACGTACAAATTCCACACAGGCAGTACCCGAGCTTTGGCACTGTGAGGATTGGTTCCTGTGCATTTACCTGATCCTCCTGCGCTCCAAGGTGTAAAGTCCTAGCCTGCTCAACCTCTCCCTATAGATCAGGGCCTCTTAAAGATAGCAGAGTCAGGGGATATGGTGAGAAGGCAGAAACGGGGTACTGAATGTGGATGATCGGCCATGATCACAGTGAATGGCGGTGCTGGCTCAAAGGGCCAAATGGCCTACTCCTGCACCTATCGTCTCTTGAGTCCTGGAAACATCCTCATCATAAACTTGTTAAATAGTAGTTTAGAGATCCAGATTGGAAGCCAGCCCTTCAGTCCTCGCCGAACATTGATCACCCGTTCAGGTTAGTTCTACACTATCCCACTTTCTCATCCACTCCCTACACACTAGGGATAATTTACAGAAGCTAATTAACCTACAAACCCACACACCTTTGGGATGTGGGAAGAAACCGGAGCACCCGGAGAAAACCCACGCGGTCAGGAGAGAAAGTGCAAACACCCCATAGACAGCATTCGAGGTCAGGATCAAACCCACGTCTCTGGTGCTGTAAGGCAGCAGCTCTACCAGCTGCGCCACCGCACTGCCTCTTTAAGGTCAACCTATATAGAAATAAATATGTGCATTTATATAGCTTCTTTAATAACTGCAAAATGTTTTTCAATTGTACTCTATTGTCACATGTATCTCAGTACAGAGAAAAAGCATTGATTTGCATGCTGTCCAATCAGATCAGATAATACCATACATTAATACAATCAGGTCAAACTCAAGCACAATAGGTAGAGTAATGGGGAAGATACAGAGTGCAGAATATAGTTCTAAACATTGTAGAGCATCAGTTCCATAGCCAAAGTCCAATGTCTGAAATGGGGTAGAGGTGAATCAGACAGTACCTAAGGGGCTGTCCCACTTGGGCGACCTAATTGGCGAGTTTAGAAGAGTTTGAAAAAATGACATGTTGAAGACCTCCTTCGACTGTGTAGAAGACCTCCTTCGACCTCCTTTGACTATGTTGAAGACCAGCTTCAACTAGCTACGACTAACTTCGGGAAAATTGGACTCCGAATAATGGAGAGTGAAGACGACCTCCTTCGACCTCCCTTCGACTATGTTGAAGACGATCTACGACCACCTTCGACTATCTTCGACTACCTACGACTAACATGCCGATCTACTACGACCTACTACGACTAAACCTACGAGTAAAAAAAAGTATCGTTTTTTTCCATGGCGACCTTTTTTTACTCGCTTTTTTTTAACATATTGAAAAAACGCCGCGACCTAGCTGAGGCCTCGAGTACACGGAGACCACTCTCGAGCATGAAGGAGAGTTACGAAGACCTCCTACGACCTCGTGTCGACCATGCTACGAGTATGAGTCGAGGGCAAACTCGCCAGAACTCGCGGATTAGGTCGCCCGATTGGGACAGGCCCTTTAGCTTCTGGAGTGAATCAACAGTACACTAACTTATGTGACCTCATTGGAGATCTTTAATCAACTTTTATCTCACTTTAATGTTATATCTTTGCACTAAATGCTGTCCCCTTTATCCGTGCACTGTGGACGGCTTGATTGTATTCATGTATAGTCTTTCCGCTGACTGGGTAGCAAGTTTTTCACTGTACCTTGGACCACGTGACAATAATAAACTAAACTCTGCTCAGATCCAAGGCCTGATCAAATGATTCTCTTCATTAGTTTCCATATTCTGTGCCCCACATTCCCATGGGGTGCAGCTCTCTTACACCATGTTGTCTAGTCAGCCATTCTTCCTGCATGATGTCTGATAGTGTGTCAGCAAGCTGGTTAACTGTTGACCATATAAAATCGGAGCCAGATCATGCCCTGGTCTCAACATTCATACGTTTGCATTCTCCGGCTTGTGTCACTGGCTATCTGGTGACAGAGGGCAGGAAACGAGGCTGAAGCGTTTGTCCATTCTCTCTTAATTCTGTCCTTAACAATTAAGAGACTCCAACTTTGACCCGGCCTGAATTAACTAACTCAGCTTCCACCGAGATTCAAGTCTGGAATCGTCTCAGTTCTTGTGGCATTGTGCCAGACCAGGCAGCCAGTTACACATGGAGCTATTAATGCACATGCATCTCATGTGTCTCCACATATCTTGCTGGGGACGACACAGAGGCGCAGTGGTAGAGTTGCTGCCTACAGCACCAGAGACCCAGGTTCGATCCTCACTACGGGTGCTGTTGGTATGGAGTTTGTATGTTCTCCCTGTGACCACGTGCGTTTCCTACGGTGCTCTGGTTTCCTCCCACAACCGCAGGTTTGTAGGTTAATTGACTTCTGTAATTTGCACATTTTATGCCGAGTAGGGGAATCAAGCACAACAGGACATACGTTTAAGGTGAGGGGGGAAAGATTTAATAGAAACCTGAGGGCCAGCTTTTTTTTAAATATAAAGATTGATGGGTTTATGGAACGAGCTGCCGGAGGAGTTAGTTGAGGCAGATACTATCGTAATGTTTAAGAGACATTTGAACAGGTACATGGATAGGACAGGTTTGGAGGGATACGGGCCGAGCACGGACAGGTGGAACTAGTGCTGACATATTGGTTGGCATGGGCAAGTTGGGCCAAATTGCCAGTTTCCACACTGTATCACTCTATATACCAGTCTCACCCGGTCACTCCCTCTTCTCCCCTCTCCCATCAGGCAAGGGGTACAGAAGTGTGAAAACACACACCTCCAGATTCAGGGACCGTTTCTTCCAAGCTTTTATCGGGCAACTAAACCATCCTATTAACTAGAGAGCGGTCCTGACCTCCCATCCATCTCATTGGAGACCTTCGGACTATCTCTAATCTGTTCAATGGCATTTTTTTTTTAACACACTTTGGCCATGACCCGAGTATACTCGGTGGTGGCATTGAACAGGTTAATCGGACTTTATCTTGCACTAAATGTTATTCCCTTTAACCTGTAACTGTACACTGTGGACGGCCTGATTGTAATCCTGTATAGTCTTCATGTTGACTGGTTAAAAGGCAACACAAGCTTTTCACTGTACCTCGGTACACGTGACAATAACCTCAACTAAACTCAAATCTATGACTCCATGACCTCTCGCACTACAGTAGGTAAGGAGGCCATAAAGGAAAAATGCTACCTCACAGGTCATAACTCCATGTAGACTACTGACCACAGGAGCTCAGGGTCTCATCTATAAAGGAAGGTCGGTGCGTCATTTCCACACACACCGGTCATGTTGCATCTTTTCCGATGGTAAATTTTATACCGTATTTCAATAATGCACCTAAATATAGTTGTACCGACTGTATCCGAAAGGTCACATTCCGCAGAGTGCAGCCAGAACATAAATCTCATTGCATGATATCAGCCCAAACAGATACATAACAGATCTCTGTGATTTTACATTTTCCACTTTCTAAAAGTGATGCTTGAACAATGAACATGTCTAATTAGACAAGTTAACCTCCACTTCACAGTCTCTTCTCTCTTCTGTCCTACTTTCAACAGTTTCCTCTCCGCAAACTATTTTGTGTCAAGAGACAAGAGTTGCGAGTGTTGTCAATAGACAATAGGTGCAGGAGTAGGCCATTCGGCCCTTCGAGCCAGCACCGCCATTCAATGTGATCATGGCTGATCATCCCCAATCAGTACCCCGTTCCTGCCTTCTCCCCATATCTTTAAGAGCCCTATCTAGCTCTCTCTTGAAAGCATCCAGCGAACCAGCCTCCACCGCCCTCTGAGGCAGAGAATTCCATTGCATTGTCATATGCCCCAAAACAGAACAATGAAATGCTAACTTGCAGCCGTACAACAGATATGTAAATGTAGTACTCTGTAAAATCCATAATAAAGTTCAGAATGTATAAAAACAAATAAATAAACAACCAATATTAGTGCAAAGACAAAAATGATGCCCACAAGTCTATGTAGATTGGACCTTATTTGGAGGTTGTGGTGTGTAGGAAGGAACTGCAGATGCTTCTTTACACTGAAGATAGACACAAAATGCAGGGGAAACTCAGCGGGTCAGGCAGCATCACTGGAAAAACAGGAATAAGTGACGTTTTGGGTCAAAACTATTCTTCAAACCCCATTCAGAGGTTCACTGTTTAATAGCTTGATGGTTGTAGGGAAGAAGATGCTCCTGAACCTTAGTTTTCTGGCTCCTATACCTTCTTCCCAGTGGCAGGAGTGAAATGAGAGCATGGCCAGGGTGGTGTGGGTCTCTGATAATGCTGGCTGCCCAGCTGAGAGAGCCAACCACCTCCTTTTTCTTTGACTGTGCCTCGGGATCGAGGATTGCATTCAGTTCTTGTTGGTTCCGAGGCTAATGTGGGAACTCATTATCATGGAGACAGGCCCTTTGGCACAACCTGCCCACGCCGACCAAGATGTCCATCGAAGCTAGTCTCACCTGCCCGTATTTGGCCCATATCCCTCTAAACCTTTCCTACAAACCTTAAAACAAAAGAGATTCAGCATGGAAACTGGCCCTTCGGCCCACCGAGTTTGGGCCAACCAGCGATCGCCCCGTACACAAGCAGTATCCTACATACTGGGGATAATTTACAACTTACAGAAGCTAATTAACGTACAAATCTGTACATCTTTGGAGTGTGGGAGGAAACTGGACTACCCGGAAAATGGCATGCGGTCACAGGGAGAACGGACAAACTCTGTACAGACAGCACCCGTAGTCAGGATCGAACCTGGGTCTCCTGCCCTGTAAGGCAGCAACTCTACTGCTGCGCCACTGTGCTGCCCTGTACACTGTACCTGTCCAAGTATTTTTTAAATCTTGTTATTGTACCTGCCTCAACCAGCTCCTCTGGCAGCTCATTTCAAATACCAACCACCCATATACCAAAGGGACAAGAGATACCTGAATGGGGTCAGTCGGTGATGTAGTGAGCTCCTTGAACCATTTACGCAGGGCTTCTGTGTCCCCACATAGTATGGTTGACTTGTGATTCTCAATGCGAGTATCCTCACAGTGTTTGGAGTCATGGTTCTCAATACAGTGTGCTACCAGTGTATGGACACATCGTCTCAGTAAGAGTTCATAAGTTCTATGAGCAGAATTAGGCCATTCGACCAATAAAAGTCTACTCTGCCACACAATCATGGCTGATCTATCTTTCACTCTCAACCCTATTCTCCTGCCTTCTTCCCATAACTCCTGACACCCATACTAGTATCAAGAATCTGCCAATCCCCACCTTAAAAATATCCATTGACTTAACCTCCACAGCAATCTGTGTCAATGAATTCCACAGATTCACCATCCTCTGACCAAAGAAATTCCTCCTTAACTCCTTTCCAAAGGTACATCCCTTTATTCTGAGGTCATGGCCTCTGGCCCTAGACTCTCCCACTAGTGGAAACAGCATCACCACATCCACTGTATCTGGGCCTTTCACTATTCAGTAAGTTTCTACACTCCAGTGAGTGCGCTCCCAGTATATGGACACATGGTCCTCAACACCGGTCCAAATGGAGAAGAGGGAGTGGCCATGATACAGAGTCAACTGCCCATTATAAAGGTGGGTTTAAGCACATTTGTAATCTTCTTCTCTGGTGCACACAATAATCTCTCCCCAAGACTGAGCTCAGAAGGGAGGGTCTGCTTCAGGGGTCCGTTATTGCATTTGCAAGCAAGAAGTTATGTCCAATGGAGCCTACAGGATGTAGTCAGGACCTAAATGGTGGGCAAGTTGGTCTGGAAGACTTCAGGCTGCCAAAGCCTTCTGAGCACCAGTGCTACTCCAACCTATCCAATTTCTGGTTTGTGAGTGTACCTCCAGGTCAAAACACTTGTGTGTCCACATTCCACTCCAGAGAATTGAGCTCATAAGCAGGTTTGCGTTCCACTGTAACACGGAGAGAATGCTGCAATATAGCTGATGCCATCTGCAGCTAAGATGATAAATTGCAGATCCATCTGTCCTCTCAGTTGGAAGCTCAACATAACTTGATCCTCTAAGCAATCTTAACAGAATTTTCACTGGCTTATCTTGGACTTTATTCCTTGGAGTTCAGGAGGCTGGCTAATACACATACAGAGGTGTACAACATCAAGGGGGGGGGGGTGGCCTGCAGCCTCACACACACACTAACGACCCCCCCCCAACACACACACACACTAACCACCCCCTTTGATGCTGGTTTACACACAAAATGTTGGAGTAACTCAGCAGGTCAGGCAGCATCTCTGGAGGAAAGGAACAGGTGACGTTTCAAGGTATTTCCCTGATCCGTGAACCTGGTCATCTAATCTTCATTCTTCCTCCAACCCTCATCTACAGATTGTTCCATCAAACCATTCTAATCCCCTTCAAGCTTAGTTTAGGTCTAGCTTTAATATTGTCATGTCTACTGAGGTACAGTGAAAAGCGTGCAATCCAGTCAAATCAGATAATACCACACATAAATATAATCAAATCAAGCCCAGGTACAATGGGTAGAGCAAAGGGGAAGATACAGAGTGCAGAATATAGTTCTCAACATTGTAGCGCAGCAGTTCCATAGACAAAGTCCAATGTCTGCAATGGGGTTGAGGTGAATTGGACAGGACCCCAGCTGATGGAGTTAATCGGACAATAGGACTTATTTTCTCACCATTTCCTTATCTTTAGGCCTGAAAGCTAGCCTCTCTTAAACCTAGCAACAAAACACAAAGTGCTGGTGTAAAAAAAGACAGCGTGCTGGAGTAAGTCAACAGGTGAAGCAACATCCCTGGAGAAAATGGATAGTCTGAACAGTCTGAAGAAGGGTCCTGACCCAAAAGGTCACCTATCCATGTCCTCCAGAAATGTTGCCTAGCCCGCCGAGTTCTCCAGCACTTTGCATCTCTTTTTGTAAACCAGCATCTGCGGTTCCTTCTTAGTACCAGAGTAACCCACCAGGTCAGGCAGCATTTGTGGAGGGAATGGAACTGACAAGTGAACCTCAGATTCAGATGCCACAATTGCATTGGAAATGTCTCGAGGGAAATTAATTCAGTTGGGATTCTAATGTTTGGAGAGGGGGAGTGAAGTGGAGAACGGGATGTAAAAACTATCTGACCCTCCACACCTTCCTGCTAAATATCAGAGCTCAGAGGTCTGTCAGAAGCCTCAGGAGATAAAGAAATAAAACAGAAGAAAATTGTCTTGGTCCTTTTTTCATGTTGCTATTGTCCACAGTTGAAATATGTTGCTGAAAATTTAATCCATGTGTAATCTGATCTGTGGTGAGATCGTTTCACAGTTTAATATTTGGCTTACAACGCTCTGGGTTTGAGTCAGAATGCTGGCATTGTATTCCAAAGCAGATGCAAAGAATTTCTCGCACTGTTCTCATTTATTATATTTATTCTTTCCAAGGATTAACATGCCTCCAATTGCAGAACATAAATCGTGTTGAAATTTAATTTTGAGTCCTATGTAAAATAAGGAGTTTTGCCATAATTTGTGGGGTTTTTTTTAAAAAGCTGATCAATGTTTGTACAAGCAATGTAAGCCTTTGCAATGTGTTTCCTGGAATCAGTGACAATCATTTCCAGGTCATGGTACAGCAAGGATAAATCTAGAGATATTCCCTTCACTCAGCCTTGGGAACAGAAGGCATTTCATTCCCGACCCCTCCCATCATCACATCCCACAACTTCAACACCTCCAGATTCAGGGACAGTTTCTTCCCAGCTGTTATCAAGCAACTGAACTGTCCTCTCACCAACTAGAGAGTGGTCAAGACCTCCCATCTACCACTTTGGAGACCCTCGAATCATCTTTAATCAGACTTTACCGGACTTTATCTTGTACTAAATGTTATCTTTTCACTGTACCTCAGTGACACTTGACAATAATAAACTAAATGAAACCTTTCTCCCATTTCTGCCAACGTCTACTGAACAAATCTGAAAACTGTGGAGCAGTTGATACTCCAGTGGAGCAAAATTGAAGCATAAGATTTGTTATGCGAGGTCTTTTTCAGAAACAGCTACAAGCTTACCAGCATAAATGCAATTGTATTTAGAACATAGAACAGTACAGCAAAGGAACAAGCCCTTCAGCTCACAATGTCCGTGCCATAGATAATGATAGGTTAGACACAAAGTGTTGGAGTAACGCAGCAGGTCAGGCGGCATCTCTGGAGAAAATGGATAGGCAACTCGTCTCCAGAGATGCTACCTGGCATGTTGAGTTGCTCCAGCATTTTCTGTCAATATTGTGTATAAACCAGCATCTGCAGTTCATTTTTGTTAAATGATGCTAAGCTAAACCTTTTGTGTCTTGGTCTCCTTTCTGTCACTTTAGGTCACCCTTTTCATCTCTAATCTTTGCCCACCCATCTGTCAATCAAAAACCTGCCTCAGCTGTATCCACCTTGTCAGGAAAAAAAGACACATAGTGCTGGAGTAACTCAGCGAGTCAGGCAGCATCTATGATATGGTGACATTTCAGGTCCTGGATGGGTAATATTTCAGGTCAGGACAAACATAAACACTTTGTGTCTATCATCACCTATCTGAAAGCTTCTATCTTAAACACCACTATCGTATCTGCCTCCATCACCAGCCCTTGCAGGGCAATCCAGGCATAACTTTCAAACCATTGGAAAAAATGTTTACATCACGTTAGACATTTTTCAATCCTTACAAATGTCAAATGAGTGTGGAAATAATGAAGCCTGTGCTTGGAGTCACCTCATATGTCCTTTGGTTTCACAAACATCTATTTATAAAGCAGTGATTTCATTTTGTGAACCAGTTCAAATGTCTTTGATGAACTCAGTCTGTTTTTGAATATCAAGCAAGAATAGTTTCCATCAACTGACTGACACAGGTTCAGAAAAAAAAATTTAAGCAATAAATCAGTTTCAGAATATTTCACCAAATTAATCTCAAACAAATTAATTCAAAGATTCAGAGTTTACTTTAGCTTTCAGTATTGGAACATAGAATGTAGAACAGTACTGCAAAGGGGATGGCATTGTGGTGCAGTGGAAGTGTTGCTGCCTTACAGCTCCAGAGACCCGGGTTCAATCCTGCCTACAGGTGCTATCTGCACAGAATTTGTACGTTCCCCCTGTGACCGCATGGCTTTTCGCCGGATGCTCCAGTTTACTCCGAGATATACAGGTGTGTTGGTAAAAATTGTAAATTGCCCTAAGTATGTGTGTAGGAGAGTGTTAGTGCTAGTGTACAGGTGATCGCTGGTCAGTGCAGACTCGGTGGGCCAAATGGCCTGTTCCTGGGCTTAGGTTAATTTCGAGACACAGCACAGAAACGGGCCCTTCTGCCCACAATGTCTGTGCCTAACATGATGCCAAATTAAAGTAATCTACTCTGCCTGCACGTAATATATATCCTTGCATCACCATGTACCAATGTAAAAGCTTGTTTAAAACTGATCTGAATCTTTAGAACATTGTAGAATAAAACCATAATTTTTTCAAGAATGTGTCGTCAGAAAGAAAAGAGTCTGCTTTTTCCAGAAATGCTGCAATCAATATAGAAATATAGTCAGAAATAACACGAAAGCCCCAGGACAATCATTCAAATCATCTAAATCTCTAAAAAGGAAAAGATTTATCATGCAATGTACTTCATCATTACAACGTTTAAGAAACACTTGGACAAGTACATGGATAGGACAAATCTTGAGGGATATGGGCCAAACGCAGGCAGGTGTGACTAGTGTAGCATGTTGGTTGCCGTGGGCTAGATGGGCCAAAGGGTTTGTTTCCACACCGTATGATTCTATGAGAATTGAACTATCCAGAAATTTAGTTAGATGGCCTATTTATCTGGAATGGAATAAAATGATATAACATGGAAATAGAGTTTGAGGAAGGGTCTCAACCCGAAACTTCCCTTATTTCCCTTCCCTGACCCGCTGAGTTACACCGGCATTTTATGTCTATCTTCGATGGAAACAGGCCCTTCGGCCCACTGAATCCACACCAACCATCGATCACCAGTTCACAAGTTCTATCTTATCCCACTTTCTCATCCACACCCTGCACGCTAGAGGCAATTTACAGAGGCCCAATTAACCTACAAACGCATACGTCTTTGGGATGTGGGAGGTAACCGGAGCACCTGGAGGAAACTAACAAGGCCACAAGGAAGGATATGGATTATGCATAGGCAGATACGAGTTGTTGGTATCATGTTCAGCATTGACATTGTGGGCCGAAGGGCCTGTTGCTGTGCTATACTTTTCAATGTTCTGATTGAAACAGAGAGACATCACCTATTCCATTTTCTCCAGAGATGCTGCCGGACCTGCTAAATTACTCCAGCTTTTTGCGTCTATCATTGGTTTAAACCAGCATCTGCAGTTCCTTCCGACACAATAGCTTTTCAGGGTTTTGCCCAAGTTCTGACATCCTTCTACTAACATTTTTACTACATTAGTAAACTGATGGCAACATTGGTGAGGCTGGGAAGATTTAGATCAACAGTTCATACGAGAATAAATCCAATCCCCAACTGCTGAGCACACGTTGGAGAATGATCTTGTATCTGATCTTGAGAGGAACAGATAGGGTGAATGCTCAGAGTCTTTTACCCTGGGTAGGGGAAATCAAGAACCAAAGGATACAGCATGGAGACTGGCGTTTCGGCCCAATTGCCCCTGCTGACCAACATGCCACACCTGCCTGAGTTTGGCCCATATCGCTCTAAACTATTTTTATCCATGTACCTGTCCATTGGTTTAAAGCAAGTTTTAATAAGAACCTGAGGGGGCATTTTTTCTCTCAGAGGGTGGTAGGTATATGGATCGAGCTGCCAGATGAGGTAGTTGAGGCAGGTACTATAACAGCGTTTAAAAGACACTGGGAAAGATTTAGAGGGATATGGGTCAAATGTGGGCAGGTAAGACTAGCATAGATGGGGCATCTCGGTTAACATGGACGAGTTGGGCTGAAGGGCCTGTTTCCATGCTGTATGTATGACTAGTCAGGAGAAACTCAGCGGGTGAGGCAGCATCTATGGAGAGAAAGAAACGTCACCTATTCCTTCTCTCCATAAATGCTGCCTCACCCGCTGAGTTTCTCCAACATTTTTTGTCTACCTTCGATTTTTCCAGCATCTGCAGTTCTTTCTTAAACATGACTCTAGTCTGAGCACCATTGCCAAAGAGTTGTTTTAATCTCTCAAGTCGCATTTATTTGCTGGAGTAACTCAGCAGGTCAGGCAAATCTCTGGAAAACATGGATAGGCGGGTCGGGACCCTTCTTCAGACTTTTATTTTGGTTTAATCGGGTTTGCAGTTTACAAGGAAGGAGGGCGTGTTCATGAAGGTAGTTGTGGACAGATTATGACTCAATGCAAGTGAAGCGACAATGGCGCCTAGTCATCTCCTTCCCCGAACAGTCGCTCTCGATTCTCTGGCTGCGGGCGATCGCTTCCTTGTCAAAAGCCTTCTGACCCTTGAGAGCCAGTCATCCGGATGAACATCGCGTTGAACTGGAAGAGGAACGTCTCTAATTTGAGCAGAGCTCCTGGCAGCAGTGCTTGGGACGTTTGCTACGGGCACCCATGGCAGAACCGAAGGGCAAGCGCCTGAAGACTTGCTTGCCTATCTGCAACTCCCACTGGCCGCTGCCCGGCGCCCAGGTGAAGCAGAACTACCCGTTGGAAGTGGAGGAGTCAGTGTGCGGACTTATCACCTTCTTCTATGAGGTGTCCTACAGGTTCCGGGCTCTGGTAAGGGGAGAATGAGATGTGGACCTGGAGTTGTGACCAACTCCTCCAGATACAGTCCCAGAAAGAGATATCCCCATTGAGTGGAAGGGTGGTTGGGTATTGGGTGGTGAGCTGCAAAAACAAAAAGTTTCGTCTATCCATGTTGTCCGGAGATCAAGAGTTAAGAGTGTTGAGTATTTGCATATGGCCCGAAACGGAGCAATTACACGATTTATTGCAGCAGCACAACAGATATGCAAACATAGCACTCTGTAAAACCCTTAATAAACAAACATAAACTCATATATATATATATAATACACACACATACATACACACAAAAAATGGAGTTACGGGTCAGGCAGCATCTCTGGAGGAAAGGAATATGTGGTGATGTTTTGGGTCGAGACCCTTCTTCAGTCCGAGCGTCAGGGGCAAAGGGAACGAGAGATATCGACCCCTTGACTCGGTCTGAAGATGTGTCTCCAACAGGAACGTCACCTATTCCTTTTCTCCAGACATGCTGCATGACCTACTGAGTTACTGCAGCTTTTTAGTGTTCGACTTCTGTTTAAACCAGCATTAACAGTTCCTTCCTACACATTTTATACACAATTACATATACACCACACATTATATTCATATATATATATATATATATATATATATATATATATATATATTCATATATATATATATATATATATATATATATATATATATATATAGTTGTGTGCGTATATATAATATATATACACACACAAACACAAAATAACAAAGACAAATAAAGAGACAATAATAGTCACAAGTAATGCCTCCAAGTCTTTGTAGATTGGAGCCTATTTGGAGGTTGTAGTGTTTAAAAGCCTGATGGTTGTAGGGAAGCAGCTGATCCTGAACGTTACAGTTTTCAGGCTCCTGTACCTACTTCCCGATGGCAGAAGTGAAATGAGAGCGTGGTCAGGGTGGTGTGGGTCTCTGATGATGCTGGCTGCCTTTGAGGCAGTGACTCTTGCAGATCCCTTTGATGGTGAGGGGGTCAATACTCATGATGGACCGGACAGCGTTCACCACTTTTGCAATTTGTTCCTGGGCGTTTGAGTTGCCGAACCTTCTATGTACAGTGAGAATGGGGAGCGAGTGATCACTGCTGTCAGACTGCGTCTTGTGTGCAATGCAGTGACTTAATTGCTGCGTTTCACCACTCTGATGTAGAACAAAGACAAAAAGAAAGGAAATACAGGACATAAAAGGAACTGCAGATGCTGGTTTACAAAAGGACACAAAGTGTTGGAGTAACTCAGCAGGTCAGGCAGCATCTCTGGGAACATGGAGAGGTGACATTTCAGGTCGGGACCCTTCTTCATAGAAAAGTACAGCACAGGAACAGGTTCTTCAGCCCACATTGTCTGTGCTGAACATGATGCCAAGTTAAACTAACCTCCTCTGCCTGCTTGTGATCCATACCCCTCAATTCCTTGCGTATTCATGTGCCTATCCAAACGCCTCTTAAATGCCACTATTGTATCTGCCTTCACCACCACCTCTGGCAGCTGATTCCAGGCACCCACCACCCTCTGTGTGTAAAAAAAAATTGCCCCGCTCATTTCCTTTAAACTTTGCCCCTCTCATGTTAAAGGTATACTCTAAACATTATATCCTTTGCCCTGTATCTGTACGCTGTGGATGGTTTGATTGCAATCATCTTTAGTCTTTTTGCTGACTGGATAGCCCACAACAAAAAATGTTTCACTGTACCTCAGTAAACATGACAATACTAAACTAAACTTAAAGCTATGCCCTCTAGTCATTGACATAGACCAGGTGGAAGCTTGATTTATCTCAGAATATTAAATGGCTTACCGACAGTTTAATGTTCCAAATATTCTAAAGGGCCTGTCCCACTTAGGCAATTTTTTAGGCGGCTACAGGCTGTCGCCACATGGTCGCCGGGGTGTTGCCTGTATGGTCATGAGTAGTCTCCTCAGTCGCGCAAAGAGTCGTAGCATCTTTCTGGTCGACGCTGGATTTTCAACATGTTGGAAATATTTCGGAGACAGTAGGCGACAGTGGGTTTGACGCCAATGAGCATAGGTTGACTTCTCCGGACGTAGGGGCTGTCGTAGTTGTCGTCAGGTTAACGTAGGTTGTTGCCGGTGCTGACTTTGGGTTTTTTTGTTATTAAAGTAATGATTCTATTTCAAATTTTATGTCGAAGGGGGTCCAGTCGCTGGTTTTTCAGCAACCTGCGACCACTATGACAGTCGCCTAAAAATAGCCTAAGTGGGACAGGCGCTTAAAAGAGTTACACCATCCAGTGCAAGGTGTACATTTTGTAGGTAATTAATTAGAAAGGATGCAGAGAAGATTTACAAGGATGTTCCCAGGACTCCAGGGTCTGAGCTATAGCGAGAGGTTCAGCAGGCTAGGACATTATTCCTTGGCGCACAGGAGGATGAGGTGTGATCTTAAGAGGTGTACAAAATCATGAGAGGAATGGATAAAGTAGATGCACAGAGTCTCTTGCCCAGAGTTGGGGAAATTGAGAACCAGAAGCATAGGTTTAAGATGAGATGGGAAAGATGTAATAGTAACCTGAGAGGTAACTTTTTCACACGAAGGGTGGTGGGTGCATGGAATGAGCTGCCAGAGGGAATTAGTTGAGACAGGTAGTATTGCAAAGTTTAAGAAATATTTAGACAGGTATATTGATAGGACAGGTTAAGAGGGATAAGGCCCAAACGCAGGCAGGTAGGACCAGTGTAGATGGGACATGTTGGCCGGTGTGGGCAAGTTGGGCCTAAGGGCCTGTTTCCATGCTGTATGCTCTAATTACTTGATCTGCAGGTTTATCTGATTCACCTTGTCAACTTATATCTGCAAATACCTGAACATAATTAAGACTTAATTGAAAAGTAGTCAAAGCATTTCAATCATTTCTCTATGTTTCCCTCCTATTTAGCAAAGCAAGTAGATAGTTAACTAACAAATCACACAAACCATAATGCCTTTGTGTTTATGGGTCTGTGCTGAATTAATTGATAGAGACAAGACACTTTTGCAGAAGGCTTATGCTACCCTGGAAGAACTATAATTTAGAGACACAAGGAACAACAGAACCTGGTTTACAAAAAAAAGGCACAAAGTGCTGGAATAGCTCAGCAGGTCAGACAGCATCTCTGGAGAAAGTATAAGTGACGTTTCGAGTTGGGTCCCTTCTTAAAACTGGTACAAAGGAAACAAAAAAGTATGGAAGAAAGAAATAGGGCAGCAGTAGTAGAATTGCTGCCTTACAGCGCCAGAAACCCGGGTATGATATTGACTATGGGTGCTGTCTGTACGGAGTTTACACGTTCTCCTTGTGACCACGTGGGTTTCCTCCGGGTGCTCTGGTTTCCTCCCACGTTCCAGGTTTACAGGTTAATTGGCTTCTGTAAATTGTCCCAAGTGTGTAGGATACAACTAGAGTTAGGGTGATCGATGGTCGGCGTGGACTCTGTGGGCCAATAGGCCTGTTTCCATACTGTATCTATAAACTCAACTAAGAATCCCATTACTGGAAACAGAATCGGATTTGTTGAAGAGTAGTAAAAATACACCATCACTACCTCTCCAGTGACAGGAAGGTCACGACCCTTGTGGTCCAGACTTGAAACGTCACCTATCCATGTCCTCCAGAGATGTTGCCTGACCCGCTGAGTTACTCCAACATTTGGTGCTTATTTTACATGAATAATTTAACCAGATTCTGATTTTTATTATGGTAGTTGGACCAAAGTTCTCAATTACCTCAGCAGCTGTAATAGAAGTGAAATTGGGAGAGTGAATGGGCCGAATAGCCTAATTATGTTCCTTTGTCTTATGATTTTATGAATTTATAATCTCAACCCCATTCTCTTGCCTTTTCTCTGTAACCTTTGACGCCCTTACTAATGAAGAACCTGCCAATATCTGCTTTAAATGACTTGATATGATGTGTCGATGCAGTTGTACCTCTGCTCATAGAACAGTACTGCACAGAAACGGGCACTGCTGCCCACAATGTCGCAAACCCTGGTAATAATGGGATTACCATTACCCTTTAGAATGAAGATAGACACAAATTGCTGGAGTAACTCAGTGGGTCTGGAGGAAACGGATGGGTGACGTTTCGGTTCAAGACCCTTTTTCAGACTGAAAGTGGGAATGAACTGGAGGTAAAAAGAAGTCAGAACAAAGCAGACCAGCAACAGATAACCAAGGAAGGGTGGAGGCCATAATGGCCCATTGGTGGCTGGGGAAGAAGTGATAAGGAAGGAATACAAAGAAGCGAACAGTGGAACCAGTAGGATGACTTGGTTGTAAGCTGCCCAAGTGACAGAATGGGAATGGGAAGGGGAGTTAAAATGGTCGGTAACCGGGAGATCAGGTGAGCCAAGGTGATCTTACCTTTCAGAATTCTGCGCTGGGTGGCAAGAGAGGATTGAGCCTTTATTTGAGCAACCAGTTAATGTCACAATCATGTTGTCTACTTCGTTGTTCCTGCTTTGTGTTTAGGCGGAGATTTTTGAACAGGATGATGTTGCGCTGCCCAGAGTGGCTGGCTATTTCCACAAAATAACTGAAGAGGAGGAGCAAAACGCGCAAACCTTACTCGACTATCAAGCGGATCGCGGAGGACACTACTGCCCCAAAGCTATTCAGGTATTGCTGCAAGTTGGGCCACCAACAACATTGAGGCGATAAAGCAGACAAGGAGGAGTATGATCATACAAAGCGGTCTCAAGTAAATGTATCTCAGCCAACATAATGGGACATTTTATCACTGAGTCAGCCTGCTCAATCTAACGTGCAACTGCACAGTTTCCATTGACCCAACAACGGTATACATCATGAGTGAATAGAAAATATTCAAGTCACTTTATGAACCATTAGTTGAGATTGAATCAACAAGAAGAATTAAGAAAAAAGAGAATTTACGAGGATGTTGCCAGGACTTGAGCTAGGGGGAGATGCTGGGCAGGCTGGGACTTTATTCCCTGGAGCCCAGGAGGCTGGGGGGTGATCTTATGGTGTGTAAAATCATAAGAGGAATGGATAGCGTGAATGCACAGAGTATTTTACCCAGATTAGAGGAATCAAGAACCAGAGGACATACAGTGTCCTCCATAATGTTTGGGACAAAGACCTATCATTTATTTATTTGCCTCTGTGCTCCACAATTTGAGATATGTAACAGAAAAAAAATCACATGTGGTTAAAGTGCACATTGTCAGAATTTAAAAAGGCACTTTTATACATTTTGGTTTCACCATGTAGAAATTACAGCAGCGTTTATACATAGTCCCCCCCATTTCAGGGCACCACAATGTTTGGGACACAGCAATGTCATGTAAATGAAAGTAGTCGTGTTTAGTATTTTGTTGCATATCCTTTGCATGCAATGACTGCTTGAAGTCTGCAATTCATGGACCACCAGTTGCTGGGTGTCTTCTCTGGTGATGTTCTGCCAGGCCTGTATTGCAGCCATCTTTAGCTTATGCTTGTTTTAAGGGCTAGTCCTCCAGTTTTCTCTTCAGCATATAAAAGGTATGCTCAATTGGGTTCAGATCGGGTGATTGACTTGGCCACTCAAGAATTGACCATTTTATAGCTTTGAAAAACTAATTTGTTGCTTTAGCAGTATGTTTGGGATCATTGTCTTGCTGTAGAATGAACAGCTTGCCAATGAGATTTGAGGCATTTGTTTGAACTTGAGCAGATAGGATGTGTCTATACACTTCAGAATTCATTATGCTACTACCATCAGCAGTTGTATCATCAATGAAGATAAGTGAGCTAGTATCTTCAGCAGCCATACATGCCCAGGCCGTAACACCCCCACCACCGTGTTTCATAGATGAGGTGGTATGCTTTGGATCTTGGGCAGTTCTGTCTTTCCTTCATACTTTGCTCTTGCCATCACTCTGATACAAGTTAATCTTTGTCTCATCTGTCCACAAGACCTTTTTCCAGAACTGTGGTTGCTCTTTTAAGTACTTCTTGACAAACTGTAACCTGGCCATCCTATTTTTGCAGCTAACAAGTGGTTTGCATCTTGCAGTGTAGCCTCTGTATTTCTGTTCATTAAGTCTTCTGCAGACAGTGGTCATTGACAAATCCACACCTGACCCCTGAAGAGTGTTTCTGATCTGTCGGACAGGTGTTTGGGGGTTTTTCTTTATTATAGAGAGAATTATTCTGTCATCAGCTGTGGATGTCTTCCTTGGCCTGCCAGTCCCTTTGCGATTAGTAAGCTCACCAGTGCTCTCTTTCTTCTTAATGACGTTCCAAACTGTTGATTCTGGTAAGCCTAAGGTTTGGCTGATATCTCAAACAGTTTTATTATTGTTTCTCAGTCTCACAATGGCATCTTTGACTTTCTTTGGCATAACTTTGGTCCTCATGTTGATAAACAGCAATAAAAAATTCCAAATGTGATGGAAAGACTGGAGGAAAGACTAGTTACTGAGAGCTCTCTTATACCTGAATTAAGGAGGCAATTAAACACACCTGAGCAATTATATACACCTGTGAATCCATGTGTCCCAAACATTATGGTGCCCTGAAAAGGGGGGGGGGGGGGGGGGGTATGTATAAACAGCTGTAATTTCTACATGGTGAAAACAAAATGTATAAGAATGGCCTTCAATATAATCTGACAATGTGCACTTTAACCACGTGTGATATTTTTCTATTACAAATCTCAAATTGTGGCGTACATAAGCAAATAAATAAATGATGGGTCTTTGTCCCAAACATTATAGAGGGCACTGTGGGTTTTAGGCGAGAGGGGAAAGATTTAATAGGAACCAGTGATGAAGCTTTTTTACTCAGAGGGTGGTGGATTTAAAGAACAAGCTGCCAGAGGAGGTTGTTGTGGCAGATACAATAACAGCATTTAAAAGACTTTTGGACATGAACATGGATAGGAAAGGGGCCAAACGTAGATGGGGCATCTTTATCAGCATGGGCAAGATGGGCCGCAGAGCCTGTTTCCATGCTGTAAGACTCTACGATAGAGGCATCTTCTTGATGTTGAATTTCCATGGGGATTCTTCCGATCTTGCGCTGTAAAAATCGGCGATGCCGGAAAATCCAAGAGTTGCGCATCGGTGGAGGGAGAACGTCCAAGGGTAGCCATGATTTGACATCCGCGTTGTCCTTGCAGAAACCCCACACCCTGATGGTGCGCAACCTTCTCCAGGCACTGGAGATCGCCCTCGACCAGTGGAAAAACGCCGCCTCCTTCCTGGAGGAACTCTGCACGCTGAGCAAAACCCAGGAGGACCCTCACACCGCCAGCTTCATCAGGAAACGCCTGCTAGTCCCCAAAGTCCAACAGATCAAGGTGACCGGTGACCTCCTCACCAACGCCAAGCGCCTGGGCTGCACAGATGGCGGAGAGAGCAGCTTTGGCGAGTACCTGATAGACCATCTCCAGGAGGAGCTGAGAACCGCAGTCTGAATTATCGTTCGGCCTTGCTCCACCTCCAAATACCAAAGATCGGGACATCTCCAGTATCAACGCGTCGAGTTTCAAAACAGATTTCCCTCCCTTTCATAGATGAATGGATTTTGAGATGCGAATGATATTCTTAACTACGCTATAAGGGTCACTTAAGAGCAATGAAATGGGTAAATCAGGATGGATATCAGTGTCTGTTCCACAGTAAACTTCATGGGAGTTTTACGGTTGTTTGGAAGAGTCACCCCCAATCTCCCCAAACATGGCATTTCTGTGAAATTGGACCAAGGCTACTGAAGTACAGAGTCTCTTGGTTTCTTTATTATTGAGAGAATAAAACAGCGAGGTATATGAAGCATATATTAACGCAAAGTGCAGGAGGAATTCAGCATCTGAGGAGAGTATAGGCAGGCAACATTTCAACGGGACTTTTCTTCATTGTGAAGACCCAAATGTCATCTGTCCATTCCCTCCACAGATGCCTGATTTGCTGAGTTCCTCCAGCACTTTGTGTATTGCTAAAGATTCCCCCATCTATAGTTCATTGCATCTCGCAGAACCTAATGTCATTTTAAATACAAATCTATCCACTTGCACAGATGGAGTGTTTGTTGCAATTTCTTAATCTATCCTGTTAATCTGGTCTCTGATAAAGCCAGAATGAAATTGATCATTTAAAAAAATCCAAATAATGAATGGGTGGACAATCAGAATCTTCTTCCCATGGTGGAAATGTTGAAGACTAGAGGGCACAGCTTTAAGTTGAGCGGGGCAAAGCTTAAAGGAGATGTGCGGGGCATTTTAACACACACACGATTAGAACATACTGCCACAGGAAGAGGCAGATATGATAGTAGCATTTAAGAGGCTTTTGGATAAGCACTGATATATAGATAAGCAGGCAGATGAGGTTAGTTTATCTTGGCATCATGTTGGGCATGGACCCAGTGGGCCCACGAGCCTGTTCCTGTGTTTTATTGTTCTATTGCCTCCAACATTTGAGTCCACGACCAGTGGGTCCATTAAAACTCCCACCGAGGACTGTCCTTCATTCCCAAGTAACAGCAAGTAACAACAATGGGAGGCTCATGGAGCTGCTGCCTCACACCGTCAGAGATCTGGGTTCAATCCCAACCTCGGGTATTGTCCATGTGGAGTTTGCACGTTCTCCATGCTACCGCGTGGGTTTCCTCAGACATCTCGGTTAATTGGCTCTCTGTAAAATTGTCCCTAAAAAAATTCTATAATAAAGTAAACTTTTTCACACAGAGAGTGGTGAATCTCTGGAACTCTCTGCCACAGAGGGTAGTTGAGGCCAGTTCATTGGCTATATTTAAGAGGGAGTTAGATGTGGCCCTTGTGGCTAAAGGGATCAGGGGGTATGGAGAGAAGGCAGGTACGGGATACTGAGTTGGATGATCAGCCATGATCATATTGAATGGCGGTGCAGGCTCGAAGGGCCGAATGGCCTACTCCTGCACCTATTTTCTATGTATCTATGTAAAACTGTTGGCTCTTTCTGGTGCCAACTTCAAACCCCTAGGTCAATGCATTTATGCCAGATCTTACTTCTCTGATAGTTTTTATTTTTACCATTATTATTACTAGAGCTAGTTGACCAGTGGATCTAATACTCCAGCAGCACCCGCTTTAATTAACCAACAACCTGCATTCAGTAGAAACAAATGAACTACAGGTGCTGGTTTACACAAAAGGACACAAAGGGCTGGAGTAACTCAACGGGTCAGGCAGCATTTCTGGAGAACATGGATAGATGATTTTTGGGTCGGGACCCTTCTTCCTTCCCTGGTTAAGATGAACCCTTGCAAAACTCAACACCAAATTGTTCTGGTGGATTGATTTATCTTATAAGGACTAATGTAGTGGGAAAGTGAAGTGACAAGTCCTGCTGACAACTGGGTGGTAGACATGGTAAGGTTTATTATTGTCATGTATACCGAGGTCCAGTAAAAAGCTTTGCTTTGCATGGTATCCAAGCAATTCAGATAATACCATACATAAATACAATCATGTACAATAGGTAGAGCAAAGGGGAAGACACAGAGTGCAGAATATAGTTCTCAGCATTGCAGTGTATCAGTTCCATAGACAAAGTCCAATGTCTGCAATGGGGTAGAGGCAAATCAGACAGTACCCTAGCTTATGGAAGGGCCATTCAGAAGCCTGATAATTGAAGGGCCAAAGGTGTTCCTGAGACTGGTGGTACGCGCTTTCAAGCTTCTGTACCATTTGCTATAGATTATGCTATTGATTATGTTTTTCTGCTTTTCAAAGGCAGCGTGAAGTGTAGATTTTGTCAGACTTCAAATCGGGATAATACCATACATAAATACAATCGCCAGACGCAAGTACAGTAGCTGGAGCAAAGGGGGAGATACAGAGTGCAGAATATAGTTGTCAGCATTGTGGCTCATCAGTTGCATTGTAGTGCATTATCCAGAGACAAAGTCCAATGTCCACAATGGGGTAGAGGTGAATAGGACAGTATTAGTGCTTAATCAGTGTTAGCGATGTGGTTAGTCTGTGTTACTATTTAAACGGGCTCAATACATGCACTTCTGTGCAAATTTACATTTAATCTTCTACTCCATTTAGTGTAAAGATGTACGACATTTGAATTATGACACTCCTTACATTTTTTTCGCAATGGGAGGTGTTGGAAATGAGGGGGGGGGGTGTATTCGAACAGAGAGGAGACAGTGTGTGTTTAAGATCCTCCCACGGCCTCGCTACCTTCTCTTCCGCGACCACCGGTGATCTTAACGCGCTCTCACTTCTCAGAGAGCCGGTGACAGGGCGGGCGGGCGGGCTATGTGCAGTTATTCCATCTCGTTTGACTCCTCCGTAAACCATAATTAAAATGTACAGATTTGTAACATTTTCATAGTCATTTGAACATTTTATAGGGAAAGATTTTATAAGAATCTGAAGTCATTTTTTTTTCACACAAAGGGTGGTGGGTGTATGGAACGAACTGCCAGAGGAAGTAGTTGAGGCAGGAACTATCGCAACGTTTAAAGAGAATTAGACAAGTTACATGGATAGACTGGTTCAGAGGAATATGGGCCAAACGCAGGCAGGTGGGACCAGTGTAGATGGGATATGTTGGTCGGCGTAGGCAAGTTGGGCCAAAGGGTCTGTTTCCATGACATTGAACTATTCTATTGAGAAATGAACGTATTCTTAAAACTGCTGTTGATGCCTACTTTAAGTGTTTTCATACAGTTTAAACCGTATTTAACACCCCATGGAGTGCTGTATAATCACAGATGATTATATTCACTGTGTAGTGGAATCGATTCTTTTTTCTGCAAGATTGAGATATGTTTATCTGGCGCGGGTTTATAAGCTTTTATAATGTTTGGAAACGGTGTCCCTCATTTACAATAAAATGCCTGGGTAGAGAATCCAGTGTTTTGCATTCGTGTATTACATTCTGCGCGGTTGGCCGCTCGGCATTTGACCAATTAAATATAAATTCCCCTTATCAGACACTGGTCACATTAGTAGCAGCGATTAGACCCTTCAGTCGGAATTCGGCGATTCACAAGCGGCACGTATGCTACGTTTCAAATGGCCATCCACACTTTGTGAAACAGAGTCACCGCAGTCAGAGAATCCAACCCTAACTCGGCAAATTCGTTGCGAAATTCGATTTAATAACAACCGCAAGATTTTAAACTGGAAGCTTGCGCATTTTAGTTAAGCGTTTCCACAAGGAAAAGTCGTACAAATTACCTCCAGAATTTGAAATTCATGTCTTGACTTAGACAGGAGTTTAAAAAAAAATTGGAGATTTGCCACGGAGACGATTTTGACTAATACCAGCAGAGAGAACATGGAATGCACACAATTAACTCGTTAGAGACCGGTACTGGTAAAATCGCCAGTGTATTAGGAACATAATGGCAATAAACACGATTTTGTATTTTAAATCGCAGAAATAAAGGCACTCTGAAAATGGAACACGAAGCAGGAATTAGAACAGACCACAATGTTGGTAGAAACATAGAAATAAACATAGAAAATAGGTGTAGGAGTAGGCCATTCGGCCCTTCGAGCCAGCACCGCCATTCAGTATGATCATGGCTGATCATCCAAAATCAGTATCCCGTTCTGGCTTTTTCTCCATATCCCTTGATTCTCTTGGCCCCGAGAGCTATGTCTAACTCTCTCTTGAAAACATCCAGTGAATTGGCCTCCACTGCCTTCTGTGGCAGAGAATTCCACAGATTTACAACTCTGGGTGAAAACGTTTTTCCTCATCTCACTCCTAAATGGCCTACCCCTTATTTTTAAACTGTGACCCCTGGTTCTGGACTCCCCCAACATCGGGAACATTTTTCCTGCATCTACCTGTCAATTCCTCCAAGAATTGTATATGTTTCTATAATATATCCTCTCATCCTTAAAATTTCCAGCGAATACAAGCCCAGTCGACCCATTCTTTCATCATATGTAATGTCCCGCCATCCCGGGAATTAACTGTGAACCTACGCTGTACTCCCTCAATAGCAATAATGTCCTTCCAAGCAAAAGGATTTGATTCATAGCAAAAGGATTTGAGTATAGGAGCAGGGAGGTTCTACTGCAGTTGTACAGGGTCTTGGTGAGACCACACCTGGAGTATTGCGTACAGTTTTGGTCTCCTAATCTGAGGAAGGACATTCTTGCCATAGAGGGAGTACAGAGAAGGTTCACCAGACTGATTCCTGGGATGTCAGGACTTTCATATGAGGAAAGACTGGATAGACTCGGCTTGTACTCGTTGGAATTTAGAAGACTGAGGGGGGATCTTATAGAAACTTACAAAGGGGTTGGACAGGCTAGATGCAGGAAGATTGTTCCCGATGTTGGGAAGTCCAGAAGAAGGGGTCACAGTTTAAGGATAAAGGGGAAATCTTTTAGGACTGAGATGAGAAAAACATTTTTACAAAGAGAGTGGTGAATCTCTGGAATTCTCTGCCACAGAATGTAGTTGAGGCCAGTTCATTGGCTATATTTAAGAGGGAGTTAGATGTGGCCCTTGTGGCTAAAGGGATCAGGGGGGTATGGAGAGAAAGCAGGTACAGGATACCGAGTTGGATGATTAGCCATGATCATATTGAATGGCGGTGCAGGCTCGAAGGGCCGAATGGCCTACTACTGCACCTATTTTCTATGTTTTCTATGTTTCCTCAAATTAAGAGACCAAAATGGCACACAATTCGTTGGATTTTCAACAATAGCTTTAAGGAAAACATAAGGGTGTAGGAAGGAACTGCTGATGTTGGTTTACACAGAGGATGGCCACTAAATGCTGGAGTAACTCAGCGGATCAGGCAGCGTCTCTGGAGAAAAGGAATAGGTGACGTTTCGGATCGAGACCCTTCTTCAGACTGAGAGACTGAGTTCTGGTTGAACCGAAACTTAAGCGGGTTGGAGGGTAGTCAGTACGGGGAACAGATAGAGGCTTTTAACTAGCTTTTCCCAATCGCTTCATTTTAACTATCGACTGCCGCCTAATCCCAAGTCAGATTCCCGTTGCTGGGATCTTGAGTAAAACATAAAGTGCTGGAATAACTCAGCGGGTCAGGCAGCATCTCTGGAGAACACGGATAGGCGACGTTTCGGGTCGGGACATTTCTTCAGAGTCATTGTCTCGCATTAATTACCCAGACTCTGGTTCCTCCAAAGTAGTTTGAAACCGAATAACAGGCTAGTAGAAGCAAAGAACTGTAGATGCTGGTTTATACCAAAGATAATCACAAAGTGCTGGAGCAGCTCGACGCTTCAGGCAGCATCTCTGGAGAGAAATAAAGGATGGGCGACCTATCGGGTCGGGTCCTTTTTTCAGACTGGGTCCCGAACCGACTACAGGTCTACAGATTATGGACAGGATGAACTGCAAACGGTTGTTTACTAAAAAGGCATAAAGTGCTGGAGTAACTCAGCGGGTCAGGCATCATCTCTGGAGAGCATGGATATTCGAATGGGGGTTTTCGAATTCGACATTTCGAATGGGGACCCTTATTAAAATGCGTTCAGAAGAAACAATTTAAAAAAAATAGAAACAGGAAATAAAGTCCCGTTGCTAGAAATAGAATCGAATTTGTTGAAAAGTAGTTTTTTTCTAAATCAGTATAGAGGTGAGCTGTGCTGTACAGAATCACGAGAAATTGCAATAAACTAATCTGTTTGGTTTGAGTCGTAGGCATACAGATCGATACTATCAATGCATTGTCGAAATTGCAACGAAAGAGTAAAGATAGACACAACATGCTGGAGTAACTCAGCGGGACTGGCAGCATCTCTAGAGAGAAGGAATAGGTGACGTTCCGGGTTGGGATCCTTCTTCAGACTGAGAGTCAGGCGAGAGGGAAATTCGTTCACCTACATCATTAATGAATGACAATCAGTTGCAGTTAAACAGCATTAAAACTGTACCCCTGGAACCCGTTGAGTTCTTCTTACAAATGATTGCGGTTAGTGTGCCATGGGGACAACTGCAAGTGAAGGAATTTGTAGGAAGAAACTGTAAATACCCCGACAATAGACACAAAATGCTGGAGTCTGAAGAAGGGTCTCGACCCGAAACGTTGCCTATTCCTTTTCTCCAGAGATGCTGCCTGTTCCGCTGAGTTACTCCAGCAGTGTGTGTGTGTGTCTATCTAATCTGTAAGTGAAGCCCGGGCTATCTAAGAGAGATGGTTTACTGTGCACCACAGTGCGGGCAGACAGTTTGTCAACGGGCGGTTCGCTCCGTCCAATCTTCCGATTCCCCCAGGTCGCCGGCACGTCACAAACTGTCTCACCATATCACGCATTAGGGGAGGGGGTGAGGGTGGAAGGCGGCTGCACTGCGTGCGTGTTGTATGTCATGTCAACCCTCGGACCAGAGGCACAACTACAGCGGGTGGGGAGTGTTATCTTTCACCGTCCCAGGCAAGGGCGGTGGGCAGAGAACTTCCCTCTGCCTTCACACCAAAGCCTCCTTCTTCATTCGCATCGTTACGTGTGTGTATAATTAAATTGTGCTTGCATTAAGTTGTGCTGCAGCAAGTAAGAATTTCACTATTCTGTCAGGGACGTATGACAATAACCACTCGAACTAGAATTACTAGCCAACAACTAGAAATATAGCGAGTAGTATCTCTACTCAGCAGAAAATAGCCCGGAACAACATTATCATCGGTTTAAAACACGTTCGTTTTCTATATTATGTGAGGAAAATGGTCGTTTCTGTCTGTGTGGTGTCAGTGTACAAATCACAAGATTTTGCACAGTAACGGAAAATAAAATTCGTCAATACTCCTATCACACCTCGACAATCTTATTTTAAAAATCAATGCTTAAATATTTCAATTTAATTTTACAATGTCATTTGCTCTACCCACAAGATTATAACGTGGGGGGGGGGGGGTTCGTTCCCCCCCCCCCCCCCCCCCCACACCCCCAAATGATTCTGCTTATTGGAATTGAACTAACAAAAATGATGGATTCCTGATCTATAGAAATCTTCAGTATGAATTCTGTGAAGATTTCTACATGAATTCCAGTGTGGTTATAAAGTATGGAAAACACAAACGCATCCACGACGTGCTTTTTGCTTAAATCCCTAACGATCATTTTCAACCGCAAGAAACTTACTGCACTTGTTCCGTGCGTTCGTTTAAATTTTTGTTCCCATTGAATTTTTTCCCGTTGGTTTATTCCCTGAAAATTGTAGCAGTTAATTTCCTGTAACGAAAATAATTTTTATTCTTCTTTATTTTGAGACTGTATTGAGCAAAGCGTGGTTTGGAAGAACAGTATTGTGTTAGAAAAGGCGAGACTTTAATATTTTATCAATAGTCTAAGATACGGAGACGAGGGTGTAATTGGCAGAAGTCTTAATCATCGGGTGTTAGGAATATTGCACTTGTCATCATGCAAGTGAGAAGGAAAGGGGCCCTCTCGTTGAGACGTTTCCCGTGTAATAGCCGGACACAAATGCGATTGAAATCTGAAGGGTGAAAGGGACCCCAGCCATAGAGGCCGTCTTCCAATCGGCCGGGTCGCCGCCCCGACCACTGGATACCGCAGCCACCTCGTAGAACAATGGGATTGGTTGGTGGGAGAACCTGGGGGCGTTGAAGGAGTTCCTCGCAGTCGCCCAGAGAATTTGGAATAAATAGGGCTACACTCTCCTGCCACCCAGCACAGGTACCGTACGGTACGAGCAGCACAGTCAAAGGGCGAGCGACGTCTACTAGAGAGGGACGAGAGGGAAGCAGGGGTTCTGCTGGAAGTTGGAGGAGGATCTCACCGCGGCCATCATGGAGCTAACGGATACCTCTCTCTGCTCCTTCTCCTCCGCCGACGACTTCTACGACGACTCTTGCTTTTCCACTTCAGACATCCACTTCTTCGAGGATCTGGACCCCAGGCTGGTGCACGTTGGGTTGCTCAAAGCCGACCAGGTGGCGACCGAAGACGAGCACATCCGAGCGCCCAGTGGCCACCACCAGGCCGGCCGCTGCCTGCTTTGGGCTTGCAAGGCGTGCAAGAGGAAAACGACCAACGCCGACCGACGGAAAGCGGCCACCATGCGAGAGAGGCGGCGCCTGAGCAAAGTGAACGAGGCGTTCGAGACGCTCAAGAGGTGCACGTCCACCAACCCGAACCAGAGGCTGCCCAAGGTGGAGATCCTCAGGAACGCCATCAGGTACATCGAGAGCTTGCAGGCTCTCCTGAGAGAGCAGGACGAGAACTACCTGGCAGTCATGGATCATTACAGTGTCGACTCGGATGCCTCCAGCCCACGGTCCACTTGCTCGGATGGGATGGTAAGAGAATTGCGAGATGACATCTCTACACACACGTATATATATTATACATACCCATATCCACATATACTGTATACTCACATATATACCCACACAAATAGCCACATATACTCACACACAAATACTCATATATGTACACCCACACACTGAGTATACTGTATACTCACACATACCTACACAAATATACTCACGCACATATATACCCACATACTCTCACACATATACCCACGTACACTGTATACTCGCACACATTGTATACCCACACCAACATACGCACTCACAAATACTCACATACATAATGGATATAGAGAATGTCCCAAATGTAAACTGTCTGGGTACTTTGGCGAATGTTAGGCTTATATTATTCTAAAGAATTTCCAGCATCACATTTAAAATTATGTACCATGACAGTAAAGTTGTAGTGATGACCAAACACCTTAAACCTCACGCGTAAAGAGTTGGCAGGCAAATCTCTAACGTGTTTGGTTTTCTATTTAATCCAAATGTAAGAATTGTTACTTGAAGTTTGAGCTTTCATCCGCTACAAACTGGGATAGTTTAAAGCTTTATTCGATGTAGATTCTGATAGTTCAACGCTGCTCTGATATGAACTTTGATGGTTTAAAGCCTTATCCGATATACATTTAAGTTTAAAGCTTTATTCGATACAAACTCTTGAAAGTTTAGTCTTATCCGATACAAACTGACATTTTAAAGCCTCATCCGATGCAGACTCGGATAGTTTAAAGCTTTATCTGATTATAAACTCTGCTAGTCTAAAGCCTTATACGATGTAAACTTAGTCAATTTAGTTTGAAGCTTGATCCGATGCAGACTCCGGCGGTTTAAAGCTTTATCTGATACAGACGTGGGTAGATCTTCCAAGTAGCGGCCCTGTGTCTCAGCCTCACCGTCCCCGTGTTTGATTTTACAGTTGGATTGTAGCGGGCCCGCCTGCGGTAGGAGACGCGCCGCCTACGACAACACTTACTTCTCGGATGCGACAAACGGTGAGTGAACGATTCCTCGCACTAGCGACGCGCACAGCGGGACTCCATCATGGGAAAGCGTGGACCCACCGTTCACAGTGATCACATCCAGCCAAATGTTCCCCTTTCCAACTCAACAACAATTACTATTTCAGAGTTGCAATATCGAGAAAATATAAAGTCATTTGAGAGGGGAAGAGTTTAGTGAAGATGTCACAATGTGAAATATCTAGTTTGTACTATGGAACGACAAGAATTACTTGCTTGCCTCCATTAGGAATTGTTGAACTTCGAAAATCTCTCTAGTTTTAGAGATGCAGCGTGGAAACAGGCCCTTCAACCCACCGTCGGCGCCGACCAGCACCACTAGTTCTATCGTATAAACGAAAGGCAATTTACAAAAGCCAATTAACGTAGAAATCTGCACGCCGTTGGCATGTGGGAGGAAACCGAAGCACCCGGAAAAAAACACGCGGTCACAGGGAGAAATGTACAAACTCCAACAGACCTTAGTCAGGTTCGAACCCGGGTCTCTGGCGCTGGAAGGTAGCAATTCTACCGCTGTGCCACTGTCCCCACTGTCCCCACCCCCCCCCCCCTGGTGGAACTATCTCTGGTTAAACTTTCCCAACTGGTGACCAGCAGAATTAGACCAGTAGCCAGGCCCATCGAGTCTGCTCCGCCATTCCATTACTGCCGATTTATTTTTCTCCCTAAGGTCAGAGGTCGTTTGATTTTGAATAATTTGAATACATCACGGTCTCTCTTTTTATCTGTCAGTAATTAATTTAATTAGCTATTTTCTAACTATTTGGATATTTCTAGACACAAGGAACTGCAGATGCTGGAATATTGCATAGAGAATGCTGCAATAACTCAGCGGGTCATGCAGCATCTTTGGAGGACATGGATAGGTGCCGTTTCTGGTCTGGACCCTTCTTCAGTCTGAGGAGGAGATAGTAAGACACAGGAGCATAATTAGGCATTCAGCCCATCGAGTCTACTGCGCCATTCGATCGTGGCTGATCCATTTTCCTCTCTCAACCCCATTCTCCAGCCTTTTCCCCGTAACCTTTGACGCCCTTCCTAATGAATAACCCATCAATCTACCCTTCCAAATATCCCGACCCGAAAAACATTGTCTGTCCATGTTCTCCAGAGATGCTGCCTGACCCGTTAAGTTTCTCCAGCACTGTGTGTTCTATCCCTCAATATTTCTGACGAGTACAAAAGGTGCATTTTCTCCAAGTGCGGCGCAGTTCATTATCTCATTGTAATGTACGTTGTGTTTAGATGCAAAAACTGGCAAGAGTTCCGTCATCTCGAGTCTGGATTGCCTTTCCAACATCGTCGAACGGATCTCCACTGACCGGCCGACTTGTCCGGTGATGATGGTGCCAGACGCGACCCTGGTTATTCCTTCGTCTCCCGAGAAGGTGCCACTTTGAGCGATCCTTTGGCCATTATCCCATCGCCAGACAACTGCACCGTCACCGAGCTACCGCCCGACAACCCAATCTACCAGGTTTTATAACCGCCGAACCCAACTACCGAGGGTGCACTGGTGAAACGATTGAACCCAAACCGACCGCAGGAGACAGCGCCGGTCTCTGAAATCAGTTCCTAACTAATGGAGGAACCTACCAATAAACAGACCATTGCCGAGATCGCCAACTCCTAACTACATGGAATTCAATACAAACAATCACCACGTCCAAGACCTGTCTAAATTAGACATTTTTATTTTCCTCTTTAAATGCATCCCAAGTTTTTTTTAAAGTAACAGAACACCTAATGTGGACCACTTCTTTTGTACAACTGTGTATAATTGTATATAAGAGTCGCTTTTTTTGCCAATCCAATGAAATATTTAATGTCGCTTGTTTATAGAAATACCTGGTTTGATGTGCCAAACTAAATTTATATATTTATATTATATATTATCAGTGTGAATGCCAAGACTGTTCCAAGAAATACGAAATAAAACGTATTTATAAAATAATGTTTTCCAATTTTTGCACTAATTCTAATCGCTGCTTAAGATGGCTACTTGTTGTATTGAAACAGGTAACTGCATCTCTGGAGGAGATGAATTAGCATAGACCTCCTCCAACTTAATCTACTGTATTCGCTGTTCCAGGTGTCAACTCCTGTACATCGGTGAGGCCAAGCGCAGGCTTGGTGATCGTTTCGCTGAACACCTCCGCTCAGTCCGCCTAAACCTACCTGATCTCCTGGTTGCTCAGCACTTTAACTCCCCCTCCCATTCCCAATCAGACCTTTCTGTCCTGGACCTCCACCATTGTCAGAGTGAGGCCCAGCGCATATTGGAGGAACAACACTGCCTCAGAGGGCGATGGAGGCCGGTTCTCTGGATACTTTCAAGAGAGAGCTAGATAGGGTTCTTAAAGATAGCAGAGTCAGGGGATATGGGGAGAAGGCAGGAACGGGGTACTGATTGGGGATGATCAGCCATGATCACATTGAATGGCGGTACTCGCTCGAAGGGCTGAATGGCCTACTCTTGCACCTATTGTCTATTAACACCTCATATTTCGCTTGGGTAGCTTACACCCCAGTGGTATGAACATTGACTTCTCTAACTTCAAATAGCCCTTGCTTTCCCTCTCTTTCCACCCCGCCCCTTCCCAGTTCTCCCACCAGTCTTACTGTCTCCGACAACATTCTATCTCTGTACCGCCCTCTCCCCTGACATCAGTCTGAAGGGTCTCAACCCGGCGTTTCAAGCGCTAGAAGATAGAACCCTCAGCTTGGTGTTGGGAGGGGGTTGCACTGGAGGGAATTTGATCCACTGCCCGTTTTAAGTGGATATCAGATCCTCTGGCATTTTTTCTGTTGCTTTGGCCAACGCTTAACCTTCAAATCAACAGATCCCCAAAACAGATCATTGCCTGCATCGTGGCATTTGAAACCATTTTTTGGCAGCACCCTTGCCAAATGCCTTCAATTTTTGTAAGCGACAACAATCCCTGGAGACCTTGCAGGGCCTCATCAAGTCCAAGGCCGCTCAAGTGCTCTTTGTAGAGAATGGGCATGTGGTGGAATATGATCCCGAGCTACTGACCCCAAAAATAATCGGATTTGATTATTGCTCGTGTACGCCGCGACCCTCCGACTAAGTTCATTTCATCCCTTCCCAACTGCACTGTGCAGACCACACCAGACACAAAGAAGTCTGCGCACGATTTCTAATCAGCAGAACCATTAATTCAACAGAAAATGCCCATCATTTCCTTGAAAGAATTGCGTGTAGATCTACTTCCAAATGGCGATCTTAAATACAAGGCCAAAAATGGCAATGGAGGAGGCCCAGGACAGAAACGTCAGTATGGAGATGGGAAGAGAAGTTAAAATGGCGAGCAAGTGGGAGTCATGCAGCATTGAAATAGACCCAGACTGCCCAACATGCCCCAAGTGCACTAGTCCCGCCTGCCTGGGTTTGGTCCATATCCCTCTAAACATATCCTATGTTCTTGTCCAAATGGTTTTGTTTTTTAAAACAGTGTGAAAGTGCCTGACTCAACTACCTCCATAGGCAGCTCATCCATATATTTGTGTAAGAAAACATGCCCCTCAGGCTCCTATGAAATTTCTCCTCTCCGCCTTAAAACCTATATCCGCTGGTCTTTGATTCCTCTTGGTAAGAGACTATGATATTTACCCTATCTATTCCTCTCATGAACTTATACACTTCTATAAGATCACCCCTCATCCTCCTGTGCTCTAAGGAATAAAGGAAGAAATACCTGGCCCTAGACCATCTCTTCCATCCCCTACAGTATAAACATCCCAGCCTCCGCCCAAGGTAAGGGCTGAAAACAAACCTAGGACACGATAGGCAAAACAGAACAGTCTCTCCAATCACAAGAGCAAAGGGAGCCCAGAAGACAGTCGTGTCTGTGCCGTTTACACAACGGGCTGGAAGAACTCAATGGGTCAGGCAGCATCTGTGGAAGGAATGAGGAGCCATGTACTCACTGGAATTTAGGATAGAGGGGGGGGGGGAGGGGGAAATAAAAATAATTTAAAACTACAGAATAATGAAAGACCTACAGATAGAGTGGATGCGGAAATGGTGTTTCCAGTAGTGGTAGAGTGTCGGGCTGAAGGGCACAGCCCCAGAATTAAAGCAAGTTCCTTGAGAAATAAGACAAGAAGGAATTTCTTTAGCCAGAGGGTGGTGAATCTGGAATTCATTGCCACAGATGGTTGTGTGGGCTGAATGGCCTAGTACTGCTCCCATGTCTGGTGGTATGGATGGATAGGCGAGGTTTCAAGTCAGGACCCTTCTTCAGACTGATCATCTCAATGATGGTACCGACCCTGCAACTGGGAGCTCAGCAAGGTCATTGTGCATAGAGCACAGGAGCACATGCCAACTCCAATGTCCAGGAACAAAGGAGACGAGAAAGTGGTGGTCACTGCCCAGTCCATCATGGGTACAGACCCCCCCCCCAGGTCCAACACAGGCACTGACCCCACCATCAAAGGGATCTGCAGGTGTCGCTGCCTCAAAAAGGCAGCCATCATTGTCAGAGACCCACACACTCTGGACACGCTCTCATTTCACTCCAGCCACCATGAAGGTGGTACAGGAGTCTGAAAATAGTGAGCAACAGGTTCAAGAACATCTTCTTCCCAATGACCATCACTACGTTCTCCAACTAAACTCAGAACTGCTTGTGTTTCATTTGGGTCTTCAGGCTGTGTTTTCTTCAGTCACTATATTGGATTTTTTAGGTTTAGTTTAGTTTAGAGATAGAGCACAGACACGGGCTCTCCGGCCCACCAAATCCACACCGTACACCAATACTCGAGGGACAATTTACAATATTTACCAAAGCCAATCAACCTACAAGCCTGTAAGTCTTGAAATGTGGGAGGAAACCGGAGCACCCGGACAAAACCCATGCAGTCACTGGGAGAACATGTCATGGTCAGCATGGATTTACGAAGGGGAAATCATGCTTCACTAATCTTCTGGAATTTTTTGAAGATGTAACTAGGAAAATGGACAAGGGAGAGCCATGGATGTAGTGTACCTGGACTTTTGGAAAGCATTTGATAAGGTCCCACATAGGAGATTAGTGGGCAAAATTAGGGCACATGGTATTGGGGGTAGAGTGCTGACATGGATAGAGAAGTGGTTGGCAGACAGGAAACAAAGAGTAGGGATTAACGGGTCCCTTTCAGAATGGCAGGCAGTGACTAGTGGGGTATCGCAAGACTCGGTGCTGGGACCGCAACTATTTACAATATACATCAATGATTTGGATGAAGGGATTCAAAGTAACATTAGCAAATTTGCAGATGACACAAAGCTGGGTGGCAGTGTGAACTGTGAGGAGGATGCTATGAGAATGCAGGGTGACTTGGACAGGTTGGGGGAGTGGGTAGATGCATGGCAGATGAAGTTTAATGCGGATAAATGTGAGGTTATCTACTTTGGTAGCAAAAACAGGAAGGCAGATTACTATCTAAATGGCATCAAGTTGGGAAAAGGAGAAGTACAACGGGATCTGGGGGTCCTTGTTCATCAGTCTATGAAAGTAAGCATGCAGGTACAGCAGGCAGTGAAGAATGCGAATGGCATGTTGGCCTTTATAACAAGAGGAATTGAATATAGGAGCAAAGAGGTCCTTCTGCAGTTGTACAGAGCCCTAGTGAGACCACACCTGGAGTATTGTGTGCAGTTTTGGTCCCCTAATTTGAGGAAGGACATTCTTGCTATTGAGGGAGTGCAGCGTAGGTTTACAAGGTTAATTCCCGGGATGGCGGGACGGTCATATGTTGAGAGAATGGAGCAGCTGGGCTTGTACACTCTGGAGTTTAGAAGGATGAGAGGGAATCTCATTGAAACATATAAGATTGTTAAGGGCTTGGACACGCTAGAGGCAGGAAACATGTTCCCGATGTTGAGGAAGTCCAGAACCAGGAGCCACAGTTTAAGAATAAGGAGTAAGACATTTAGAACGGAGACGAGGAAACACTTTTTCTCACAGAGAGTGGCGAGTCTGTGGAATTCTCTGCCTCAGAGGGCGGTGGACGCAGGTTCTCTGGATGCTTTCAAGAGAGAGCTAGATAGGGCTCTTAAAAATAGCAGTAAGGGGATATGGGGAGAAAGCAGGAACGGGGTACTGATTTGGGATGATCAGCCATGATCACATTGAATGGCAGTGCTGGCTCGAAGGGCCGAATGGCCTACTCCTGCACCTATTGTCTATTATCTATAGAACGTACAAACTCCGTGCAGACACATCAATAATCAGGTATGAACCCGCGTCATTTGCACTATAAGGCAGCAACTCTACTGATGCACCACTGTGCCACCCTGATTGTACTGTGCTATAGACCTGTTGTGCTGCTACAAGTAAGAATGTCATTGTTCCACCGGTAGATATGACAATAAAACACTCTTGACTGGCGAGTAAACAGTTTTTTTGTCAGAATATATATGCATAAAGCTGAAGTAACTCAGCGGGTCAGACAGCATCTCTGGAGGAAAGAAATAGGTGATGTCTTGGGTCGAGAGCCTTCTTCAGACGAAGGGTCTCGACCCAAAACATCACCCATTTCTTTTCTCCAGAGATGCTGTCTGACCCGCTGAGTTACTCCACATTTTTGTGTATATCTTCAGTTTAAACCAGCATCTGCTGTTCCTTCCTACACAGTTTTGTTTGCCTGTTCTAGGATGTCAATCATTGTGTGTGGGACTCAATCAGGGAAGGCTCATTTTTAACTGAGCCATTCATGGTGGGATAAAAACAGAAGCTTCGAGTCAAGGTAGGGCCACAGTGCCGTGCCTTCCAAACTTTCCCGTCTTCCAAACGTAGCTCCTCAATCATACCTTACAATTAGCAACCAACGCTACCCTTTGGAAGATAGACAGGAGTCCCGACCCGGAACGTCACCCATCCTTTTTTTCCCCCAGAGTTGTTGCTTGACCTGCTAAGTTACTCCAGCACTTAGTCTATCTTCGGTATAAACCAGCATCTGCAGTTCCTCATTTCTTCTATTCTTTGGAAATCAAGAGTGCATGGAGTCAGTGAGAGAAACAAGGAACTGCAGATGCTGGTATACAAAGAAAAATGACACAAAGTGCTGGAGTGACTCAGTGGTTCAGGCAACATGGGCGACGTTTCAGGTCAGGAACTTTCTCTGGAAAAGATGGATAAAGTGACGTTTCGAGTCTTTCTTCAATCTAAAGAAGTGTCCTGACCTGTGTAGTGAGTTAAGTGGCTTCCTATGTGTTTTCTTACATCTAAGTAGACTTGCCGTTTCTTAAGGATTTTCAAAACCAGCTACAGTAAAGTTGTCAGAACTTTAATCTGTCTGAACAATGGTCCTGACCCGAAACATCACCTATCATTCCCTCCACAGATGCTGCCCGATCCCCAGAGCTCCTTCAGCACATTGTGCTTTGCTTAATGTTCTGCCAGCTGCAGTTCCTTGTATCTGCGTGTGCTTTTTTCTGCCAGGATTCGGGCAATTGGGAGGGAAAGAGGGCAAATTCTTCTCAGAGTTGGTTTTGCAGGAGGCCACCAGGGGCTGCTAACATCATTCACTGGCATTTTTAGTCATCACTGTGCACGTGGTCACTTGACTGTTGCAAAAGACGTATAAATATCTAGAATGACATGCTTTCAATCACATGGTTATGTTTTGCAGATAGAATATCACACAGTTGCATATGACCTCGCTGAGGCATTACTCAGTAACATATTTCAATCGATCTCATGCAAAATGAAACCGTGACTTTAAAAGTCAAAATAATTCCCTTCTCAGCACAGGTTTAATTTTATTAATTAAAAGATCAGAGAATATGGCCCCTCCAAGAAAGTGGAATGAGCCTTTAACTAAATTATATCAAACACATTTGAACAGTAATGGAAATTTAAAAAATGCTTGATATTTTTTTTTTAATGTTGGAAATACTCAGTAGGTTGGGCAGCATTTCTGGAGAGATGAAGACCTTCTGTGTCGGTGTCGGTGAGTGATTATCAGATTCACCTGCATGTTTGTACAACACTTAACATGCAAAGCAAGTGGCCAATCAGCTGCCCTTCAATTGACTCCATCTACACTTCACGCTGCCTCAGCAAGGTCGCCAGCATAATCAAGAACTCTCACCCCTGTCACTCCCTCTTATCCACTCTCTGATCAGGCTAGAGATACAGAATTGTGAAAACACACACCTCCACATTCAGGTACAGGTTCTTCCCAGCTGTTATCAGCCAACTGAACCATCCTATCACCAATTGTAGAGCAGTCCCGAGCTGCTATCTACCTTATTGAAGACCCTCGGACTATCTTTAATTGGACCTTATCTTGCAGTATATATTATTCCCTTTATCCTATATCTGTACACTGGACAGCTCGATTGTAATCATGCATTGCCTTTCCACTGACTAGTTAGTAGAACGCAGCATAAAAGCTTTCCACTGTACTTCGGTACACGTGACAATAAATTAAACTCTACTGAATTGGGTTGAGCATATAGCCGACTTCAAAGTTTTTCATTTATTGACACAAATGCCTCCACAAAGCACAAATGAGATTTCCCTTCACTCTGACCAAAATATATTTGAAAATAAAGTGAACTTTACAGAAATATTTTGGTCCAGGGCATGATTACAGCCCATTCAATGAGAATCACTGAATTGAAACATTATCTTCCAGTTCCCTATTAACATAGAACTTAAAACTGTACATCATGGAAACAAGCCCTTCAGCCCACAAAGTCCATTCTAAAATGATGCTAACTTGAACTAATCTCCTCTGCGTACATATGATCCATAAGCCAATATAAAGGTGTGTTAAAGGCTATTATCGTATCTACCTCCATCACCATATTTGGCAGCATGTTCCAGGCATTCACCATCCACTGTGTGTAAAAAGAAACTTGCCCTGCAAATCTCTTTTGAGCATTGCCCCATTCACTTTAAACCTATACCGTCCAGTCTTGGACATTTCCACCCTGGGAAAGAGGTCAGCTGTCCTTCCAGCTTTTAAAAAAATATAATTTAATTATATCATTGATAAAAAGGAAGATTATCTTTTTCTGATAAATATTATACACAAAATTAAAAACCTATGCCTTTTGTGATCCAAGGTCATCTCAAAATATTTACAGCCAATGAAGTATTTTTTGTAGCGATCCGACAGTTTTAAAATAAGAAACAATAGCCAATTTCCTTGCGAACTAAGGAATAAAGCTATATTTCTTTCTTTCAGAACAGCACAGGAACAGAACCTTTGGCCTATAATGTTTGTGCCAAACATGATGCCAAGTTAAACTAATGGGTGATATCCATGTGCCCATCCACAGGAAAATGACACAGGAAACTGCAGTTACTGGAATCTTGAGCAAGACACCAAGTGCTGGAGGAACGCCAATCTGTGGACAACATGGACCAGTGTCGTTTCAGGTGAGGAGCCTTTTTCAGATTGATTGCAATAGAGGAGGGGTGAGGGTGGGGAGGACAGGCGGACATCTCAGTAAAGGTGGCGGGAAAGGAACTACAGATGCTGGTTTACAAAAAAAGACAAATTGCTGGAGGAACTTAGCAGATCAGGCAGCATCTCTGGGGAACATGGAATGATCTATCCATGTTCAACAAAGATGCTGCCTGGCCTCCCCTCCAGCCAGCATTTGCAGTTCCTTGTGTCTACAATCACACTGACAAGGCCTTGGGTTAATATATCATTCCAAAGAGACCAGTAATGGTGACCACAGCTCCATCTGACTATCTGCTATATGCTCAAGTTGCTGGAGCAGGACACAAATACAACATCTCTTGACATGGCCCCATGAACCATGTCTTTTTTTCCCTCTTTTTTTTTAATTTAAATTTTTATTAGAGGTATCTGCATATCATAGTCCAATCCAATACAAACTTTGTTTAACGATTACGTATTAAGTATCCAGGGTTCCGGGGATCCAGTCACCAAAGTAGCTGGGATCCTCCTTTATCGGTTACATATTAACATTACCTCTAATTATTTATTTATATTTATAGATAAGAAAATAATGAAATAAAGAGAAGAAATTAGAAAAAAAATAAGATAAACTATCAATAATACAACTTAGGAGATAGGTCCGTAGGTCAGAAAACATAACTATTCATCTAGTCCTGGGTTCGGGTTTCAGTCAGGCCTCCGCGCCGGCCCAGTCTACCCCTTCAAATAATCTATAAATGGAGACCATATTTTAGTAAATAATTCTGGTTTGTCAATTAAGACATACCTAATTTTTTCCAAATGTAAGGTCTCCGACCTCCATAATCCACATCTTAATTGTGGGGGTTGCAGGATTTTTCCAAAACGTTAATATTAATTTTTTCCCAATTATTATACTGTAGTCAAGGAAATTTCTTTGGTTTGTTGTAAGTTTTAGGTATTGTTCTGATATGCCCAATATTATTAATTTAGGATCGGGATCCAGTTGAGTATTAACAACTACAGAGATTATTTAAAAAATATCCATCCAGTAAATTTTAATTTTTATACAATTTACAAAAGTATGGGTTAAATTAGCCGCCGAGTATTGACATTTATCACAGATAGGAGAGATATTAGGAAAGATTCTATTTAATTTTGTTTTTGAATAATGCAGTCTATGTAGTACTTTAAATTATATTAAAGAATTTCTGGTATTTAATGAGCATTGATGTATATGTTGTAGACTTTCATCCCAAATATCTTTTGTTATGGTTGGGCTAATTCCTTTTCCCATGCTAGTCTATATAATTCCGTCGACGGAATCTCACTGTCTAAAAGAGTATTATAAATGTAAGATATTAATTTAACTGTATTAGGGTGTTTATTCAAACATTCATCTAGAATCTCTGGTTTTCTAATTCTGTATTCTTGTGTATGTGATTTAACATAATCTTTAAGTTGTAAGTATCTAAAAAAATTATTTAAATGTAATCCATAATTCTGTTGTAGTTCCTGAAACGAGAGAAAAATACCATTTCTATAAAGATGTCCCATCTTTTTCATTCCATGATTTTTCCATTGTACAAAACCTTTATCCAACACTGAGGGTTTAAATGAAGGATTATTTGCAATGGGGAGAGAAAGTGATAAATGATCCAATTTTAATGTATTTTTTAGTTGTTTCCAAATTCGAATACCACTATATATTATAAGGTTTTCACTATAGATTTTTAAATTCAATTTTGTAGGGGCTAACAGGATCGGCCCAATTTCAAAAGGCAAACAATCTTCCTTTTCCATCTTTAACCAGTCTGGTTGTTGATCCATATCTTCCAACCAAAAATTCATATTTTTAACATTAACTGCCCAAATATAAAATAAAAAATTTGGTAAAACGAATCCTCCTTTGGTCTTGGATTTGCATAGATGAACCATGTCTATCACGTGAAATAGAAAGTAGACAAGGTAGTGCAGGGTTAAACTTCCCAGCCACATCCTGGCACTGGGTTGAAAGATTGAGAAGTATGTTATCAATTTACAAGGCATTGCGTACATTAGTATCAAATGATCAAGCACAGGCCACCTGATGGATCATATTCTACACAAGCACATTTAATGCACTTCAGCCTCTTACTACCAAAAGCCCCAAACCCCAATTACCAATTTTTTAAATTTATGTTTTACTTCATTTATCATGCTCTTTACTCTTTCCCCGTGTCTTCAATATGTTAAATACAAATCAAGAATTGCATTTCATTCTTTCATATAACATAGAGCAGTACTGCCCAGTGTCAGTTCTGAACATGACGCCAAGTTAAACTAATCTCCAGCACAGGACCAGGCCCTTTGGCCCACAATGCCCATGCTAAACATGATGCCAGGTCAAACTAATCTCCTTTGCCTGCACATGATCCATTTCTTATGGATCCATGTGCCTATCCAAAAGCCTCTCAAGCACCAATATCGTATCTGCCTCCACCACGATCCTTGACAGTGTATTCCATGCACCCACCATTGTGTAACAAAAAAATTGCCCCACAAGTCTCCTTTAAAGTTTGCCCCATTCACCTTAAAGCTGTGCCCTATAGTGTTGCCTGATATTTGTTTGAAAGTTATTTCCACCCTGAGAAATAGGTTCTGACTATCTACCCTGTCTATGCATCTCATAAACTTCTATCAGATCTCCCCTCAACCTCCAAAGCTCCAGAGAGAACAATCCTAGATTGTCCAACTTCCCCATAAAGGTAATACCCTCCAAACCCAGGCAGCATTCTGGTTAACCTCTTCTCCTCCGTCTCCAAAGCCTCCAAACCCATACTGGCGGACTAGAACTCAAGTCAACTTTATTTGTCACATACACATACAAGATGTGCAATGAAATGAATGTGGCAATGCCTGTGGATTGTGCACAAACTACAGAAGAGAATAGAACAGAATCAGTATTTACATGTTAGAAAAAACCACAATAATTTTAAAAAGACAAAACAACAGTAAATTAGTACAGTAAATTAGTCCCTGATGAGATAAGAGTTTACAGTCCTGATGGCCTGTGGGAAGAAACTCCGTCTCATCCTCTGTTTTCACAGCATGACAGCAGAGGTGAACTGCACAGAATTCTCCATATGTGGCCACACCAAAGTTTTATATAAAGCTGTATCATGACTTCCTGTCTCTTATACTCAATGCCCCAACCAATGAAGACAAACATACCATACACCTTGTAGAAACAAAGAATTGTAGATGCTGCTTTATACAAAAAGACAAAGTGCTGGAGTAACTCAACTGGTTAGGCAGCATCTCTGGCAAACATGGATAGGTGATGTTTTGGGTCAGGATCATTCTTCAGACTTCGACTCAAAACATCACCCATCCATGTTCTCCAGAGATACTTCTTGACATACCGAGTTTCTCCAGCACTTTGTGTCCTTTTCATATCTCTAGTCCCCCCCCCCCCCGATTCTCAGTCTGAAGAAGGGTTTCGACCAGAAACACCGCCTATTCCTTTTCACCAGAGATGCTGCCTGACTCACTGAGTTACTCCAGCATTTTGTGTCTATCTTCAGTTTAAACCAGCATCTGCTGTTCCTTCTTACATGCTTGGTGTTACCAGTTACTGTTTTGATGCTTGATTCTATTTCACCCAGTGTCAGTCCTACCTTCAGATAGACTCCCCTCTATGTCAGAAATACATGGTTCAAACAGAAATCAGTGAATATTCATCCCATCGCTGGTAGTTCTACAACCCACAAGGCTTTGAAACAGATTGCAGTGTTATTGTATTATATTTCAACCTCCCATCCATTACTCTTCTGCAATGCATCGGCAAAGCCACCAGCATAATCAAGGACCATTCTCACTCCCTTCAGTCAAGAGGTACAGAAGAGTGAAAACGCATACCTCCAGATTTAAGGACAGGTTCTTCCCAGCTGTTATCAGGCAACTGAATAAACCATCTTATCACCAACTAGAGCAGCCCTGACCTCCTATCTACTTCACTGGAAACCCTCGGACTATCTTTAATCGGACTTTACCTTGCACTAAACATTATTCCCCTTATCCTGTATCTGTACACTGTGGACGGCTTGGGAGCAATCATGTATAGCCTTTCCGCTGACTGGAATCCGACTAGCACGCAACAAAAAAGCTTTTCATTGTACCTCTGTACATGTGACAATAAACTAAACTATTCTTTCTACCTTGACAATATCTCGAATTATAGTCTTCAATAAGTTTCACTATTTCATCAAGTACGTATCCGTTGCTAAAAACAGATAGACGGTACAACGTTAACGTTGAGATGAAAGGAATTGCAGATGGTGGAATCCCGAGCGAAATACAAAGTGCTGGAGTAACTCAACAGTATCCGTGGAGGAATGGATAGGTTCTGAAGAAGGGTCCCAACTCCCAACCCGAAACGTTGTTGCCTGACCCGCTGATTGACTCCAGCACATTGTGTTTTGCACAACGTGAGAGGAGATCACACCAAATGCAAGACTATTTATTACCCATGGAGGAACCGCGACAGACCACCGTATCTTTGGAAAGTGACACAGAATTATCAGGACCATTGTAAATAGGTTAACAACTTGTTCATCGGTTCTTTAACAGCAGAAGCAAAACAAATCCGTGTAAACCAAAACGCGAGCTCCTCCTTGACCCAGTTGAGAAAGACAACAAGACTACCCTCGGTGTTGTAGGAAATGTGTCTTTATCCCATCTCTCCCGCTCCCATCTCCACCGGAAAATTCGGAATGCGATTTTAAACTCAGGAATAAACCAGCGCGTTCAAGTCGGGAATGCAAACGAGAAAGCAGTTAAACATTTAGTTCCCTGCATGGGCAACACAAGGATAAGCGCCGAGCATCTGTTAAACTGGCCGCCACCGTTCAACAAGAATAAACAGCAACTGCGCCAAAATGTCCCCGACCTCTGCAATGAGACAGCGTGGCCACAAGGTGGTCTAACTTACCAGGAGGGCGCTCGGTTCCAAGATCTAGCGCTGGGAGTTATCTATGTAAAGGGGTTGGCTTCAACCCAAGGGATTTCGGAAAAGGGAAAATTACAGCATCTTCAAGTGGGACCCGTTATTAAAGGAGTGCACACTTCATAGCCCCCGATGAACGAGACCACTGACCCTCACCAGCAACACAATCATCAACAATCCTCAGCTGTCAGTGATGGACATTGATTAGACGCGGGTGGAGGTCAAGTCACTGGGTATTTTTAAGGTGGAGATTTGATAGGCACTTGATTAATAAGGGTGTCAAGGGTTATTGGGAGAATGCAGAAAATGGGATTGAGAAGGAAAGATAGTACAGCCGTGATTGAATGGCAGAGTAGGCTCGATGGGCTGAATGGTCTATGTGACTTATGATCTTATATACAGTACAACATTATGATTATAGTTATTAGAAGGGACAGAAATATTTGGATGCACAACAGACTGCAGATGCTGGAAGTTCATAAGTTGTAGTAGCAGAATTGGAACATTCGGCCCATCAAGTCTATTCCGCCATTCAACCATGCCTGATCTATCCTTCCCTCTCAATTCCATTCTCCTGCCTTCTATCCATAATCTTTGATACTTACTAATCAAGAATCTGTCAATCTCGGATTTAAAAATATCCAATAACTAAGCCTCCACAGCCGTCCGTGGCAATGAATTCCACAGATTCACCACCTTCTGGCTAAAGAAATTGGTCATAGGGTGGTGAAGTAGGTCGAAGCTTGGAAGCTCGCACCACCAAACCCAGGCCAGACTCTCCACCATTGATTGCATTTACATTTCATGCTGACTCGTGCAAGCAGCCAACCTAATTAAGGACCCTGCAGCATCTCTGGAGAAATAGGATAGGTGACGTTTTTGGTCGGAAACCCTTCTTCATAAGAAGGGTCTGAAGAAGGGTCCCAACCTGAAACACTTGACCTTTTTCTCGAGATGCTGCCTGACCCACTGAGTAACTCCAGCACTTTGTGTCTGTCTTTGGTTTCAACCAGCATCTGCAGTTCTTTGTTTCTACTAATCAAGGTCCCTTTCCACCTTGGTGATTCCCACCTCTCATGTCTCATCAGGCAGAAGATACAAAGCTGATGAAAACCCTTCTATCAGAAGCCTCCTCTGTGTCCACAGTTGCTGCTAAAGACATTGTGTATTTTCATCATCTTCAGGTGTTCCATCATCGCCTTTGCTCCGATGTAACTAAAAGTAACTAAAGTGGAAAAGAACGAGTGTGCTAAGCTCACCTTTATTGGTTGGGACTCTGCGTACAGGAGTCAGGAAGTCACGTTGAAGCTTTATAGGACTTTGGTTAAGCCGCTATTAGTTGTAGTTCCGGTCACACCATTGCAGGAAAGATGTGGAGGCTTTGGAACGGGTGCAAAAAATGTTTAGCAAAATGTTGCCTGGATTAGGTGGTATTAGCTAGGTTAGACCTCTGACACCTGTCTGCATATGCTGGTTAATACCGAAGACACAAAATGCTGGAGTAACTCAACGGGTTAGGCAGCATCTCTGGAGAAAAGGAATAGGTGACGTTTCAGGTTGGAACCCTTCTTCAGACTGAATGTAGAGGTGGGGGATCTTGGATTGTTTTCCCTGGAATGCTTTAGGTTGAGGGGAGATCGGATAGAAGTTTATAACAGTATGAGAGTCATGATCAGTCAGATGCTTTTTCCCCTGGGTAGAAATGTCAAAGACTGGAGGGTATTGCTGGACGGTGAGTGGGATAAAGTTCACACGAGATGTGCAGGACAACACCAGGAGTGGTGGGTACCTGGTGCACGCTGCCAAGGTAGAGGTGGCGGGAGATACAATGGTGGTGTTTATAAAGCTTTTAGACAGGCACATGCATACGCTGGGCAGAGGGTTATGGACCACATGCAGGCAGAGATTAGTTTACCCTGGCATGTTCAGCACGGACATTGTGGGCCGAAGGGCCTGTTCATTGTTTTAGTTTTAAGTTTTAGAGATACAGCATGGAAACAGGCCCTTCGGGCCACCGATTCTGCACCGACCAGCGATCTTCGCACGTTAACACTATCCTACACAAACCAAGGACAATTTATATTTATTCCAAGCCAATTAACCTACAAACCTGTACCTCTTTGGAGTGTGGGAGGAAACTGAAAATCTTGAGAAAACCCACGCATGTCATGGGGAGAACGTACAAACTCCGTACAGACAGCACGAGTACTCAGGATCGAACCCGGGACACTGGCACTATAAGGCAGCAACTCTACCGCTGCGCCCTTTGTTGTGGCTGTAGGTATCACTAAAGGCTAGGAAGTAGTAATGGGGACCATTTCTCCAGTATAATTTATTCCCTCACTGATTTGTACCCTACCTGCGGTCTGTCATGTCAAGTGTAAAGTTAGAATAGAGACCATGTTTAGATGGAACAGTATCTCAGGATAGGGGAAATCAATAACTAGAGGGCATGGTTTAAGGTGCGAGGGGAGATTTAATAGAATCCTGAGGGGCAACATTTTCCACACAGAATGGTAGGTATATGAAACAAGATACCAGAGGAGGTAGTTGAGGCAGGTACTACAGCAGTTGAAAGGCTTGATTCAAAACGTTGCTTGTCCATGTTCTCCACTGATGCTGCCTGACGCACTGAGTTACTCAGGCACTATCCAGTTCATGAATATGATAGATTTAGTGGGATGTGGGCCAGGAACAGGCAAATGGGACTTGATTGGATGGGGCATCTTGGTCAGCCTGGATGTGTTGGGCCGAAGGGCCAGTTTCTGTGCTGAATGTCTCTATTTCTCTTTGCAATGGAGTTGTAAATCAGGAATTATAATTCTAACCAATGGGGTCCATCACTCTATACCCACACTGCCAAATTAACCCACCTTTACTGTTCTTGTCACATCTTCCCGCTCCCCTGTCACAACGGTCTTAGCCTCAACCTTAGCCCAAGGGAAAACTGCACCAAAGCACAATTGCTCCTCAGACCAGGCTCAGTGGCAACACATGAAGAAGGGTCCTGACCCAAAATGTCTTATGGGGAGAAGGCAGGAGAATAGGGTTGAGAGGGAAAATTAGATCAGCCATGATTTAATGGCAGAGTAGACTTGATGGGCCAAATGGCCTAAGTCTGCTCCTATAACATATTAATTTAGTTATCAGGAACGGGGGTCTGGCCTACAACGCTCTCAAGGTCCGCTGCAGGAGGTGCCCCCCGGCAAACAAAGGTGGACGGGCAAGGAGAGGAAGTTGGCGTCCAAGGTAGGAGATGGCTGGAGGCCTGCAATAACCTGCGACTTGCCTGCAACAGGCACCGCTCATAAGAACTGGAGCGTGGACTTTGAAAATAGCAGCCAAACATGGCACCTCTTGCATGTGGGCTCAGTGGCCTATTTCTGTACACTTGTTAATCAAGGATCGGGGCATGCCAGGACTCTGCTCGACGGTTTGCATGAAAAATAATTTCACTGTTAGCATTTCACGCACGTGACAATAAAAGCACCATTGAAATCTTTTCTGCAACCTTTCCAGCTTAACAATAGGGTGACCAAAATACATGCCGTGGCTAATATGTGAACCAATGGCTTCTATCTCTATCAAGAGAGCCACTGATTAGATTAAAGCAACACTTGATATTGCAATGAAAAATATATACCAGTTTGATTACAGTGATATTTCATTTTATTTAATGCACCATTAATACAATCAGAAATAATCACATTAAAATAGTTTTAAAAAACATTAGCTCTGACTCATCAATCCCAACACTTGTTGATATTAGTGGTTTTGACAGCAAGAATTTTACACTTCCAAACACACTCCCGCAATCTCCACCTCCCCAACTTGTGACACCTTCGCAACTCCACCTCCCACATTCACAAGTTGTGTTTGTAGTCACTTTTTCTTTTTGCAAACTTCCCATAGAGCAAATTGCAAGGAGGAAAAAAAATAGACGTTTTGCTTCAAAGAGTCCTCCCTCATATCTCAACCGCACCACGAGTATTAATAGGACTATTATTCACTGGGGCTATACAACAGCCTTGAGAAATCACTGCATAAACTCGTCACTGCTTGGAAAACAGAAATCAATTCATAATTTGAACTTGGATAGATCCTACACTTTTATAAAATGAGGAGTGGAAAAGGTGAATTTCAAGCTGTTTTTGAAATATCAAGTAGAAACAAGCCAAATTGAATTGCAACCAAAGTAAAGTGTTCAGGACATGAAGGTTTTAACAGAAGAAAGATATATGGAACAAATTAAAGTCCTGAACAGAAGTTCACATTTTCAAAATGTTACTCATGTTCTACTCTTCCATTAGCTTGAAGAATCCTTTCCCAAACCTTCCAAAGTCACGGAGTCAAATGTCATAAAAGCATTAGCCTAACAGAGATTCTCGATCATCGCCACAAGATGGATCCGAATATTAGTGCAAATTTTTATTATTCTATTGAGTTGCTGACACAGGAACCATCGTTACACAGCTTTTGCAAATCCAACTCGGTTGTTGTCTCGATCAAATTGGGTGTAATACTGCCCGATAAAGACGTCGCCGAGAATCCAGAGGGGGCCGGCAGGAGGGGGGATGTCAAGAGCCATGAATCCACTCAGGCAGATGGTCTTTCCAGCCTGTTGTTCCTGGAAAGGAGCAGTGAATGATGGTATTATAAAACCTACATTGCAAGACAAGTGCCTACACTATACTATAAGCAAGACCACAGGAAACTGCAATATACTATTGCAAGACAAGTGCCTACACTATACTATAAGCAAGACCCCAGGAAACTGGAGCGTTTTCATGAAACCATAAGACATACGAGCAAATTTAGGCAATTTGGACCATCAAGTCATGAGAGGAAATGATAGGGTAAATGCACGGTGTCTTTTATCCAGAATAGTGGAATCGAGAACCAGAGGACATGGGTTTCAGGAGAGGGGAGAAAGATTTAATAGGAACCTGTGGGGCAACTTTTTTTTTGCAAAGGACACTGGGTGTAGGGAACGAGCTACCGGAGGAGATAGTTGAGGCAGGTACTATCACAATGTTTAGACAGGTAAATGGACAGGACAGGCTTAGAGGGATAAGGGCCAGATGCAGGAAGGTGGGTTTAGTGTAGATGGGGCAACTTGGTCTGTGTGGACAAGTTGGGCCTCAGAATAAAAGGATGTACCTTTAGAAAGCAGACGAGGAGGAATTTCTTTAGCCAGAGGGTAGTGAATCTGTGGAATTCATCGCCACAGTCGGGTGTGGAGGCTAAATCAATGGATTTTTTTTTTTTAAGGCAGAGATTGACAGATTCTTGATTAGTAAGGGTGTCAGGGGTTATGGGGAAATGGCAGGAGAATGGGGTTGAGAGGGAAAGACAGATCAGCTATGATTGAATGGCAGAGTAGACTTGATGGGCTGAATGGCCTATAACTTATGAACTACATTGGTCCATCCCCATTCAATCTGGCTGCAGATGGTTTGAATCAGATCTTTTCTAGTCAGGGAGACCGGCCACCAGCCATCTATCTATTTTCCTGCAGATTAGCATTAATAAATCTCATGGAGAGAGCCCTTTAGACTGAATACCCACCTTAAGGACATACTGCTCTCCAGTCAATGTGAAGCTCTTCCTTCTCATGATGAAGTTGATAGGCGGGAGTGTGGAGACTTTGTTACAATCAACTCTGTACTGTGGGAGAGAAAACGTCAGCGATAAATTGCCGAGAGCAATTACAGTATTTTTCAGAAGAATGTTTTATGAAATAATGGATGTTTGTGATCTTCAATGACACTTTATTGTCACATGTGCCTAGGCATAGTGAAATGCTTTGTTTGAGAATACAACCCGGTAAAATCACACTGCAGACCTCACCTAGGCAGCACAAAGGTGTCGCCACGTTTTGGCGATGACAAAGTTACAGTACAAATGTTCATCGACCAGTCCAATATATGCCTGCCGCCGCATGTGGCAGTAGGACTTATACCCCCAGCCCCCATCCCTGCCGGGTCCCCATTCGCTCCAACCCCCTTCTGCCGCTGGGTCCCCCTTGGAGACATTGCAATCCTTTAAAAATATGTTCTCCGCAAAGTCTCTGATTGTTACCATTCTCCCCCTCGAAAAATCTTTGCAATCCTATAGTGGCAAAGGTTTACTCAGAAGCATCGATGATAAGTAATTCTAAACTGGACAACTACCGTGTTTAATGATAGACTTAAAGTGCTGTAGTAACTCAGTGGGTCAGGCAGCAACTTTGGAGAAAAAGGATGGGTGATGTTTCGGGTTGGGATCCTTCGTCAATCTGAAGAAGGGCCTCGACCTGAAACATCACGCACGCGTTTCCCTAGGGTGGCACAGTGGCGCAGCGGTAGAGCTGCTACCTTACAACGCCAGAGACCTGGGTTTGACCCAGACATCGGGTGCTGTCTGTATGGAGTTTTTTACGTTTTCCCCGTGACCTGCGAGGGTTTCCTCCCGGTTTGCTCCCGCACTCCAAAGATGTACAGGTTTGTAGGCTAATTGGCTTTGTCCAATTGTAAATTGTCCCCAGTGTGTGTAGGATAGTGTTATTGCGGTCAGCAATTAAATACAATTATACCCAGGCGTCTGGTGCTGTAAGGCAGCAAATCTACCGCTGCACCACCATAGCACTGGCTCCTTCCCCTCTCTGGGCCAGGGACTTTGGCAGTCTGTCGCAAACTCACTGCTCGTGCAAGTGAACAAGTGGTTTCAGAAGCAAAAGAGTATGATTGCAGAGATTAGAAACACAGCTCCTCACCTCTCCCTGAGTAATTAGTACAGCTCCAATGACCTTGTGCAGACTTTCTATTTCGGCCTTAGGACCAGTGATCATTGAAGTTCCTGTGTCCACAATAGCTGAACACCCTCCTTTACACAGAGTCAATGTATCACCAACAGCAATTCTGAAAAGAACACACAAACAGTAAGTGTACAGTAGTTTTGAGGTGCAGCGTGGAAACAGGCCCTTCGGCCCAGCAATCACCCCGTACACCAGTTCTACCCTACACACTAGGGACAATTTACAGATGCCAATTCTGCACATCTGTAGAATGTGGAAGGAAAACGGAGCACCCGGAGAAAATCCCACGTGGTCTCAGGGAGAACGTGAAAACTCCATACAGACAGCACATGTAGTCAGTTGCAAACCTGGGACTGGCGCTGTAAGGCTGCAGATTTACCACTGTGCCGCCTTATTTATTGAATATAAAAACCCTAGCCATCTCTTGTAGTGTACCAAGATATCTTGTTTACAAATGGAGTAGTGGTGCAGTGGGTAAAGCTACTGCCTCACAGCACCAGAGACCAGAGTTTGATCCTGACCTTGGGTGCTGTCTGTATGGAGATTGCAAGTTCTCCCTGTGAGGTTTCCTCTGGATATTCCAGTTTCCTCCCACATCCCAAAGATGTGCAGGTTTGTAGATTAATTGGCCTTTGTAAATTGTCCCGAGTGTGTAGGGAGTGGATGTGAAAGTGGATTACATAGAACTAGTGTGAACAGGTGATCGAGGGTCAGCATAGACTCGGTGGGTTGAAGGCCCGTTTCCATGCTGCATCTCCAAACAAACAAGACCATAAATACAGATTGTATTTATACAAGCTTTCTATGGTATAGAAAACAAAAATAAGTACCCAGTAAAAATTAAAAGCAATTGGACCATATTAAAGAAATGTATTTGAATTGGAACACACAATCAAAGCCGTCAGGAAGAGACTGATATATCACAATGTAATTTTAATTTTAAAATGTTTGAAAATTTATGAATGTGTAAATATACAAATGAGAACAACAATCATCCATATCTTCACACTAAATGACGTAGGATGTACAATTTCCCTGTAATATTAATGTTTGGCTGTGAGATGGTGATAAAATGGTTTAATTGAAGAGCTCTATAATTTGTGACACACACCCTACCCAGGTATCTGGAGAATAGAGGAAGGGAACATAGAACAGTACAACACAGGAACAGGCCTTTCGTCTCAACAACGTCTGTGCCAAGATAAACTAATCTCCTCTGCCTGCACATGATCTACACCCCTCCATTCCCTGCACTTCCATGTGCCTATCTGAAAGCCACTTAAAACGGCACTATCGTAACCACCTCCACCACCACCCCTGGCAGCGCATTGCAGCAACCCACCACACTCCATGTAATAAAAAAAACTTACCTTACACATTTCCTTTTTAGCCTTGCTCCTCTCACTTTTTGGCTCTGCCCTTTAGTCTTTAACCTTTCCACACTGAAAAAATGGTTCTGAATGTCTGCCCCATCTATCGTTATATACTTCTATCAAGTCTCCAACCTTTAGCTTTCTAGAGAAATCAAAGAAATCTGTCCAAACTCTCCTTGTAGTTAATACCCCCTAATCGCAGCATTCTGGTAAACCTTTTGTGCACCTGCCCCAAAGCCTCCACATCCTTCTGTAATGTGGCAACTAGAAATGCACACAATACTCCAAATGTGGCATATGCAACCTACCAACAACTAGAGGGCAGTCCTGACCTACTATCTACCTCATTGGAGACCCTCGGACTATCTTTGATTGGACTTTAACTGCACTAACGTTATTCATGTTATCCCTTTATCATGTATCTGAACACTGTGGATGGCTCAATTGTAATCATGTCTGGTCTTTCCGCTGACTGGTTAGCACGCAACAAACTTTTCACTGTACCTCGGTATATGTGAGAATAAACTAAACTCAACTTAACCTAAACCAAACAGAGCTTCATCACGACTTCTTGACTCTTAACTCAATGCCCCAACCAATGAAGGAAGCATCCATAAGCCTTCTTCACACTATCTTGTGTTGCCAATTTCAGGATGTTGTAGATTTAGACCCCAAGATCCCTCTGCACATCAGCGCTGTTAAGGGTCTTAGAGACGAAGGTTTAAATCAGGTGACAAGACCAAAAGTAGTTTTTAATTTTTTTGCGTTACAATAAGTAACGTCCTGCACTTTCTCTAAATGTAACTGCAAACACAATAAACTGAGGTGACATTCTGAAGAAGCAGAATATTCACAGGGTTGGGGCTATGTACAAGATGTTGGCGCGGTCACTTTTGAGGTATTGCGTTTACTTTTGGTCACCCTGATTTGGAAAGATGTTGTTAAGTAGGAAACAGCGCAGAGAAGATTTAAGAGGATATTCCCAGGACTTGTGGGGCTGAGCTAGATGGAGAGGTTGGGCAGGCTGGGACTTTATTTCTTGAAGCGCACAAGGCTAAGGAGGCTATAGAGGTGTATAAGATGAGGGGAATTGATAGGGTGAATGCACAGAATCTTACCCAGAGTCGAGGAATCAGGATACATAGGTTTAAGGTGACATGGGCAAGATTTAATAGGAACCTGAAGAATAACTTTTTAAACACAGAGGTTGGTGGGCACATGGAATGAACTGCCAGAGGAGATAGTTGAGGCAGGTCCAATAACAACTTTTAAATGACATTTTGAGTAGGTACATGGATTGGAAAGGTTTAAGGGGGATATGGGATAAAGGCAGGTGGGACTAGTGTAGATGGGGCATTTTGGTCGACGAGCAAGTTGGGCCCGTTTCCATGCTGTATGACTCTCTGTGCCAAATGATACCACAAAACACACTCCAACTCATACCTCATTTGAACATATTGCACAGCAAAGCTTCAATACCCAAAACGAATCATGAACTCGCAAAAAATCTTACTCTTCCATCGGGATCTGCCAGTATGCCTTACGCATTACGTTCATGAAGAAGAATTCTCCAGTGTAATACTTTGGATCTGTGCCACCCAACAAGAGCTCACCTCCAGGCTGAGTGTCTGGATTCCTAGAAGGTACACAAAAATATCATCACCATCACCGAAGAACGCAGTTATTGAACAGAAAGTAGTCAAAGGATTTTCCAAATGGCTCAGACCTTCTATAAAGATGTTCTGAAGGGTCCTGACCCGAAGCAACGGCCATTCCTTTTTTCCAGAGATGCTGCTTGACCCGCTGAGTTACTCCATTATTTTGTGTCTATCTTTATTCTATAAAGACCACTTACTGTTATTGTTCTGTTATTGTTTTTTTTTTTTTTTTTAAAGGGCAGCACAGTGGAGCAGCGGTTGAGTTGCTGCCTCACAGCGCCAGAGACGCCACGGGTGCTGTCTGTATGGATTTTGTACTTTCTCTCCGTGACCGTGTGGCTCCAGTTTCTTCCCACACTCCAAAGACATACAGGTTTGTATGTTAATTGGCTATGGTAAAGATTGTAAATTGTATCTAGTGTGTAGGATAGTGCTAGTGTAGGGGGTGATTGCTGGTTGGCGCGGACATGGGGCCTCCTCCATTGCCAGAGTGAGGCCACACGCAAACTGGAGCACCTTGTATTCTGCTTGGGAAGCTTACAATCTAATGGTTCAATCCATTGAAGTCTCCAATTATAGGTAATACCCCTCCCCCCATCTCTCTCCCTCCGCTCCCTTTCTAGTACCTACCACTCCAGTGTGCACCCACTTCTCCCACTATTCTGCCCAAGTCATTTGCTTCTTTCCACTCCTTCTTACATTCATCTCCAACCCTAATTTCCCTTTCATTCCTGTCTTTTGTCTTTTTCACCTCTAGCCGATGTCACTTACTCCACCCTGCTCCGAATCACCCCCCCCCCCGCCGCTTTCCACCCATCACTTAGTATAGAAACAAGGAACTGCAGGTGTTGGTTTATGCCAAAGATAGACACAAAATGCAGGAGTAACTCAGCGGATCATGCAGCATCTCTAGAGAACAAGGCTTTTTATCCAGAGATGCTGCCCCTAAGTTACTCCAGCATTTCGTGTCTATCCACCTATCACTTACCTGGTTTTGTCGTCTCCCACCCCACCCCCCTCACCTCTTTTCCATCCTCCTACAACAATCAGTGTGAAGACCTGAAACATCCCCTGTCCACATCCTCCAGAGATGTTGCCTGACCCACTGAGTTATACTGGAGCTCTTTTGCTCAGGTTTCCAGCATCTGCAGTTCATTGCACCTCTGTCCTAAATACCAGGTGCGCTGGAACATACTTGCGATGGGAACATCTTACCTGTTCAAGTAGAAAGAGAACACGTTGCGTTCTACCAATTTCTGCTTCATGATATCGTCGAATACTGGGACCACACCAGCGACTGAGATACATGGGTAGGCCATGCCGAGAATGCCATCGAATTTGGCAGCGATGAAGGTGGCACCAGGCTGCGAGGTGGCCTCCCCGAACGACTGATTCTGAACTATGATATCACCGATCTGCAGATCAGAGCAGAGGCAATCTTCATTTAATATCAAGAGCAGCGGTGGAGAAAGCCCACAGCATCGCCAGGCCAGGACAACCCCTGCAATACCGACCCAGTGCCGTTGCCAGGACAACGTGCCTTTGAGGCCAAGATAAGACTCTGTACTATTAAGAACGTTAAAATTTGAAGGACACAAGTTAGGTCCAGAAACGCTGTGACTCTTTGTGTACCATCTGGGTGAAGTCGACTATTCTTGCACTACAATTGTTGCAATTTTGTACTTATCTATGATTGTGCTTATCTACAGAATGATTTTACTGGATTGTATGCAAAACAAAGAATTTCACTATACTCAAGTACATGTGACGATAAAGTATCATTGAATTTACCACCACATACGACTTTGTAAAACACTCCCACCTCTGTTTGCAATTGGGAGCTGGTAGAGCCGTTGCCTCAGTGTCGGAGATCCAGGTTCGATCCTGACTATGGGTGCTGTCTGAGTGTGGAGTTTGCACATTCCCCTGTGACCACGTGGGTTTCCTCCAGGTGCTCTGGTTTCCTCCCACATTCCAAAGTCGTACGAGTTTGTGGGTTAATTGGCCCTCTGTGAATTGTACTTCGTGTGTAGGGAGTGGGTAAGAAAGGGAGATGACATAGAACCAGAGTGAACTGGTGATCGATGGTTGACGTGGACTCAGTGGGCCGAAGGGCCAGTTTCCATGATGTGTCTTTCAATCCAGAAAAATCCTTGAACTTGGCAGATTAAAGGAAAAAGTAGATACTCGAAACGTGTTTAATCTAACAACAAAGGAGAAATGCAGGAAGGAAGGGAAACAAGGATGGCAAATGTCTACACTAATTATGGATTCACACATGTTGTAAAGAGGACTGCATCTCCAAAACCCAGGTAATTATGAAGATGGAATACAGCGTAGCAAAGTGTGGAGTCGTGCAATTTGGTAGTAGGCATAAAGGCACAGACTATTTTCTAAATGCGGAGATAATTCAGAAATGGGAGGTATAAAAAGTAGAGTTGCCGGACACCCGTGTTCGATCCCGACTACGGGTGCTGTCTGTATGGAATTTGTACGTTCACCCTGTGATCGCGTGGATTTTCTCCGAGATCTTCAGTTTCCTTCCACGCTCCAGAAATGTACAGGATTGGTGGTAAATAGGCTTGGTAAATTGTTCCTAGTGTGTTTAGGATAGTGTTAATGTGTGGGGATCACTGGTCAACGTGGACTCGGTGGGCCTGTTTCCATGCCGTATCGTTAAACTAAACTAAAGACTTGGTACTGCTGGTTCAGGATTCCCAAAAAGTTAATTTGCAAGTAAGGAAGGCAAATTCAATGCTACCATTTATTTCGAGAGGGCTACAATATTAAAACAGGGTGGCAATGCTGAGGCTTTATAAGGCACTGGTCAGACTGCATTTGGAGAATTGTGAGCAATCTTGGGCAATATCTAAGGAAGGATGTGCTGGCGATGGAGAGGGTCCAGAGATAACATATGAGATGATTGGGTTAACATTTGTTGAGCGTTTGAAGGTACTGGGCCTGTACTCATTGGAGTTTGGAAGGATGAGGGGGACCTCATTGAAACTTAACAAATAGTGAAAGGCCTGGAGAGGGTGAATGTGGAGAGGATGTTTTCACTAGTGGGAAAGTCTTGGACCAGAAGCCATAACCTTAGAATAAAACCTTTAGAAAGGAGATGAGAAATTTCTTTAGTCAGAGGGTGGTGAATCTGTAGAATTAATTGCCAAAGATGGCTGTGGAGACCAAGTCAATGTATATATTTAAGGCAGAGATAGATAGATTCTTGATTACTACGGTGTTAGGGGTTATGGGGCGAAGGCAGGAGAATGGGGTTGAGAGGGAAAGATAGATCAGACATGATTGAATGGCAGAGTAGACTTGATGGGCCGATTGGCCTAATTCCGCTCCTAGAACTTATGAACAAGTATGACAAAAGGACAATATGGGAAGTTACATATCAGAAAGCAAATGGCCTAAATTGCAAGTCACTTCATCTTTAGATTACCCATGGTCTTTTAAGTTGCTGTATCGCCAAATTAAGTTTTGCATTTTCCAAATAGACCACAGGTTAAAAATGCATGCCCTTCTGATATTCCATCTCCTGGTTGCCGTGCAGGTAGAAGTTTGGTACTTACACTGATTGCATCCTGGCTGAGATATCCTGAGAGGCTGCCAGAACCATACTGGATAGAAAACTTTGTTCCATTCTTTACGTACGTGCTGGATTTCGCTGAATCATACTTGCGATGCAACACTGTTATTTTAAAAAGGGTTGTTAATTTTAGGACAATTTGTTAAAAAGGCATTTTAACAATCATATTAATGATGCTTCTCGTGAAAGGTCTACCAGTGACTCAATATTTCCACACTGCAGACCCATAGATTTTTTTCCTTCAGCAAGATATGCAAGATAGTATATTCCCCCTGAGAAGATGATTCAGTACTGAATCTAAAGTACATAGGATGTTCTTGAAAATCTTTCTCAATGAGTCAGAACTTTTGTATTTCCCCACATTATTTATCGCTTAGCATCCAGATTCTATTGAATTACCTAACCAATAAGCGAGTTCGGTATTCCGACTGCACATGACCAGGTCAAAGGTCACTATACATAAACAGCCCTGGAAAGCAGTGGAGCAGGGACCCTTCATTTTTTCCAGTTTTGGAAAAAACAGTTCTAGGTAAGAAAATACTGCTTTCAAACTATGAAATAGTTGTATTTATTGTTCCTTTGTTAAAAGCTAAGATTATTTTGTCGTTTTTTTTTTGCTTAATGCTTTTGTGAGTGAAGTAGGTCGTGCTCGTCTGTGGTCGGGGTGGGGCCCGGGTCTGTTGAGTCGCTGCTGGGTGTCCGCGTCAACGTCCCTGGTCGGCCGGAGGTGTCGGGCCGGGCTTGCAGCCGGCGCGGGGAGAAGGCCGAGTTGCTGCAGCGCTTTGTGTGTGTGGCTGGTGCTTGGCTTTCGCCGGCGCCAGGGGCGGTTGGCCGCTGGCGGACCCCGGCCCGTTGGGTGCTGGGTTGGGCTGGAGTTGGAGCTCCTTCTCCGCGCTGGCTGTGGGCCTGAAGAATTCCATTGCCTTTCACTATTCTGCTAATTTCAAGGCAATGGAATTCGTCAGCCAACCCCAGCTCAACTCCCGCCGGGCCAACCGACAGCCCCGGACCGATGACACCAGCAGCCCCAGGCCCACAGCCAGCGCGGAGAAGAAGCGCCAACTCCAGCCCAACCCCAACGGGCCAGGGACCGCCAGCGACCAACTCCCCCTGGCTGCCCCGGACAGGGATGGGGACGGCCCAACAGCAACTCAACAGACCCGGGCCCGACACCGACCACAGACGAGCACGATCTCGCTCACTCACCAAGGCATAAAGCAATAAAAACATTAAAATAATCTTAGCTTTTAACAAAGGAACAATAAATACAACTATTTCCTAGTTTGAACAGTATTTTCTTACCTAGAAGAATCAATGTTGGCAAAAACGGAAGAAATTAAGGTTCACAGCTCCACTGCTTTCCAGGGCTGTTTATGCATAGTGACCTTTGACCTGGGCATGCGCAGTCGGAATACTGAACTCGCTTATTGTCAATATATTGGCACAGACCACTCTCCGATATGTCATAAATCAGTCGTAATCAGCCCAAGCTTACTCTAACGGCATCATAGGGACACAGCTGCTGGAGCCGCTGCCTCACAGCCCCAGAGACTCGGGTTCGATCCTGACCTCAGGTGCTACCTGTGTTGAGTTTGCACGTTCTCCCTGTAATCCTGTGGGTTTCCTCCCACATCCCAAAGACGTGTTGATTTATCAGTTAATTGACACTCTGTAAATTGCCCTTAGTGTGCAGGGAGTGGATGCGAAAGTGGGATAACATAGAACTAGTGTGAACGGGTGATCCATGGTCGGGATGGAAATACCGCTTCCATACTTTCATGATGGGACGCTTCCCAACCCCCACCCCCCACATCAGTCTGAAGGGTCCCAACCAAAAACATGACTTATCCATGTCCTCCAGAGATGCTGCCTGACCTGCTGAGGTACTCCAGTGCTTTGTGCCTTTTTTTGTTAACCATCATCTGCGGTTCCTTGGACCTCCATTCTAATCCATTTGCACTGTCTTAATTTTAATCCAGTTCCCAGACGTTATAATAGCAACATTATAATCAATCACTTATGTCTTAAGAAGGGTCCCGACCCAGTGCTGTTGCAATAAGAATTTCATTGTACCATTTCAGTACATACGCGGCGGCACAGTGGTGCTGTCGGTGGAGCTGCTGCCTTATAGTGCCAGGGACCAGAGTTCAATTCTGACTACGGGTGCTGTCTGTACGATGTTTGTACGTTCTCCCTGTGACTGCGTGGGTTTTCTCCGGGTGCTCCGGTTTCTTCCCACATTCCAAAGATGTGCTGGTTTGTAGGCAAATTGGCTTTGGTAAAAATTCTAAATTGTCCCTAGTGTGTAGGATAGTGCTAGTGTATGGAGATCGCTGGTCGGCGCAGACTTGGTGGGCCGAAGGGCCTGTTTCCATACTGTACTTCTAAATTTTTAAATATGAAAATTAAACACGCTCGACTCTGAACACATCCCAAGCAAAAAAAAAGACACGGAAAGCTGGAGTAACTCAGCGGGCCCGGTAGCATCTTTGGAGAAAAGGAATAGGTGATGTTTCAGGTCGAGACCCTACTTCAGACTTCTGCCCAGGCTAAAAGTTGAGCACGCACCAAAGACAACAGAAGCAACTTACTGCAAGCAATATCTAACACGGAACAATGAATGGAAGGAACCCAGAGGTTGGAGGAACCAGTGTCAAATACCACGGTGAACATCTGTGGAGGGGTGCCAATGCTGATCTCGCCATAGTACTGTGCCTAGAAAACAGAGAGTGGCTGTTAGAAGCACCTGCAGTAACTCGTATCCACTGAAAACCAACGTATTGTATTTATCAGAGCGTCACGGTGGCGTAGCTGCTAGAGCCGTTGTCTTACATCGTCAGAGACTCAGGTTTGATCCTGACCTTGGGTGCTGTCTGTGTGGAGTTTGCACGTTCTCTCTGACCACATGGGTTTCAACGGGTGCTCCGGTTTCCTCCCACATCCCAAAGACCTGCGTGTTTGTCGGTTAATTGGCCCTCTGTAAATTGCTCCTAGAGTGCAGGGAGTGGATGTGCAAGTGGGATAACACAGAACCAGTGAACTGGTCATCGATGGTCGGTGTGGACTCGGTGGGCCAAAGGTCCTGGCAACCTGCTATATCTCTAAAATAAAATGTGACCCTACTTTCTCACCTCAAACACTCTTAGAGGAAAAATATGACTTTTTTGGAAAAAACACAATTCCCATCCCAACGAAAATAAAATATAAGATTAACACTGTGGCATGCAACTGTGCACTTTAATGAATATTTTACATCGGGACAGAGATTCAAATGTTGTCAAAGTGTAGGCATGAGAAGATGTAATCTGAACCGCCAATTTGGGTTAATTTTGGACCCATAAAATGTTTAGACGACCAAGTGTCATTTTAAAGTTCTTTCATTTATATCATATATTCAACACGCGCAAAGCTGGTCACTATTCAATCACAGGATCTTGTATCATTTTTAGACTTACAGCGCGGACATGGCCCCTTCAGCCCACCAAGTCCGAGTCAACCGTCGATCACCCCGTACACTAACACTATCCTACACACCAGGGACAATTTACAACTTTACCGAAGCCAATTAACCTAAACCCATACATCTTTGGAGTGTAATAGATTTTATTTTAAGGGTGCCTAATACCGAGGTCTCTAGGACACCTTACAATTTAAGAAACATATAAACATATAATCAGAGTAAAACAAGTTATAAAGACATCACAAATACACAAATTAAAAACAGAAATTCGATCCAAAAAAAGACAACAAAATTCAGAAAACACAACATGAAGGGAGAGCAGCGGCAGCCAAACCGCACCAGCGTACACTCTCCCTTCCGCCCGCCATGTTGGACATAGACTCACAGACTAACACAGACACTTAACACTACACACAAAATCATCCCCCCACAATGGTTACCACTGTGGGGGAAGGCACAATGTCCAGTCCCCAACCCAGTTCTCCCCAGAGTCAGGCCCATCGAGGCCGCCACAGTTGCCTCTACGGAGGCCCGATGTTCCTGGCCGTCGGGAGAGTCCTCGCAGCGGCTGGAACGGCCGGTTTCCCAGCGGAGTCCATGGCACCTGAAGCCGACAGAGCCGCGCCGATTTGGAGCCACGAGGCTCCCGATGTTAAAGTCGGCGCCGCCGCCCGCGGCTGGTCGCTCCGCAGACCCACAACCCGGAGGTGTTGATCTCGGCGGTCACCGCATACCGGAGCTCCACCGCGTCGACCCAGCGCAGCGACCCAGGCAAGGCATTGCCCGCTACGCTCCACGATAGCGCTCCAGCGCTGTAGGAGGAAACCGGAGCACCCCGAGAAAACCCACATGACCACATGGAGAATGTACAAACTCTGTACAGCCAGCACCCATGGTCAGGATCGAACCGGGGTCTCTGGGTGTTGTAAGGCAGCAGCTCTACCTCTGCGCCACTGATCAAATTGAGTGAAAATAGTTAAAGTCAGTCATCTGTGGGTGAACTATGCCGGAAGAGAATTCGACAGGAGAGGTGGAAGTGTTGGATGTTAACTTTACCATCTTGCTTTTATTTATTTTTAAATAGCTGAATCAAATAAAAAATGGTGGAGTCACAAGTGGCTTCTGGCCACATGTGACAGCAATGAGGCAATGCATCACGTTGAATGACTCAGCTAATATCTCCCGAGACAGATAACGTGACAAAAGTTTGCTGCTATGGCCGATTGTCAATGGTCAGACTTGCTGCAAACATGATGAGCTTTTCAAGTGCTGTGAGCACCAGGCATTTTAATTTCTTTCTCTGCAGCTTTCCAAACTTCCTGCAGAGCAGCTGCTGTGAAACCAAGGGCAAAAGATGCTCAAATTCTGAAGCCAATTTTTAAGTCCCCTGATCAGCTAGAGGTCCTGACCTCCCATCTATTCATTGGAGACCTTTGTACTATCTTTAATCACACTTTATCAGACTTCAATGTTATCTTTTTGACCACCGGGTGGCGCCAGCAATGGCTGCCTCGCCAACAATCTGTCTGTCCTTTCCTTCTTTGTATTTAAATAGTATGTGTTAAATGTATGTTTTTTAGTGGGGAATGAGGGGGGGGGGGGCATGGGGGGAAACTTGTTTCTAATCTCTTACCTCGATGGATTTTTTTCCGTACCGTATCTCCGTTCACGCTGAGGCCTAGCATCCAGGACTTGGCGGCCTTTGCTGGAGACCGACTTTTGAGAGCCTGCAGGACTTAACATCGCGGAGCCCGCAATCCCTTTGCCAGGGATCGACCGTGGGTGCTTGCGGACTTAACATCACAGAGCCCGCGGTCTCTGGTCAGAGACCGACTTCGGGAACTCCAAGCCGCGGGAGTTTCAACCGCCCGACGCGAGGTTTCGATTGCCCGACACAGGAGCTTCGACCGCCGGCTGTGAGAGCTTTGATCACCCCGACGGATGGTTCGACTGCCCCACCCGCGGGAGAAATAAAGAGGAAGATGATTGGACTTTTTTGTGAGGAATGTGGGGAATCCGCTGTGGTGGATGTTTATGTTAACTTTTGTGTGTCTTGTTACTTTTTTTTCGTATGGCTGCATGGTAATTCACATATCACTGTACCTTAATTGGTACGTGACAATAAAAGACCTTAGATGTTGTGTCCTTTATCCGAGCACTGTGGACGGCTTGATTGTATTCATGTACAGATAGAGACAGAGACACAGAGACATGCCCTTTGGTCCAACTTGCAAATGCCAACCAATATGTCCCATCTACACCAATCCCACCTGCCTGCATTTACCCCATATCCGTCTAAACCTATCCTATCCATGCATCTGTTCAAATGTTTGTTTAAACGTTGTGATAAAATCTGCCTTAACAATCTCCTCTGGCAGCTCGTTCCATATACCTACCACCCTTTGTGTAAAGAAGATGTCCGTCAGGTTCCTATGAAATCTCTTGCCTCTCATCTCAAATAGTCTTTTGTTTGACTGGATAGCACGCGAAGAAAAGCTTTTCACTGTACCTCAGTACACGCGACAATAATAAACTGAACTAAAAAATGAAATTTCAACATTTGCAAATGGTGGGAGAGAAGGAAATTATCAATCTTTCAGGAACACCTCCAACCATGACTTGATATGGTCCTCATTTCAAAAACTATTTCATTTGGAAAGGGTGCAGAGGAGGTTTGCCAAAATGATGCATCGCGGCCTGGTTCATCAACTTCAAAGGGTCACTATGTGAAACGAGATGCCCGAGGAGGTAGCTGAAGCAGGTACCATAACAACATTTTAAAAAGACAGTCGGACAGGTACATGGATAGGAATGGTTTAGAGAGATATGGGCCAAATAGGACTAGCTTAGATATGGCATCTTGGTCGGCATAGACAAGATGGGTCGAAGGGCCTGCCTCCATGCTGTATGAATCCATGACACTAAGAATGGACTTTGTGCCACAGCTATTTATTTCTTTTCTATTGTAGTTAAAAAAAGATAAAGGTGCTGATGTGTAAAATTAGGTCAGCATTGTCAAGTGACTCCGAAACCAGACACGTATCATCCTTTCTGAATCAACAGCGAAAGTTGTGCAACTTCTCCGCTGAATAGCCTTGCAGTGGAAACACATTGAACAATAACCTTGGCTACAATTTCAGTACTCACCTAACACAGAGGAGCAGAAACATTGAGAGAACCCGAGTCCTTTGCGCAAATCCCGGCAACGGCAGAAGGTCCCAGTGAGCCGCGGCCTCACCCCGACGGTGGGCCTGGTTCTCCTGCCGTGGAACCGGGAGAGGGAAGCTACCGAGTCCGGCCCCTGCTTGTGGCCAACCTACCACTGTGCCGCCCCATCTCAAAAAGCCAACATCGGGATACAAATTCCAGAGGACATAAGGTGAAGGGGAAAAGATTTCATAGGAATCTGAGGGGTAACTTTTTTTTTACACAAAGGGTGGTGGGTATATGGAACAAGCTGCCAGAGGCAGGGACTTTCCCAACATTTAAGAAACAGACAGGTACATGGATAGGAAAAGTTTGGAGGGATGTGGACCAAACGCGGGCAGGTGTGACTAGTGTAGATGGGACATGTTGGCCAATGTGGGCAAATTGGGTCGAAGGGCCTGTTTTCACACTGTATAGTTCATTAGTTCATAACTTCATTTATTGTATCACTCTATGACTAAATTATTACAGTGATTGACTATTCACCATTTTCCATTTTGCGGTCAGATTCTCAATCACAAGAGACGGTACTCACATCCAGATAGTTTTTCAGTGTTTCCGGAGTGGGCTCACTGCTTTGTGGGAAACCAAGGTTATATTTGGAGTTTTGGTCTCTTGCGAGAAGCTCATCAATGCTATTCCCAGTGTCAGTGAAGGTCCGCCGAATTGAACGAAATTTTTTCAAAGGGATTCTGCAAAATGAAATAAAAATGTGAATAACATTATGTAGTTGTAAGAATTAGGTTCTAAGAAAGTAAACCATATTGGCAGCATGGTGGCGCAGCAGTAGAGTTGCTGTACCAAAGACTCGGGTTCAATCCTGACTGTGGGTGCTGTCTGTACAGAGTTTGTACTTTCTCCCCGTGACCACGAGGGTTATCTTTGGGTGATCTGGGAGTATCCTCACACATTCCAAAGACGTACAGGTTTGTAGGTTAATTAGCTTTGGTAAAATTGTGAACGGTATTGTAAATTTGTTAATTGTAAAAATCCCTAGTGCGTAGGATAGTTCTAGTGTGCAGGGATCGCTGGTAGGCGCGGACTCGGTGGGCCGAAGGGTCATGTTTCTGCGCTTTAAATCTCTAAACTAGAACTAAACTAAAAATGTTAAGATTCTGGAAAAGACAAAGTGCTGGAGTAACTCAGCTGGTCAGGCAGCATTTCTGGAGAACATGGATAGGCGATGTTTTGGGAAGGGACCCTTACTATACTTTTGCCAGCTGGTAACGACTCGAAGTAGGATCAGGGCAATATATCCGGTCTGAAGAAGAGTCCCGACCTAAAAAGTCATCTACTCATTCCCTTCACAGATGGCACAGAGTTACTCCAGCACTTTGTGTTTTACTTAATATATGCAGTTATTCTATAAGAGCGTTTAATGTATCATACAAAAAAATTGACATTTCTTAAGTCATAGGAGCAGGATTCGGCAATTCGGCCCATCAAGTCTACTCCACCATTTAATCATGGCTGATCTACTTTTCCCTCTCAACCCCATTCTCCTGTCTTCTCCTCATATCCTTTGACAGCCTGACTAATTTAGTTTAGTTTAGAGATTGAGAGCCACAGGCCCTTTGGCCCACCAAGTCCACATCAACCAACGATCCTCATACACTGGCATTATTCCACACACACTAACACCATCCTACACACTACGGACAATTTGCAATTTATACTGCAAACCTGTACGTCTTTGGAGTGTGGGAGAAAACCCACACGGTCACAGAGAGAAGGTACAAACTCTGTACAGACAGCACCCGTAGTCAGGATCAAACCCAGGTCCTTGGCGCTGTAAGGCAGCAACTCTACCACTGCGCCACCATGCCACCCCTAATCAAGAACATTTTCTGAGTACAATTTTCTCATGCTACAGTTAAAAGGTTCCTGTAGCAGCAAGATTATCGATTTTATTTGCTCTAAACTCATATTAGTCTCTAGGGGCAGGTAAAGACTGCATGGACTTGATGCAAGGAAGGTTAGAAACAACGTGCTGTTAACCTCAAAAGCAAGCATTCGGGAAGGAAGCGTGGCCTTGCATGTTCAGAACACAAAGTGATGGAGTAACTGCAAATGCTGCCTGACCCCGAGTTACTCCAGTACTTTGTGGTTTACGCAAGATTGCAGCATCTGCACTTACATGTTACACTTCTTGTACCCTGGGGATGTACATCACATTCAGTTACGTTCTTTTGGTGTGCAAGGTCTTGGTCATGTAGCAAATCAGATGGATACAATTCTTGTATAGGAAGGAACTGCAGATGCTGGCTTGCACCGAAGATGGACACAAAATACTGGAGTAACTCAGTGGGTCAGGCAGCATCTCTGGAGAAAAGGAATGTGACGTTTCGGAACGAGACTCGAAAATAAATACATGCATCCTTTTTCTCCAGAGACACTCCCAGACCTGCTGAGTTACTCCAGCATTTTGTGTCTATTTTGGATACAACTCATACCACATTTCAGCAGTGTTAGTCGAAGGGTGATTCTGGGTGAATTCTGACACAAAGGATTTCTGTCCTCCTCAAATAGAATTTTAGAACTTTATACACCAAGTTTTAGAGTATTGTGTTCAGTTTTGGTCACCGTGTTATAGGGAAGATGTTGTCAAGCTAGAAAAGAGTGCAGAGAAGATTTACGAGGATGTTGCCAGGACTCAAGGTCCTGAGCCATAGGGAGAGGTTGGGCAGGCTAAGACTTTATTCCTCGGAGCGCATGAGGATGAGGGGTGATTTTATAGTGGTGTACACAATCATGAGAGGAATAAATCAGGTAGATGGACAGTCTTCTTGCCCATAGCAGGGGAATCAAGAACCAAAGGACGTAGGGTTAAGTTGCACAAAGGGCAGTGGGTGTATGGAACATACTGCCAGAGGTAGGTACCATTGAGGTAGGTACTGCTGTAACATTTAAAAGGCAATTGGATAGGTATATGGATAGGACAGGTTCAGAGGGATATGGGCCAAGAGCAGGTAGGTGGGACTGGTGTAGATGGGGCATGTTGATCGGTGTGGGCAAGTCGAACAGAAGGGCCTGTTTCCGCACTGTATCTCTAAAGTCCAACGCCTAAAGCGTTTACAACTCAGACAAAAAGAAGACAAAGTATTGACATAAATTTAATAAAAAAATAAAAACAAAATAGACTTCCATGTTCAACACTGGAACACATACCGTATTGGTTCCATAAAAGATGGTGACTCTTGCATGTATGAGAATGCAAAAAGATTTTCACTGGGCAGTGCACACGTGACAATAAAGATCCTTTGAATTGGGTTTTGCGATTGAGATGGATTAAGCACAGAGGGAATAATCTTTTTTTTTCCTGAATAGATCACTTTGTTTTGGAGAATTGCTATTTGACAATCTTCGGAAAATACATATTTTGATTAACCAAATTGATGAAAAAAAAGGACACAAAGTATTTTTCTATTTGCATATTATTTATTAATTTGTTGAATTATTGATTATACTTTGGTGTATATTATATTCTTTTCCCACTAATTAGTTATTAATTTTTTGAATTACCATTATATGTGTACACTGCATTATTAGTTATTACTTTATTGATTATATTAAGTGCATACTGTATTTTTCTATTTGCATTAATTAGTTATTAATTTATTGAATTATTGATTATTCCATTTAATGTTATCTGCCCTTTTGCACTAATTAGTTATTAATGTGTTGCATTTAGCTGTGTATACTACATTTTTTGCACTATTAATTTATTTATTGATCACTTATCTGTTTAAACTGGATTTTTTTTGCACTAGTGATTAATTTATTGAATTATTGATTTTTTTTTCTTATTGTGTACACTGCATTCTCTTCACTAATTTGTTGAATTATTGATTATATTCATCTGCATATTCTGCACTTGCAGGCTTGTTACGTCTCTGCAAGAAACAATGTCGTTGTTCCATTGTCGGTACATACAACAATTAAACAATCTTGACACCAATTGCTTATACCCATATAGAGACTCAAGCTCAATTTCCAGTCTCTTCCCAAAACAAGATGCTACTCTCCATTTCCCAGTCCAACTTACATTTCCTGTCCCAGACATGATCGATCTATCTGTGAATACTGTATTTTTCTCTTGGCATTAATATTAGTTATTAATTGTCATCACCCACTTATATCCAAAGAGCAAGATGCACAAGCGAGGTGAAATAGGAAATGTACTCTGGGGGATGAATATTTATTGCATTATTTCATCTGAATTCCATTTTTTTTCACATCAACATTGACTTATATTAACAGTATTACATTAGCCCAGCATTCAACCGTTCAGATTCAGATAAAACTAGTTCTCATAAATTGTTCAATAATGCATGCTGAAAAGCAACATCTAATCTGCAGACAAAAACTGTTTACACTGAACAGTTGTTGGAATTTCGAGTTATAAAAGTCACCATACACCAACAAGGAATCAAGGTACCATACAACTCTATCGTTCCATACCATTCAAATCCCAAGTCACCAAATCCAGGTATATACCAAAGACAGACACAAAATGCTGGAGTAGGTGAGGGGGTAAGGCAGCATCTCTGGAGAACATGGATAGGTGACGTTACGGGTCGGGACCCATCTTCAGGTTTAGGTTTCTTATTGTCACATGTACTGAAGTACAGTGAAAAGCTTTGTTTTGCATGCTATCCAAACAGATCAAATATGCAATGCATGGATGTAATCAGTTCAAATTGATGTACAAAAGGTAGAGCAAAGGGGAAGATACAGAGTGCAGAATAGTGCATCAGTTCCATAGATAAAGTACAATGTCCGCAATGGGTTAGAGGTGAATCGGACAGTACCCTAGCTTATGGAAGGACCATTCAGAAGCCTGATAACAGAGGGGGAAGATAGACACAAAATGCTGGATTAACTCAGCAGGACAAGCAGCATCTCTGGAGAGAAGGATTGGGTGATGTTTCGGGTCGAGACAAACTGTTCCTGAGGTTGGCAAGTTCCTCAGGGATTAAAATTGCCCAGAACTAACCAAAGGCATCTGAAGATTTCACTCTTTGTTTGTGATTAGACACAAAAATGTTGAAGCCCAGAAGGCATAGTTTAAGGTGAGAGGTGCAAAGTTTAAAAGAAATATGTGAGGCAACACACATATAGTGGTGGGTGCCGGCAACACGCTGCCAGTGGTGGTGGTGGAGGCAGGTAAAATAAGAGTGCTTAAGAGGCTTTCAGATAGGCACAGGATATTCAGAGAATAGATCATAGAGTAGATATTTCTTTTGCCAGAGTGGTGAATCCGCAGAATTCATTGCCACAGACAGCTGTAGAGGCCTAGACATTAGGCATTTTTAAAGCAGACATTGGTAGGCTTGATTAGGAAGGGCATCAAAAGTAACGGGGAGAAGGCAGGAGAATGTGGTTGAGAGGGAAAATAGATCAGCCATGATCGAATGCCGGAGCAGACTCGATGGGCCGAATGGCCTAATTCTGCTCCCATGTCTAATGATCATGTGCAGGCAGAGAAGATTTGTTTAACTTGGTGTTACGTTCAGCATGGATATTGTGGGCTGAAGGGCGTATATAGACTTTAGAGATACAGCGTGGAAACAGGCCCTTCTGCCCACCGGGTTCTCGCCGACTAGCGATCACCCCGTATACTAACACTATCCTACACACTAGGAACAAATTACAATTTACAGAAGCCAATTAACCTGTAAACCGTTAAGTCTTTGGAGTGTGGGAGAATGTACAAACTCGGTACAAAGAGCACCCGTAATCAGGATCGAACCTGGGTCTCTGGCGCTGTAAGGAAGCAACTTTATCGCTGTGCCAATGTGCCGCCCTAAATGCTGTACCTTGTTCTATCCTTCATGAACATTTGCCTTTCACCAACACAAACCATGCCCTCAGCCTGGCACAAAATATTGACTGATTGACTGGACCGGCAGACCTGGCTCGCCCGCCGCGGAACCGGGAAACCCGCCTGAGGGGAGTCTCCGAGCCCGGCCCCTACTCGACCCCACGGGCCGGCCTGTTCGACCCAGAGCCCGGCCCCTACTCGACCCCAGAGCCCAGCCCCTGCTCGACCCCAGAGCCCAGCCCCTGCTCGACCCCAGAGCCCAGCCCCTGCTCGACCCCAGAGCCCAGCCCCTGCTCGACCCCAGAGCCCAGCCCCTGCTCGACCCAGAGCCCAGCCCCTGCTCGACCCCAGAGCCCAGCCCCTGCTCGACCCCAGAGCCCAGCCCCTGCTCGACCCAGAGCCCAGCCCCTGCTCGACCCCAGAGCCCGGCCCCTACTCGACCCCAGAGCCCGGCCCCTACTCGACCCCAGAGCCCAGCCCCTGCTCGACCCCAGAGCCCAGCCCCTGCTCGACCCCAGAGCCCAGCCCCTGCTCGACCCCAGAGCCCAGCCCCTGCTCGACCCCAGAGCCCAGCCCCTGCTCGACCCCAGAGCCCAGCCCCTACTCGACCCCAGAGCCCAGCCCCTGCTCGACCCCAGAGCCCAGCCCCTGCTCGACCCCAGAGCCCAGCCCCTACTCGACCCCAGAGCCCAGCCCCTACTCGACCCCAGAGCCCAGCCCCTGCTCGTCCCCAGAGCCCGGCCCCTGTTCGTCCCAGAGCCCGGCCCCTGCTCGTCCCCACGGGCCGGCCTGTTCGACCCAGAGCCCGGCCCCTGCTCGTCCCCAGAGCCCGGCCCCTGTTCGTCCCAGAGCCCGGCCCCTGCTCGACCCCACGGGCCGGAGAACTGGAGAAAAGATGGAGGGAGCCGTCGCTGGTGGACGTAACAGCAAGGGCCAGTAAGTGGGCTCTTACCTTCTGTGCCTTCAAGGTCGGCAGCGGGAGACACTCCCTGGCACTAAGACTGACAGTGGCGGGGTGAGGGATGACGGTTCGCTGGTGATTCGGACGGAGGCGATGGCTGCAACAGGCCTTTGTCTTTGTGGCCAGCTGCAACTAAGACTTTGAAAATGGCACCAAAACCTGGCGACTCTTGCATATGGACTCATTGGGCTGTTTCTATGTACTCAATCTAGGGTTGTACTCATGTATGGCAATAATCTTACCAAACTGTATACAGAAAAAGAATCTCACTGTAGCTTGGTACATATGATAATAAAGAACATATGAAAGATACAGCCTGGATACAACATATTAATTGCAATTGAAAATTACTAGTCTCTTCCTCTCTCACGCCAACCATCATTCACACTACCAATGCCCATAGCAAACCTTAACCATGAGATATCAGAAACACAGAAAACAATTTACCATGATCTGACCCCCGCCCCGTCAGCTCACAGCAGGGTCAACATTTGAAACATTTTCAGTACACAATACCCTGCAGAAAATAGTCCAGGCATCTATGTTTCCCTCTCACCCCCATTCTTCTGCCTTCTCAAAGGTTTGAAGAAGGGTCTCGACCCGAAACGTCACCTGTTCCTCTTCTCCAGAGATGCTGCCTGACCCGCTGAGTTACTCCAACATGTTGTGTCTATCTTCCCCTCTGTTATCAGGCTTCTGAATGGTCCTTCCATAAGCTAGTGTAAACCAGCATCTGCAGTTCCTTCCTACACATTCTCAAAGGTTATGGTCAGGAAGCAGGAGAATGGGGTTGAGAGGGGGAAATAAATAGACCCCTGGGCTATTTTGTACCCAAAGTGGTGACTGTTTCAAATGTTGAAACATCTGAAACTTTTTTCCCCTCTCAACCTCGCAGGAGAATGGGGTTGAGAGAGGACAAATCGATCAGCCATGATCGAATGGTGGAGCAGACTCGATGGGCCGAATGGCCCAAAATCACATCCTATGTCATCTGGCCATTGGTCTAACTGCTGGATACAACTATTTAGGCAGCACAGTCAAAATATTTAGACCTCTTCTATGTTAAAGAGCAGACAAGTGAATTTAAAAATCATGGAATGGACGAAACTAACCAGTATTTCCTTAATTCTATATATAGAATTAAATCAAAAACACATATATAAAATATATATATATGGATAAAAAAGTTTTTGAATAGAGGCGATGGACTGATATGTTACTTTTGTTGCAATAACAACATCGCCAATCGTACAATAACTACTCTGACCTTCAATGCTACAATTACCGGCGCCCTGGTTGAAAATTATACTGCTGTTCTATTAGTTAGAGGTTGCACTGTGAGCAAGAGATCAACAACAGATTCAATGCATTCTCTGTCTCTCACCGTAAGAGTCCATCGCAGACAGCAATTGCTGCCAATTGTAGCAACACCAGCGAGGAAGCGAGCTTCATGGCAGCGAGTACAAACGCCCAACTCAAGGGCTCTTAACGCGGACAACCCAATAAATGGAGCGCCTTGCTCCGCCTTGAAGCGTAGCTAGTCCAGCGCCGCACGCAACTCTCTCGCAAACCACATTCACCCAGCGCAGAATTAACCCTCTCCCTCCCTCCTCCCTCCTCCCTTCCTTCATTCAATAATTCCACGCCTGCTGACAGCATTTATCAAACTGCCTCAAGTTTACTTGACCACATTTTCCCTTTGAAGTATTAGAAAACTGCAACATATTAATGTTGCAACAGGAGGAGATGGGGAAAAACACACAGGGAACACGTAGCATTGGTCCCAAACACACACTTAGATCTGAACGCCTGTCAGACTGCCTTACCCAAAGCATGCTTCCAGCCTTTTCCCCTTTTGTGTTTTTAAATTTGCACATTGTTAATTTGAAACTCAGCGTTCCCTTGTATCTATTACAATGTGCCTGGAACGCACTGCCAGGGGTGCCGGTGGAGGCATGCATGATGGTGGCGTTTGAGGCGCTTTTAGATAGGCACATGGATATGCAGAGAATGGAGGGATATAGATATTGAGAAATAGGGGATATAGATCAATTGCAAGCAAATGGGGTTAGTTTATCTTTGGCATCATGTTGAGCACGGACTCAGTAGGCTGAAAGGCCTGTACAGTTCTATATCTCTACCTCTACTAGGCCAAAACAAACTTGCATTTATATAGTGCTTGTTCCATCCCTTTCAGAACATCCCACAACCACTATGGGGGGCAGCGGATTGTGGTATAGTGGGAGAAATGGGTGCATCAATCTGCCAGTCGAAAGCCTCCTCCCCAGTCACAACCTATCACCCCGCCCACCCCCCATCTTTCTTCCAGCTCTCTTCCCCCTCCCCCACCACAATCAGTCTGAAGAAGGGTCCTGTCCCGAAACGTCACCTATCCATGTTCTCCAGAGATGCTGTCTGACCCGCTGATTTACCCCGGCACTTTGTGTGTTTAAAAAAAATAATAAACCAGCATCTTCCCTTTTAAAGAGAAAGTAGCACCAGTCCCAAACAGACATCCGAACGCCTGTTATAGACAATAGACAATAGACAATAGACAATAGGTGCAGGAGTAGGCCATTTGGCCCTTCGAGCAAGCACCATTCACTGTGATCATGGCTGATCATCCCCAATCAGTACCCCATTCCTGCCTTCTCCCCATATCCCCTGACTCAGTTATTTTTAAGAGCCCTATCTAGCTCTCTCTTGAAAGCATCTAGAGAACCTGCCTCCACCGCCTTCTGAGGCAGAGAATTCCACAGACTCACCACTCTCAGTGAGAAAATGTGTTTCCTCGTCTCCGTTCTAAATGGCTTACTCCTTATTCTTAATCTGTGGTCCCTGGTTCTGGACTCCCCCAACATCGGGAACATGTTTCCTGCCTCTAGTGTGTCCAAGCCCTTAACAATCTTATATGTTCCAATGAGATCTCCTCTCATCCTCCTAAACTCCAGAGTGTACAAGCCCAGCTGCTCCATTCTCTCAGCATATGACAGTCCCGCCATCCCGGGAATTAACCTTGTAAACCTACGCTGCACCCTCAATAGCAAGAATGTCCTTCCTCAAATTAGGGGACCAAAACTGCACACAATACTCCAGGTGTGGTCTCACTAGGGCTCTGTACAACTGCAGAAGGACCTCTTTGCTCCTATATTCGATTCCTCTTGTTATAAAGGCCAACATGCCATTCACTTTCTTCACTGGCCTGTTGTACCTGCATGCTTACTTTCATAGACTGATGTACAAGGACCCCTAGAACCCCGTTGTACTTCTCCTTTTCCCAACTTGACGCCATTTAGATAGTAATCTGCCTTCCTGTTTTTGCTACCAAAGTGGATAACCTCACATTTATCCGCATTAAACTTGATCTGCCATGCATCTGCCCACTCCCCCAACCTGTCCAAGTCACTCTGCATTCTCATAGCATCCTCCTCACAGTTCACACTGCCACCCAGCTTTGTGTAATCTGCAAATTTGCTAATGTTACTTTGAATCCCTTCATCCAAATCATTGATGTATATTGTAAATAGCTGCGGTCCCAGCACCGAGCCTTGCGGTACCCCACTAGTCACTGCCTGCCATTCTGAAAGGGACCCGTTAATCCCTACTCTTTGTTTCCTGTCTGCCAACCACTTCTCTATCCATGTCAGCACTCTACCCCCAATACCATGTGCCCTAATTGTGCCCACTAATCTCCTATGTGGGACCTTATTAAATGCTTTATGAAAGTCCAGGTACACTACAACCAGGTACTGTTCATCTGCCTTCCCCAATGCCTGCTTCCAGCCTTTTCTCATTTTGTTTTTAACTTTGCATCATCTGTGGTATTTTGCTTGTAACTGTATTAATTTGGAACTCCGAGCTCCCTTCTATCTATTACAATGTGCCTGGAACGCGCTGCCAGGAATGGTGGTGGCAGATACGATGGCGGCTTATGAGAGGCTTTTAGATAGGCACATGAACATGCAGGGAATGGGGACATATGGAGGGACGGGGATATGGATCAATTGCAGACAGATGAGCGAAGTTAGTTTATCTTGACATCATATTCAGCACAGACATCGTGGGCTGAAGGGCCTGTACATTTCCATGATGTTAGACTTTAAAGATACAGCGTGTAAACAGGCCCTTCGGCCCACTGAGTCTGCACCGACCAGTGATCCCCATACACTAACATTATCCTTCACACGAGAGACAATTTACAATTTTACCAAAGCCAATTAACCTACACACCTGTATGTCTTTGGAGCGTGGGAGGAAACCGGAGCACTCAGAGAAAACTACGAGGTCACAGGGAGAATGTACAAACTCCATACAAACAGCACTTGTAGTCAGGATATTTTAGTTGGGTAAATTGTAGGTGTGTAGGATAGTGGTAAGGGATGATCACTGTTCGGCACGGACTTGGTGGGCCGAAGGGCCTATTTCCATGCTTGGTCTCTGAAGTCTAAAGTTTAGTTAGAGTTTGTAGTGTTTAATAGTCAGCTGGTTGTAGGGTTAGTACGTCCAGGCTAATCCAAATTAAGTAATCAGCAAAGTGGCCCAAATTAGCCATTACACACTGTGCTTCATTCTGACTAATCCGATCAGTACTGTGGGTGCCTATTTTCCCCATTGCATAATACACACCTGTGGCTAACTCTTTCGGTACAACTTCAACACTGGCATTGACGCAACAATGTGGAAAATTGTCCAGGTGTGCGCTGTTCCTAAAATTGCAGGACTAATCTAATCCATCTGAGCGACACAATCAGCCTTCTCTCAATCATTAGCAAGATGGTGTAAGGTGGTGTCTATCAGGCCACACATACTGTGCATCTAAGATCTTTCTGGGTTTCCATCTTGCTCAAATGCTGATCTAATCAAAGCTTCAGTCCAAACAGAGAACAAAAAGCTGAATTCCAGAGTTGGCAGTGATTACCTGAGACATCAAGGTAGCATTTGACCAAGTGTGGCATCACGGAGCCCTGATAGAAGGGTGGCACGGTGGCGCAGCAGTAGAGCTGCTGTCTTACAGCGCCAGAGACCCGAGTTCGATCCTGACTATGGGTGCTCTCTGTAAGGAGTTTGTACATTCTCCGCGTGACCGCATGGGTTTTCTCTGGGTGCTCTGGTTTCTGCCCACATCAAAGTTTGTAGGTTAGTTGGCTTCTGTAATTTGCCTCTAGTGTGTAGGATGCAAAAGTGAGATAACACAGATCTACTAGTGTACGAATAATCGATGGTTGGCGTGGGCTCGGTGGGCCAAAGGGCTTCTTTCCACGCTGTATCTCTGGATTAAACTAAAAAAAATGTGGATTTATTAAAAGGGAAAGGAAAAGAATCATATCAGGCCAAAGATATAAAGAATAGGGGTAGAAAAGGCAGCTTGCATCTTACTTCCTCCACCCTATTAGTCATCAAATCATAAGACTAAATCTGGGTTTCGGCTCACAATAATGCAGAAGACTCATGACCAAAGGATTTACTAAAATTCCTGCATAAGCTGTTCATTGTTAGCCATTTGCAATCCATTAAAATATCTGTAATTTGACGAGAAAAAAACTATTGGCAGGAAATAAGGTTTTGCATCATTTGACTACATTTCGGCAGAGTACAGCAGTTGCATTTTAAACCCTGGTTTAAACACACAAGTTGTAAAAAAACAATTATGGCCATAGTGGTCTTGAAGACAATGGGGTGAAAGAAAGAGATATGGTAGAATATAAAATTGATTTGTCACTTGCTCTGTA
>CM075979.1:22450691-22549196 GCA_038087875.1 Malacoraja senta
GTCAACCAAGTTGTTGAAGCTGAGGATAAAGATGTCGAAGGCTAGCAAGAACTAGTGGTTCCAATGAGGTCTCTTATTTCTGTACGCTTGCCTTCATTGGGCGGAGAATTGGGTACAACAGGCAAGGAAGTTGTGATACAGCTCCATAAGACATTGGTTAGGCCGCATTTGGAGTATTATTTGCAGTTCTGGTCGCCCCATTACAGGAAGGACAGACCCATCATTTATTTATTTGCCTTTGTACACAATTTGAGATTTGTAAAAGAAAAAAATCACATGTGGTTAAAGTGCACATTGTCAGATTTTAATAAAGGCCATTTTTATACATTTTGGTTTCACCATGTAGAAATGACAGCTGTGTTTATACATAGTCCCCCCTCCCCCATTTCAGGGCACCATGATGTTTGGGACACATGGCTTCACAGGTGTTTGTAATTGCTCAGGTGTGTTTAATTGCCTCCTTCATGCAGGTATAAGAGAGCTCTCAGTACCTAGTCTTTCCATCACTTTTGGAAACTTGTATTGCTGTTTATCAACATGAGGACCAAAGTTGTGCCAATGAAAGTCAAAGAAGCCATTATGAGACTGAGAAAGAAGAATAAAACTGTTAGAGACATCAGCCAAACCTTAGGCTTACCAAAATCAACTGTTTGGAACATCATTAAGAAGAAAGAGAGCACTGGTGAGCTTACTAATCGCAAAGGACTGGGAAGGCCAAGGAAGACCTCCACAGTGGATGACAGAATAATTCTCTCTATAATAAAGAAAAATCCTCAAACACCTGTCCAACAGACCAGAAACACTCTTCAGGAGTCAGGTGTGGATTTGTCAATGACCACTGTCTGCAGAAGACTTCATGAACAGAAGTACAGAGGCTACATTGCAAGATGCAAACCACTGGTTAGCCACAAAAATAGGATGGCCAGGTTACAGTTTGCCAAGAAGTACTTAAAAGAGCAACCACAGTTCTAGAAAAAGGTCTTGTGGACAGATGAGATGAAGATTAACATATCAGAGTGATGGCAAGAGCAAAGTAAGGAGGAGAAAAGGAAAGGCCCAATATCCAAAGCATACCACTTCATCTGTGAAACACGGTGGTGGGGTGTTATGGCCTGGGCATGTATGGCTGCTGAAGGTAATGGATCACTTGTCTTCATTGATGATACAACTGCTGATGGTAGTAGCATAATGAATTCTGAAGTGTATAGACACATCCTATCTGCTCAAGTTCAAACAAATGCCTCAAAACTCATTGGCCGGCGGTTCATTCTACAGCAAGACAATGATCCCAAACATACTGCTAAAGCAACAAAGGAGTTCTTGTAAGCCAAAAAAAAGGTCAATTCCTGACTGGCCAAGTCCATCACTCGATCTGAACCCAATTGAGCATACCTTTTATATGCTGAAGAGTAAACTGAAGGGGACTAGCCCTTAAAACAAGCATAAGCTAAAGATGGCTGCAATACAGGCCTAGCAGACCATCACCAGAGAAGGCACCCAGCAACTGATGATGTCCATGAATCGCAGACTTCAAGCAGTCATTGCATGCAAAGGATATGCAACAAAATACTAAACATGACTACTTTCATTTACATGACATTGCTGTGTCCCAAACATTATGGTGCCCTGAAATGGGGGGACTATGTATAAACACAGCTGTAATTTCTACATGGTGAAACCAAAATGTATAAAAATGGCCTTTATTAAAATCTGACAATGTGCACTTTAACCACATGGGATTTTTTTTTCTATTACAAATCTCAAATTGTGGAGCACAGAGGCAAATAATTAAATAAAGGATCTTTGTCCCAAAGATTACTGAGGGCACTGTGTATGACACAAGTAATCCAGATATGAATTATGATTTTGGCAACACATTGGGCCACAAGAGCCTGTGAATAGTCACTAACAATAATCACTGATGACAAAGGTATGGATGAGAGATTCAACAGATAGCTGGAGATAGATGGGATTACAAAATGGGAGACAGCCTTAGGATAGAGAGGAAATTGCATTGGCAGCTGATCAAGAACAAGCAATTCATTTTGCATCACTTCACCTGAGCAGTTCTGTGTTGTTCCTGGTTCATATTATTCACCTGCAAACAAAACTTCCAACTCTGCACTACTTCATAAACCTAAATATTTAAAGGCTCCATACTGTGCAGCTGGGTGGCACAGTGGCGCAGTTGGTAGAGCTGCTGCCTCACAGCTCAAGAGATCCGGGTTCGATCCTGACCTCAGTGGAGTTTGTATGTTCTCCCTGTGACCGCGTGGTTTTTCCTCTGGGTGCTCTGGTTTCCTCCCACATCCCAAAGACCCGTGGGTTTGTAGGTAAATTTCTCCTATATGTGCAGGGAGTGGATGAGAAAGTAGGATAACACCAGAACTGGTGTGAATGGGTACTCGATGGTCAGCATGGACTCAGTGGGACGAAGGGGCGGTTTCAGGGCCAGCAGTATATCTAAAGTTTTAGTTCAGTTTAGTTTAGAGATACAGCGTGGAAAACAGGCCCTTCTGCCCACCAAATCTTCGCCAACCAACAATCACCCCGTACATTAGTTCTGTCCTATACACTCGGGACAATTTACAGAGGCCATTTAACCTACAAATCCACATGTTTTTGGAATGTGGGAGAAAACCGGAGCACGCTGAGAAAACCCACGTGGGACGTACAAACTCCATACAGACACCCGTAGCCAGAATCAAACTCAGTCTCTGGCGCTTAAAGGCAGCAGCTTTACTGCTGTGCCACTGGGCCGCCCAAACACTAAATTAAACATATGCTTTAACATCGGGAGAAGAATAAAGTACAGGGGAAAGACAAGACTTTGCCTTCCATCACAGTGAGGTGTTTGGAGATTCACTGTGATGGATGTTTATGTAAATTGTGTTAATTGTGTGTCTTGGTTGTTTTTTTCTTGTTTGTATGACTGTGGAAACGAAATTTTGTTTGAACTTAGGTTCAAATGACAATAAACGGTATTGTATTGTATTGCTGTGTATACTCCAGCCCACCAAGGCTTGAACATAAATACAGTTTGAACAGAACCGCATTTTGTACATTTGTGGGTTCATTTTGTAGACTCAGAACACATAACAGTTCATTCTTTGGATAGGACAGAATAAGGATCATAGTGGGCCCCAGTCATTCATTAACATGCATAATATCATCAACAGTAAATTATTATCAACAGAAATGTAACGAAATAGTTCAAGAATCTGAAAGAAGCAACGAGGTTAGTTGGTCTTTACTGCCTCTCTTTTTTACGTGCAAAATTACAAGTACCACATATTTAAATAAAGACCTTTTCCCTACTTACAGTATTAGTTCACAATGACACTGGAATAGTGAATAGCATTGTACAATTGGATTGAATTGATTGTTTACTGAAATTCTTGAGAAGTCTCGATCTTAAACATTACCTGTGTAATTATCAGTACTTTTATTGATGACTGGAACCTAATTGCAAACAGACTTGTTCAGGGAAATATGACAGGCTACAAGTTTTAAAATGCTAAAACCCCAATTGAATAATGGAAATAAATCATTTTTTACACCTCATTGTGAATCAAAACATAGACTGTGTTATTACATATAAAATGCTAGCAAGGTATGTTATATTTAAACAACTTGAAATGTAGAAGTAGAAATTGTTGGCAGGATGCAAGAGTTGCATGGCATAAACCCTCTGCTCTTTACACTCTTTCCATGGCCTAATACCAAATCCTGGAAGTAGTTATTTACCCATTGAAGTAGCTCTAATGAGCCAACATCCTTGCGACAAATTCTACTTTTCTTTTCTTTTGGCACAGTTTTAAAGTATAGTGTTAAAAATAAGAGAACTTGGCAAATTAATGGAATTACTAAAAATATGATGGGTGGTGGGTGTATGGGACAATCTGCCAGGGGAGGTAGTTGAGGCAGGTACAATAAGAACACTTAAAGGACGGATAGGTACATGGATGGGAAAAGTTTCGTGGGATATGGGCCAAATGATGATGCCTCTTGGATGGTCACATTGGACGAATTGAGCTGAAGGGCCTGTTTCCATGCTGTATGACTCTATGAAGGAAAATAAAAATAAAAAGCTGGAACGGAAGTCAACAAAAACAAGTCAACAACGTCAGGATTGTTGGCATCTACTTTTCATTCTACCCTGGTTGACCTGGTATAAATTTTAACACCTCGAGGCCCTGAGCTAAAGGGAGAGGTTGAGCAGGCAAGGAATTTATTCCTTGGAGCGCAGGAAGATGAGGGGTGATATTACCGAGGTGTATAAGATTATGAGAATAGATAAGGTAAACACACACAGTCTTTTACCCAGAGTAGGGGAATCAAGAACGTGAGGGCATAGGTTTAAGATGAGAGGGGGAAAAGTTTAATAGGAACCCGAGGGGTGACTTTTTTTACACAGAGGGTGGTGGGTGTATGCAAGAGGAGGTAGTTAAGGCAGGCACTATCACAATGTTTACATTTTATTTGGGGGAAGATAGGTTTCGTGGGATATGGGCCAAATGCAGGCAGGCGGGACTAGTTGGATGGGGCATGTTGGTCGGTGTGAACAAGTTGGGCTGAAGGGCATGTTTCCATGCTGTATGGCTCTATGACCTGCTCTCTGATCAAATCATTTTTTCCCTGAATTTTTTATTACAAGATGCACGTGGCACAAATGGTTGTAATCGCCTAACTTTTAAACATGTTCTTTAGCGGGCAAAGTGAACAGACGAATGAAGTAAGACTTGGGTAGGAAGGCTGCAAAGACACAAGGGAAACATGTCAACCATGCATCCTGCTCGATGTGTATTTTGGCAATTTGTACATAGGCAGCCCATGGTTTAATAGGTGAAAGATCTCACAGTCTGCCTGGGCGTGACAAGCACCATCATTGTTGAGGTACTTGCCTTAAGAAAGAACCGTTGGAAAATACCAAACCCCCCCAACCCAAACCTACCGGACCACCCACCACCTCAATCTATTTACATCCAGCTGGCACTGGACATTGAAAATGGCGCCAAAACCAAGCGACTCTTGCATCCTGTCTCAATGGACTAATTCTGTAGGCTTTATTCTAATTGGGAATTGTGCTTAGGTATGGCGATACTTCACTGTATGGAAAAATAAAAAGAATTTCACCGTGCGTTTGTACACGTGACAATTAAGCACCATTGGCCATTGATGGTTGGTGAGGTATTAGCATTAAGCGCGAACCACTGGAAAATGTTACCCCCCCCCTTCCCCCCACACTGACCATTGCAACCATCATCTCAGTCTATTTACACCCAGCTAGAACGAGGCCGGCGGGAATCCCGTACTCATGAGCGCCGAGGATGTTGCCCGGATTATCGTCAAAGAAAATGTGAGGTTTGATTTCAGCTAAGACGGGGCCTTTTGGGGAGCCGGCCATGAAGAAAGCTTCGTCGATCTGCAGTCCCCAGTGGCGCAGGGTATTAATGGCTCGCGCACCCAACTCATTGCTACTCCTCGCTGTCACCAGGTACGTGCAGATTGGGTCATCCTCAGGGGAAACTTCTTCTTCATCTCCCCAAGTATCATGGCAAACACTTTGAATGGGCCCTGTCAACGAGAAAGGCCGAAGGATCAGTGGGTGACAACTTCATAAGTCACAGGAGCAGAATTAAGCCGACTACAAGTAGACTTTAGATACAGCGTGGAAACAGACCCTTCGGCCCACTGTTTCGCTTAGTTTATTTATTGTCACGTGTACCAAGGTACAGTGAAAAGCTTTTGTTGCATGCAAACCAGTCAGCGGAAAGACAACACATGATTACAATCGAGCCATTCACCGTGTAAAGATATATGATAAAAGGAATAACTTGAATAACGTGTAGTGCAAAATAAAAGCCAGTAAAGTCCAATCAAAGATTGTCCCAGGGTCTCCAATGAGGTAGATTGTAGTTCAGGTAGTATTCCGTGCAGACCAGTGATCAGCCCATACACGAACACTATCCTACATACCAGGGACAATTTAAAATTTGCAGATGCCAATTTTCCTACAAGACCGACACGTCTTTAGAGTGTGGGAGGTAACTGGGGCACCTGGAGAAAACCCAGTCTCAAGGAGAATGTACAAATTCCGTACATACATCACCAATAGTCAGAATCGAACCCAGGGCTCTGGCGCTGTAAGGCAGCAACTCTACCGCTGCGCCGCCATGCAGCCCCTTTCCTCGCCCCAAAAAAACAGAAGAGCAAGCTGTTGTTGAAATAAAAATAAATTATAGGAACTCAGGTAATGATAAGAGATTTAGATACAAGGAATTGCAGATGCTGGTTTGCAACAAAAGACAAAGTGCTTCAGTAACTCAGCAAACTTTGGAAAGGGTGCAGAGGAGTTTGGCAGAATGACGTCTGGATTGGGGAGCATTAGTTACTTAGTTACTTGGGTTCATTTATCTGGAAGGGGAGACCTGATAGAAGTATATAAAATTAGAGGCATGGACAAGGTAGACAATCAGAATGTTTTCCCAGGATGGAAAACCCAAACACTAGAAGGTATAATTTTAAGATGTGAGCGGCAATGTTTAAAGGAGATGTCCGCGGCAAGTTTTTCTTTTACAACAGAAAGGTGGGTGCCTGGAACGCACTGCTATGGATGGTGGTGGATGTAGATACGACAGTGGTGATTAGAAACATAGAAAAATAGGTAGAGTAGGCCATTCAGCCCTTCAAGCCAGCACCACCATTCAACATCCAGTGAATTGGCTTCCACTGTCTTCTGTGGCAGAGAATTCCGCAGATTCATAACTCACTGGGTGAACATTTTTTACCTCATCTCAGTCCTAAATGGCCTACCCCTTATTCCTAAACTGTGACCCCTGGTTCTGGACTCCCCCAAAATCGGGAACATTCTTCCTGCATCTAGCCTGTCCAATCCCTTAAGAATTTTATGTTTCTTTAAGATCCTTCTAAATCCTTCTAAATTCCAGTAAATACAAGCCCAGTCGACCCATTCTTTCATCATATGTCAGTCCCGCCATCCCGGGGATTGACCTGGTAAACCTGGTGAGCTGGTGAAGCTTTCTTTCATGCTCTTTTTCCCCCCTCTCAATTAACCCCTTTATCTTCCTCTGATGAGTTCTAAATTTCTCCCAGTCCTCCGGTTTGTTGCTTCCTCTGGCCAATTTATATGCCTTTTCCTTGGATTTAACACTATCCTTGATTTCCCTCGTTAGCCACGGTTGAGCTGTCTTCCCCACTTTATTTTTTCTCCAGACAGGGATGAACAATTTTTGGAGTTCATCCATGCGGTCTTTAAATCTTTGCCATTGCATCTCCACCGTCAACCCTTCAAGTATAATTTCCCAGTCTATCCTAACCAATTCCCATCTCATACCTTCTAAGTCTCCTTTTTTTAAAATTCAGGACCCTAGTCTCTGAATTAACCATGTCACTCTCCATCCTAATGCAGCATTCCACCATATTATGGTGACTGTTGCCAAAGAGGCTCTACATTAAAGATCGCTAACTAATCCTTCCTCATTACACAATACCCAGTCCAGGATGGCCTGCCCTCTGGTCGATTCTTCTACATATTGGTTTAAAAAACCAACCCTTACACGCATCCCTAATTTCCTGCTTGATGCTATCCCCAACCTCCCTACTGCTGTTTGGTGTCTGTATACAACTCCAACAAGCATTTTCTGCCCTTGGCTATTTCGCAGTTCTACCCATACTGATTCTACAACATCCAAGCTAATGTCTCTCCTTGCTATTGCGTTGATCTCCTCTTTAACCAGCAATGTCACCCCACCTCTTCTTCCTTCCTGAATATCGAATACCCCTGAATGTTTAGCTCCAGCCTTGATCACCCTGGAGCCATGTCTCCATAATTCCAACTATATTATATTCCTTAACTACTAACTGCACATTCAATTCATCCACCTTATTACGAATGCTCCTCGCATTAAGGCACAAAGCTTTCAGGTTTGTTTTTCTTATCTCCCTTCTACCTTTTGCTTCTGTCCTCCTTTTATGGCCCTCTGTCTCCTTGAATTGGTTCCCATCCCCTTGCCCTGTTGTTGAAACGTGACCTTTCCTACACTCTCTTTGATGTTAACTGCACGCATACGCTTCCACGTTGTTGACTCCACCCCCCAACTCCCCCCTCCCCCCAATGTTTAGTTTAAACACATCCCCCCCCTTGTAGCACTAGCAAACCTGCCTGCCAGAATGTCAGTCCCCTTCCAATTAAGGTGCAACCCGTCCCATTTGTACAGGTCACCCCTGCCCCAGAAGAGATCCCAGTGATCTAGAAATCTAAATCCCTGCCCCCTGCCCAACCTCGCAGCCACACATTCAGATCCCCTATCTTCCTATTCCTACCCTCACTAGCACGAGGTACTGGAAGCAACCCAGAGATAACCACCCCAGAAGTCCTGCTTTTCAGCCTCCTACCTAGTTTTCTATACTCACGTTGCAGAACCTCCTTCCTCTTCTTACCCACGTCATTTGTGCCTACATGCACAACTACTTCCGGCTGCTCACCTTCCCTCAAGGATGTTCTGAAGTCGGTTTGCGATGTCTTGGACCCTGGCACCAAGGAGGCAACACACCATCCTCAAGTCTCGCCTGTCGCCACAGAATCTCCTGTCCGCACCTCTGACAATGGAGTCATCCACCCACCACGATGGCTCTGCCTGACGTTAGTCTCGCTGGTCGAGCCTCAGCGCCAGGATTCCGAGTCATAGACCTGTCCGCCACTCGGACTGGAAGCGTCGTCTGCCCCGACAGCTCCCATGAAGGTGTACCTGTTTTTAAGAGGTACTTCCACAGAGGTCTCCTGCACCTGTTTCATCTCCTTCCTTTCCATCTCTAACCGTTGCACCTCCTGTACTCTTGGAGTGACGACCTGACTGTAGGTCCTGTCCAGGAAGCATTCATCTTCCCGAATGGACTGCAGGTCATCCAGCTGCTGCTCCAGTTCGCTAACTCGGTCCCTGAGGAGCTACATCTTGACACAGTTCCCACAGGTGTAGTGGTCAGTGACACCAGCAGTGCCCCTGACTTCCCACATCCTGCAACAAACACACTGCAATAACATTCCTGCCATCACAAGTTTAAATATTTAAATCAAACACACAACTAGCCTCCTCGCCTCAGACTCTTGAGCCAAAGACTTACACTTTAACTCTCCAAGGCACTTCACCTCAACAAGGTCGCTCGCAACAGGCCGCTCCGCTACACCTGAACTTAATTTTATCTAATCGTTCCGCTACTTTCAAGGTAATTGCCGCGGGCTGTGTCTTGGCGCTCCTTTTAAAGCTCTCGAACTTTACTCACCTAGGAGAAAGTCTTCCTTCAGCCAATCCACTCACTCGCTGATTTTTGGATAGGCACATGGATATGCATGGATTGGGGAGGCATGGATCACATGCAGGCGGACGTGCGATGGCCATGGCACAGACTTTGTGGGCAGAAGGGCTTCTTCCTGTGCTGTACTGTTCTATGTATAGGAAGGAGCTGCAGATGGTGGTTGCTCTATGTTCTATGTAAGTTTGTCTTACATTTGTCCAGTCTGAAGAAGGGAACGTTGCCTGCCCATTCCCTCCACAGATGATGCTTGACCTGCTGAGCTTGTGTTAATCTTGGGATTCCAACATCTGCCATTCCTTGAAATTGGATGTGTCTGTATTGCAGGTGAGCAAAGGGGGACTATAGGGGCCCGAGGGAGGAGCTGGCCAAAGTTGACTGGAAAGGGACCCTAGCAGGACCCTGACAGTAGAATGGCAATGGCAGGAATTTCTGTGAATAATCCGGAAGATGCAGGATCTTTTCATTCCAAAGAGGAAGAAAGATTCTAGGGGGAGAAAGAGGCGACTATGACTGACAAGGCAAGTCAAGGACAGTATAAAACTAAAAGAGAAGGCATATAACACAGCATAGATTAGTGGGAAGTCAGAGGATTGGGAAGCTTTTAAAGGACAACAAAAGGTAACTATAAAGGCAATACGGGGAGAAAAGATGAAATACGAAGGTAAGCTAGCAAATAATATAAAAGAGGATAGGAAGAGTTTCTTCAGTTGTATAAAGTGTAAGAAAGAGGCAAGAGTGGAAGATGGACCACTGGAGAATGATGCAGAAGTGATTTTGTGGAATAAAGAAATGGCAGAGGAGTTGAATAATTTTTTTGCATCAGTCTTCACAGTGGAAGACACCAGCAACGTGCCTGAAATTCAAGAGAGTCAGGGGTGGTAGTTAGTGCTGGCTATTACTAGGGAGAAGGTCCTTGGGAAGCTGAAAGGGCTGAAGGTGCATGAGTCACCTGGATCAGACGGACTGCCCCCTCGGGTTCACAAAGAAGTGGCTTTTGAGATTGTGGAGGCATTGACAGTGATATTTCAAGAATCACTAGAGACAGGAGAGTTCCCAGATGATTGGAAAATTGCACAAGATGGGAGCAAAGCAGAATAGTGGGAACTATAGGTCGGTTAGTCCGACTTCGGTGGTTGGTAAGATTTTAGAGTCCATTGTAAATGGATGAGGTTACGGAGTACTTAGAAGTTCACGATAAAATCATGGCTTTCATGAAGTCAGCAGGGCTTTGTGAAGGGGAGGTCTTGCTTGACAAATTTGGTGGAATTCTTTGAAGAAATAAATTAGCAGGACAAAGGAGAGTCAGTAGATGTTGTTTACTTAGATTTTCAGAAAGCCTTTGATGAGGTGCCAGTGATTAGCGGAGTTCCGCAGGGATCGGTGCTGGGGCCACTACTCTTCACATTGTATATTAATGATTTGGACGAAGGGATTGAAGGCTTTGTGGCCAGGTTTGCGGATGATACGAAAATAGGTGGAAGGGCAGGTAGTTTAGAGAAAGCAAGGACCTTGCAGAAGGACTTGGACAGGTTAGGAGAGTGGGCAGAGAAGTGGCAGATGGAATATAGCGTCACAAAGTGTGGAGTCATGCATTTTGGTAGTAGGAATAAAGGCATAGACTATTTTCTAAATGGGGAGGGAATCCAGAAATCGAAGGTGTAAAGGGACATGGGAATGCTGGTGCAGGATTCCCAAAAAGGTTAATCTGAAAGTCGAATCGGTAGTAAAGAAAGCAAACTCAATGCTTGCATTTATTTCAAGAGGGCTTGGATACAAAAACAGGGATGTAATGCTGAGGCTCTATCAAGCGCTGATCAGGCCGCAATTGGAATATTGTGACCAGGGATGTGCTGGCTCTAGAGAGGGTCCAGAGGAGGTTTACAAAGATGATCCCAGGAATGAGGAGGTTAACCTATGATGAGCATTTGTTGGCACTGGGCCTGTAGTCGATGGAGTCTAGAAGAATGAGGGCGGGGGGGGGGGGGGGAATCTCATTGAAACATACAGAGTAGCAAAAGGATTGGGTAGAGTGGATGTGGAGAGGATGTTTCCACTAGGAGGGAGAGTCTAGGACTAGACCTCATAGCCTCAGAATTAAAGGACGTTCTTTCAGGAAGGATGAGGAGAAATTTCGTTAGAGGGTGGTGAATCTGTGGAATACTTTGCAACAGAAGGCTGTGGAGGACTAGTCAGTGGATATTTTTAAGGCAGAGATAGATAGATTCTTGATTAATACAGGTATCAGAGGTTATGGAGAGAAGGCAGGAGAATGGGGTGAGGAGGGAGAGATAGATCAGCCATGATTGAATGGCGGAGTAGATTTGATGAGCCGAATGGCCTCATTCTATCCTATCACCTATGACCTTGTTTCTCCTGGGATTATGGAGGATATGGCTAAGTGCACATGCAAAAAAAATCTCAGTAATGTGAGGCAATTTTTCAAGGGAAAAATAAACCTTACTTCCCCTATAGGAACGTGCTCCATCTCTTCTCATATTTGAAGACCTCCACGAGACCCTTCTCTCTGAAGACGACATCGGTCTCATCTGAGAACAACACTGAATCTCCTATCGAATGCTACCTTGAGTTGATCCTTTGATGTAGCTGATACTTGCTTCAACATAAGTGCTGCGGGAATATCTGTGGAAGAGCAACAACATACTTCAATGCATAAAGGAGGCACAATTTAGTTTAGTTTAGTATAGTGTAACGTGTACTGCGGTACAGTGAAAAGCTTTTGTTTGGATGCTATTCAGTCAAAGAAGATTAGGTGACGTTTCGGGTCGATATCCTTCTTCAGTCTGAAGAAGGGTCTCGACCCGAGAAGTCACCTATTCCGTTTCTCCAGAGTTGCTGGCTGACCCACAGACTTACTCCAGCTTTTTGTGTTTATCTTCGGTGTAAACCAGAATCTGCGGTTTTCTACACAAAAAGACTATACATTAATATAATCAAGCCGTCCACAGTGCATAGTTTAGTTTAGTGTGATATGTACCGAGGTACAATGAATAGCTTTTGTTGTGTGCTAATCAGGCAGCGGAAAGACTATATATGATTACAAAGAGCCGTCCAGTGTAGATGCATGACAAAGGTGCAAGATAAAGTCCAATAAGATCAAATTAGATAGTCCGAGGGTCTCCAATGGGATAGATGGTAGCTCAGGACCACTCTCTAGTTGTTGATAGAATAGTTCAGTTGCCTGATAACAGCTGGGAAGAAGCTGTCCCCAAATTCGAAGGTGTGCATTTTCACACTTCTGTATGCAGTAGAGCTGCTGTCTCTCGGGTGTTGTCTGGAGTTTGCATGTTCTTCTTGTGACCGCGTGGGTTTCCTCCAGGTGCTCTGGTTTCCTCCCCCATCCCAAAGACATGCGGGTTTGCAGGTTAATTGGCCTCTGTAAATTGCCCCTAGTGCGTAGGGAGTGGATGGGAAAGTGAGATGACATAGAATTAGTGTGGAAGGGTGATCGATGATTGGCATGGACTCGGTGGGCCTAAGGGCCTCTTTCCATGCTGTATCTCTAAACAAAACTGGACCCAGTGCCCTTAAGCTTGCGTAATAAATTGAAATGAACCATATAAAGACTAAAAGTGCTGGAGGAACTCAACGGGTCAGGCAGCATCTCTGGAGAACATGGATAGGTGACATTTCGGGTCGTGATCCTCATTCAACCTGATGGTCGTGGGGGGAGAAAGCTGGAAGAGAGGTGGGGACGGGACGGGACAAAGCCTGACCAGTGATTGGTGGATACAGGTGAGGGAAGCTTAGATTGGCAAATGGTTGGACAGAGATGAAAAGACCATCTACAAATCAAACCCAGGTCTTCTATATTCACCTATCACTGGCCAGGCATTGTACTGTCCTCATCTCTCTTTCATCTTTCTCCCCCGATGGTCCCATTCATGGTACTCATGGAAGTCCATCAGCGCACCCTGACTAATATTTATGTTAATATTCGCTAATATTCTAGTTGAAATTCCTAAATTCCATTATTTCCCCGAAGCGCTCACCAAATACACTCAAGACGTACAGTTTTGTAGGTTAATTGGCTTAGTAGAAGTGCAAATTGTCCCCAGTGTGCGTGCGTGTGGGATAGCGTTAGTACGCGGGGATCACTGGTCGGCGCAGACTCGGTGTGCCGAAGGGCCTGTTTCCGTGCTGTATCTCCAAAACTAAAACAAAAGACACTTACGTCTTTTCAGTGCATTGCACACAGAGGTTTCGCACGCTGAAAGGAACAGCAATACGTTCTGAGACTTCAGGTATTCCGAAGGGTCATGTCCATTCAAGAAGCAAAATCTGCTAACGTCCAAACCTACAAAAGAAACGCAACATGTGGAGCTAAGTCTGGAATAAGGACCAACAGGTTAAGCTTTCAGAGTGAGATCCTGCTACTCACTCTGTTTTTAGATTCTTATTTCTGAAGTGAGTGGATGCAAATTCAAGACTCACTACATACGTCTATCTACCCACTACACAGACCCAAGTTCAAAATTAAGATGTGTAAGACGGAACCGCACTTGCTGGTTAAACACCCAAGATAGTCACAAAATGCTGGAGTTTTTCAGCGAGTCAGGCAGCATCTCTGGAGCGAAGGAATGGGTGACGTGTTGGGTTGGACCCCTCCCCCTTCAGACTGAAAGATGGTGGTGGGAGGGCAGAACCAGAGGGGGAAGAACAGATAGGGGGAGAGGGAGGGCTTTTGGAAATTATGTTGTAAAGATGAACATAAAGATGACCCAGAGGCAGAGGAATCACGAACCAGGGGACAGAGGTTTAAGGTGATGGGGAGTATTTAATAGGAACCCAGGGCCAGATTTAGATGAAGAGAGGCCCCCCCCAATCCCCCACAACGAGAGGAAGATGGAAGAGTCCACCACATTGACACTGATGTGCAGCCGAGAGTGGCCAATGAGATAAGGGCCGGAAAGCCGCGCTATTTATTTATTGCCAGTGCTAGTGTCGAGTTATCAGCATAAAACACTATTATTCTGAAATGGAGGGCAAGGAAAATAACTGAAGTGTTGTTTAGAGACGACAGTGCTTCATGACAGCATATGTAAGAAAGGCTTATGACAGTGTCAGAAATATTATACACCAGGCCCGTACGAAGCTTTTCAAAAAGGGGGGTGGCATGGCAGGATTACAAAAATTGTATGTGAAATAATTGCACGCGGTGCATATCACAAGCGTGAAGCTCAAAGACCCTTGCGGCCGGTGTCAAATAAAATACTGTAAGTTTTTGCAGGAAATAAAACCTTTTTTTAGAAAATGTTTTGTGTGATTTGATTGCCTGTTACTGTTCGACTCTGTTAGTGTGTGCACATTAAAAATATGATGCAAAATGAAAGTCACAAACTATGGAATTCATATTTTTCAGTATTGTTATCAAGGAAAAGAAAGCAGTTTCAATTGTTTGATATTATTCATATGGAGGAGAAAATACAATTGCTCTAAAACCTACCTTAATTTTGCAATCTCACTAAAGATAATCCCATTTTCCCTCTCCCCCTCCTCCTTTCCTCTCCCTCTCCCTCTCTCCCTACCGTCTCTTTCTCCCCCCTCCCCCTCTCCCCCTCCCTCCTCTGTCACAACCCCCCCTTTCCCCCTCTCACATCCCCCCTTCTCCCTCCGGCTCTCTCTCCCTCCCACGCAGCCAGGCTCCAACTCTGCGCCGCAGACACCGCAGCCTCCCCTTCCCCCCAGCCCGGAGAAACGGGCACTCCCGCAACGCAATATTCCACTACTTACCTGGAGTAGGCACCTAGGATCTTTGGTAGACACGAGGCATTGAGGTGATTGTGTGGAGTGCAAATGGAGATCTGAACCCGCATGGGCCCACTGCGCACGTGCGGAGAGACAGCGCCATTTTGCGTCGCTACTGCGTCACCGGCTTCCGCCAACTGCGCAGGAGGAATTTTTTCCCCCAAAACTCCCAGCGGGCCGGAACCAGAATTTTGGGTGATTTCCGTCAAAGTGGAAACGCTGTTAGCGCTCCAATTTTCTTTTTCTCTGGATTTTTTTTACTCTGGGGAAAAAAACACTTTGGCCAGAGGCCCCCTAGATCTCGTTGCCCTAGGCTTCAGCTTATGAAGCCTATAGGTAAATCCGGCCCTGTAGGAACCTGAGGGGTAACTTTTTTTTACTTTGTAGTTTAGTAGGTATATGGAATGGATGCAGATACTATCACAACCTTTAAAAAAAACCTGGATAGGATAGGTTTGGAGAGATATGTGCCAAAAGCAGATAGGTGGGACTAGAATATAAAGGGTGTGTTGGTTGGCATGTGCAAGTTGGGCCGAAGGGCCTGTTTTCATGCTGTATGAATCTATGAGCCTATAATATTTACAAAGAGGAACAGAGGTAGCTCTCCAGTTTGTTGTATAACATTTGCAGTCACTGTCTCACAGCGCAATGACCTGGGTTTGATCCTGACCTTAGGTGCTGTCTGTGCGGAGTTTGCACTTTCCTCCTGTGATCGTGCGAGTTTCCTCCAGGTGCTCTGGCTTCCTTCCACATCCCAAAACCCGTGCGGTTTTGCAGGTAAATTGGCCTCTGTAAATAGCCCCCAAGTGTGTAGGGTGTTGGGGCCAAGTGGGATAACATAGAACTAGTATGAATGGGTGATCGATGGTTGGCATGAACATGTGGGTCAAAATGCCTACTTCAATGCTGTATCCATGCCTAAATGAGGAGTGCAGAAGGGGATACTGGAAGCAGCGCCAGACACACCTAAAATCCTAAGGTGCCAGCTTGTAGTGATGTTGTAATGCAGGAAAACTCCATGCTAACCTGCAAAAACTGTGTAAAACTGACAGAATGACACAAGGAACTGCAGATGTTGGAATCTGGAGCAATACACCAAGTGTTGTGGAGCTTCAGTGAGCCCCTCAGTCTGGAATGGGCCAGTCGGCAACAGTTCCTCCAACACTGTGTTTTGTTCAAGATTCCTGCATCTGCAGTTCCTTGTAACTGCACGAGTTGTTTTACAATAGGCAGAGTTGTGTGACCGACAAATCAGCAGTCAACTGACCTACTACATGAATGATGGTGGTCAAGTCAAATTGAGATTATTGTGATTTGCAGAAGTATTGCTGCAACAGAAATCTCGCTTGCAGCAGCATCACATGCACATAGATTCAGACAACATAAAAATACACATATTATACATAAATTACAAATAAATTCCACAGACAGTGAAATTGTGAGCAGTTTTGTGCCCATATCTGAGGATGGATTTGCTGGCAATGGAGAAGGTCCAGAGGAGGTTTACGAGAATGATCCCAGGAATGATTGGGTTAACATATGATGAGTGTTTGACGTCTCTGGACTGCACCCACTGGAGTTTAGAAAGATGAGGAGCTACCTCACTGAATCTTACCGGAATAGTGAAAGGCTAGGATAGAGTGGATGTGGAGAGGATGTTTCCACTAGTTGGAGAGTCTAGTATCAGAGGGTACCCACCTCAGAATAAAAGGACATACCTTTAGAAAGGAGATGAGGAGGAATTTGTTTAGTCTTTAGGTGGTGAATCTGTGGAATTTATTGCCACTGACAGCTGTGGAGGTCAAGTCTCCACCCTCAGGGGGTGGTGGAGGCTGGTTCTCTGGATACTTTCAAGGGAGAGATAGATAGGGCTCTTAGAGATAGCGGTCGGGGGATATGCGGAGAAGGCAGGAACGGGGTACTGATTGTGAATGATCAGCCGAATGGCCTACTCCTGCACCTATTGTCTAAGTCAGTGGATATTTTTAAGGCGGAGATTGACAGGTACTTGATTGGTAAGAGTGTCAAGGGTTATGGGGACAAGGCAAGCTATTGGGGTTGAGAGGGAAAGATAGATTAGCCATGATTGAATGGCAGAGCAGACTCGATGGGTCAAATGGCCTACTTCTGCTTCTGTGACTTATGAACATGAAGAAAAAGACTGTGCCGTAAATAAGACATCAGTGCACGAACGCAACTAGAAAACTAGTCCATGATAGTGCAAGAAGTGGTTCATAGTGTTCCATTGCTGAGGTAGGATTAGGGTTGTGTGGGTCGGTTCGAGAAACTGATGGTTGTAGGAATGTAGCTGTTCCTGAACCTGGTGGTGAGGTATATGTTCCAAAACCACACGGTAAGGTGACTGCAGTAATGTTTCCAAAAAATAAATAATTTAACGTACTTAAAGTTACTCGTTATTTAAAAGTGATGTGTGAAGTAATCTATGGAAGAATACTTCTCAATAGTTTTATATTCCTCTTCACAAAATGCGAAAGTCACATTGCAAAAGAGGGTAAAATGCCGTCTTGTAAAAATCAATGTGTGGATGGAACATAGAACAGTACAGCAAAGGAACAGGCCCTTCGGCCCACAATGTCCATGCCGAACACGGTGCCATAACTAAACCAATCTCGTCTGCCTGCACGTGATCCATATGCCCCCATTCTCTGCATAACCATGTGTCTATCATCAACTGTTCTGTTGTGTTGTACTGACTCACCATAATAATTTACACTCTTAATGATCCGTACTCCTCCCACAGCGCTGTGAGTTGATAGGAGAATAATTTGAAAGAGTTGCTTTTCTTCGGGATTCAAGCCCAGTAATCTTTCATTGACCATGTGAGTAGCCTAGAAGAGACAATAATGGGAAGTAAACTGCACTCACAAAGTGTGTATGATTACGCAACTATCATTTACTGTTATTGTAAAAATTAACTGAGTGTTCACTTAAAGTCAAACATTATTAATAAATAAAAGGCTTAGCACATCAAGTCAAAATCACACAATTAATTTGGTTAAAATGAAATACTAATTTAATTTAGTTTAGCACAGAGCAACTGCACGGAAACAGGCCTCTCGTCCCACTGAGTCCACGCCGACCATTGATCGCCTGTTCACACTAGTTCGATGTCATCCCACTTTCTTATCCACTCGCGACACATTAGGTGCAATTTTACAGAGGCCAATTAACCATAAGCCTGCACGTCTTTGGGATTTGGAGGGAAACCGGAGCACCCACATGGCCACGGGGAGAACGTGCAAACTCCACACAGACAGACAGACAGATAGCACCCGAAGTCAGGATGGAACCTGGTTCTGTGGTGCTGTGAGGCAGCGGCTCTTCCAGCTGCGCCACCGTAGTTGCACTGAATATGATGGTGGATATTCCGAGAGGTTGTTTATTTTTTTGTTATGGTGGTACAGGGTTAATAACATTTCTTGCTGTTCTTTAAATATTACCAGGGGACCTTGAACACAAAGCACTGGAACAAACAGGCAGTGCTTCCAGTATGACAGCTGATGATGGTGAGTTCTCTAGAGAATACAACACAGGCAGCACTACAGCAACATTCACCTGGATTCTGAGCTCTGGAGCATCCACAGGGCTAAAAAATTCTCATCTCTTTGGGACTTGTCACCTTTCTTAACAAATATCGCTAGTATCAGATACCTGCAGGCCTGGACAGAGTAAATGTGGAGAGGATGTTTTACCATCAATGGGAGAGTCTAGGACCAGAGGCCGCAGCCTCAGAATAAAAGGACGTACCTTTAGAAAGGAGATGAGGATGAATTTCTTTAGTCAGAGGGTGGTGAATCTGTGGAATTCATTGCCACAGATGTTGTGGGAGCCATGTGGAGTCAATGGATATTTTAAGGTGAAGATTGACAGGTTCTTGATTAGTGAGGGTGTCATAGCTTATGGGGAGAAGGCAGGGGAATGGTTTTGAGAGGGAAAGATAGATCAGCCATAATTGAATGGTGGAGTAGACTTCGTTGGCCGAAAGGCCTAATTCTGCTCCTATGAACTGTAACACTAATTTTAAAAGTGTTATGGGCCTGTCCCACTTTCACGACCTAATGCATGACATTTTTTACTCGTGGACATTTTTCATCATGTTGAAAAAACGCCCGACCTACTTGATGCAATGAAAACCTACGACTAGCATCATGGCCTGCTACGACCTACCTACGACCTTGTGACGACAATGCTGCGAGTATGAGTCAAGGGCAAACTTGGCAGAGGTCGTGAATTAGGTCGTGAAAGTGGGACAGGTCCTTTACATTTTAATTTTTTTAATCTTTTAAATCTCAAAAAAAAATTCTGACCGTCTCCCCTGCCAATGCCACTCATAATGTTATTTACATCTGTCAGGTCTCCCCTCAATCTATGGTGAAACAGAGAAAGCAATCCAAGTTTGTCCAACCTCTCCTAAATCTAATACCCTCTAGTTTAGTTTAGAGATATAGTGTGGAAACAGGCCCTTTGGCCCAACAAGTCTGCAATCACCCATATACTAGTTTCATCCTGCACTCTGGGGACAATTTACAGAAGACAATTAAACCACAAACTTGCATGTCTTTGGAGCGTGGGAGGAAACCGGAGCATGCTGAGAAAATTCACGCAATCACAGGGAGAACGTGCAAACTCCACACAGATAGCACCCGTGGTCAGGATCGAACCCGGGTCTCTGGCGCTGCATGGCAGCAACTCTACCGCTGCGCCACAAAGTGCGGACTCCTCTACATTCCAGCATTCCACTAATCCAGACTGCATTCTGATAGACCACCACTGCGCCCTCTCCACATCCTTAATATATTGGGGCCAAGATTGTCAGCAATAAATAAAAACAAGAGATTTTAAAAAAAATCAACACTATAAAACATTGGACATCAGAAAGAGGCTCTTGAAAATCATTCAATTGGGCAACAATGCTTTTATGTTGGCATGTGAAGACAGCAGAGCAAAAATGTTGGCACATGGGACTGAGGAAGTGAAAAATGGTGAGGCAGAGACCACATGACAATGACTGATCAAGCTTCAAGTCAAGACAAGTCAAGAGAGTTTATTGTCATGTGTCCCGGATAGGACAATGAAATTCTTGCTTGCTGCAGCACAACAGAATATTGTAGGCATAAATACAGAACAGATCAGTGTGTCTATATACCATAGACCATATATATATATATATACACATAAATAAACAGATAAAGTGCAATATCTGTTATAGTTCAGAGTTTGTTTGAAGTTGTGTTTAATAGTCTGATTAGTCACAACAGATTGGGGGAGAGAATGGAAGGTTGGGCAGGAACCTTCCACTGCAAGATATTAGTAGAAACATGGAACTGCAGATGCTAGTTTACCAAGGAAATACACAAAGTGCTGGAGTAATTCAGCAGGTCAGGCAACATCTCTAGAGAGCATGGACTAGTGACGTTTCTGATCGGGACCCTTCTTCAGAAACTAGTGACACTTGAGAAGACACATGAAACTTGCAAACCTCTTCCCCCTACGTTTTAAAGAAAAAGGCCAAATTAAGTGGTATGAGTAAGCGTGAGAATAAAAAACATAAGGGTGGGAAGTGCAGCACAGTGGCGCAGCAGTAGAATTGCTGCCTTACAGCTCCAAAGACCCGAGTTAGATCCTGACTACGGGTGCTGTCAGAACAGAGTTTGCACGTTTCTCTGTGACCCCGTGGGATTTCTTTGGGTGCTCGGGTTTCCTCCTACACGCCATAGACATACAGGTTTGTATGTTAGCTGGCTTCTGTAAAAGGTACTGCAGATGCTGGAATCTTGAGCAGAACACAAAGTGCTGGAGGAACTTATTAGGACAGGGAGCATCTGTGGGTGGAATAGACAGATAAAGTTTCATTTTTCAGACACTAATAAAGGATTCTGACCCTAAATGTCATCTGTCCACTCCCTCTACATGTGCTGCCTGATCCGCTAAGTTCTTCCAACACTTTGTGTTTTGTTCATCCAGAACACAGTGTATAAGAGCTTTTGAAGAAAAGGGGAACAATTTAAACTCAGGAGTGGCGTGAAGTTGCAATAGTGACCCACTATACACACCATGGACACCCCAGATACCATTATGACTTGTCCATTTAAATATAAGTTGTTTTTTAACAAGAAGGTAGACAATATGCTGAAGTAACTCAGTGGGACAGGCAACATCTCTGGAGAGAAGGAATGGGCGATGTTTCGGGTCGAGCCCCTTCTTCAGATTGTTTTTAGTACTTAGTTTTTAACACTAGTTTTTAATGCTGTGGAGGGCATTGTAGTGTCTAGGAATTCCAATAATGGGAACTGAACAAAAGTTCATTAAAAATTCCGTGGACAACTGAATTGAATTGTGGGTGGTACGGTGCACAGCAGTAGAGTTTTGCCTCAGCGCTAGAGACCCAGGTTCAATTCTGACTACGGGTGCTGTCTATATGGAGTTTGTACGTTCTCCCTGTGACCATGTGGGATTCCCCCGGGTGCTCCAGTTCACTCCCACATTCCGGAGCTGTGCAAGTTTGTAGGTTAATTGGTTTCTGTAAATTGCCCCTGATGTAGAATGTAAAACTGGGATAACATAGAACTTGTATGTCGGCATAAACACGATGGGCCAAAGGGCCTGTTTCCATGCTGTATGTCTAAACTAAACTGCAGGCACAAATTAATGGTGATATACAACAGTGACTTCAGATCCAGGTAATTTACATTTAATGTCTTTAACACAAAATTCCAATTTAAGGATGGAAAAAAAAAACACCAAGCAGAAAAGATTTCAACTGAGGAGAGAAAAAACAGAGACGTCCAACAAAAATAATGGGCTAATGGGCTAAGGGCATTGAAAGTGATATCAAACAGAAGCTAAGCGTGAAAGCTCTTTACAAATCATGTCAACAAAAGAACAAACTGACAAGGAGAAACAAGAGGTAGTCAATCAGCAAGTGCTAGGCCGTTCCTATCATCGGAATGGGAAAGGGAGAGAAGCTCTTGATGAGGGGGGTCAAGATCTAATAGGAACCCGAGGGGAAACTTGCTCACTTCAAGGGTGATGAGTATATGGAATGAGCTGCCAGAGGAGGTAGTTGAGGCAGGTACTATAACAGCATTTAAAAGACACGGACAGATACATGGATAGGAAAGGAAAGGATATGGGCCAAATGCAGGCAAATTGGACTATCTTAGATAGGGTATCTTGGTCCAACTGGATGAGTTGGGCCAAGAGCCTGTTTCTGTGCTGTACGACTCGATGAGGCTTTTGCAGGAATCTCACAACAGTAAAAACCTGCCAGTGTGCCACTCTGAATTAAAGTGTTGAAGGCTGGCATTGGAAGGGGGCCATGAGAGGTAACGCGAGGCATGTAGAGAACTTACCCTGACGAATGGAAAAACAATCCCTTCCTTCAGAGGGATGTCTTCATTGCTGATCTGGTTATTGAGGAATTCGTCAGGCCCTTCTGTCATGAATAATTCGTGCTCTTCATCCATATCAAAGAGAGCCCGAACTGAGATGGCGATTGTTACGGCCATGGATGAGTCTTTCTGCACAGAGAGAGACGGGATGGGAAGAAAGAGACTTTAATACCTTTAATATTTACACAAAAAAAGTCCTCCCCACTCTTATCTCAGAAACACCCCATAATCTGATGAGGGAAAGGAGTCAGATCACAACCTCTTTTAATGTAGTTTAGTTTACAGATACAGTGTGGGAACAGGCCCTTTGGCACACCAAGTCTGCGCCGACCAGCGATCACCGCACACTAACGCTATCCTATACACACAAGGGACGATTTACAATAATACAAAGCCAATTAGCCTACAAACCTGCACGCCTTTGGAATGTGGGAGGAAACTGGAGTACCTGGAGAAACCCCACGAAATCACGGGGAGAACGTACAAACTAGACAGACAGCACCCCAGGTCAGGATCGAACCCGGGTCACTGACACAGCAAGGCAGCAACTCAACCGCTGCGCCACCGTGCCATCCAATTCTTGTATTTGGAGTACTAAACTCTGTTGGGTTGTACGATGCAATGGAATTGGGAACCCTCAATATAATGAGATATGTACACACAAGAAACCACAGATGCTGGAATCTTGCATAGAAGACAATGTTCTGGAGTAACTCAGTCAGGCACCTTCTCTGGAGGACATGGATAGGTGACGTTTCATGTCGGGACTCTTTTTCAGCCTAATGTGGATTACATGCAGGCAGAGGAGATGAGTTTTTTGGCACCATATTCAGCAAGGACATTGTGGGCTGAAGGGCCTATTCTGTATAATCAATGCTTATTTGTTTGTACAATGGCAATAATTCCAATCTCCAACTGGATATGATAGACAGCTGTTTATCTGGACTTGTCACGACTTTGTCTGTGTGGAGTTTGCACGATCTCCCTGTGACCATGTGGGTTTCCTCCACGCATTCTGGTTTCCTTTTTTATCCCAACAGATGTGTGGGTTGGCAAGTTAATTGGCCTCTGTAAATTACCCTATGTATGGGGAATGGATGAGAAAGTGATCGATGGTCGGTGCAGACTCAGTGTGCCGAAGGGCTTGTTTCCATGCTGTATCTCTAAATTAAACTAAAATAAATCAGCTTCACTCATGTAGCTTCATATTACAGTCTTGTACAGTGTTACAGTTATTAGAGTTAGTGAAAACATGATTACAAGTCTCTAATCATTTCTGAAGTCTTAAAAACAGGTTTCAGTGCTTCCAGCTACGTTTTCCTACACACAAGCATGTACAATTAAATAATTCCAACTGACAGAGGTATGTTATTGTTTCTACGGTTAGTCTTTCGCCCTTGTGCATGCATGATAAATATGGCCTTGCTAGCTGTTATCATACATGGTCCCTACAAACATTCAAAACCTCACAAATATCTGCTCTGCTTGTCACAAGAAACCCCCCCCATGAAAACCATGATACTTAGTTTAAGAGACAGCCTTCAGATGCAAAATGAAAATACTCTCATGAACCCCAAAATGCCACCCTCTTATAATATATTCCTTTTCCAGACAGTATTCAAACCAGGTTCTGAGCTGGCAGTCGGTGCTTTGTTCTGAGGAGATTTGTACTGGGGTAGAAGAAGTACTCTTATACAAATAGGGAAATTGGGACAAAATGAGACGAGATGAATTATACACTTTTTAAACATTTATTGTATTTCTTTTTGTCTGTTTATTATATTATCTATTGAGTAACTATGTTTACATAATGTTGTGCTGCTTAAGAATTCCATTGTTCCGTTTCGGGACATATAAAACACTCTTGACTGGGTTACAATTCACAAGTTAAAGGGAACTGCAGATTCCACGTCACATAGAAAAGACCAGACATGATGTATTGGACATGGAGATAAGCCCAAGGATGAATTAAGTTCTCTGTTACATCGTCAAGGAATGGAAATGGTGTTAGCATTGAAGCCTTGTATAAAAATGACAGTGTCTGTGTGCAGTAATCTCATTATCCTGGAGGATTGAGGAGCAGATTCTTCCACACAACCATCAGGCTATTAAACACTACAACTTCCAAAAAAGCTCCATACTACATAGACTTCGGGGCATTGTTTATTTATTTGTCTTTTTTATGTGTGTGTAATAAATGTTTTAATGTGTTTATTTGTCTTTTTTATGTGAGAGAGGGAGAGGGGGAGAGGGGGAACTTTTATTAATTATGGGTTTTACAGGGTACAATGTTTACATATTCTGTTGTGCTGCTGCAAGTAAGTTGTTCATTGTTGTGTTTTGGGACATACGACAATAAAATCCTCTTGACTCGTGAATTACAAGCCCAGGTTTCTCAACATTCAAATACTGAAATTAGTGAGGCCTTTTCTAGTGAACAACTGTACCACAGTTTTCAGTAAATAGAGATAAGATGTGGTTTGGCATTTTAAACTGACACCCGCACAAAAGTGGTTACAAAGCAAGCGGCTAAGTGCAAACATCACAAAACTGAACCACCCAGAACCTACGTCATGGTTTTTATTCACCAGTTATGCTTACGGATGGTGCAATAAGTTGATTACTGTGATGCAGCCAACTGATCAATTTACCTCCAAATTCACACTGGGTTTACTATGAAATAATGTTCCATTCACCACTATATCACTGCTTGCATGGTGCTAGATTCAAGGAAATATCCAGCCACCAACACTTTAAGGGCTGTTTATTTATTCTCAATCCACTGTATTTTAGCCACATTTTCCCACTAAACCTGAAGTAACAGAGGCAATTTTTGGGTGGAAGAAAATCAGCAAACATAGCATAGAACACAGAAAGTGCCGGAGTAACTCAGCGGGTCAGGCAGCATCCCTGAAGATCATGGATCTCCTGAGATGCTACCTGACCCGCTGAGTTACTCCAGCATTTGTGTCTTTCCTTGGTAAATCAGCATCTGCATTTCCTTGTTTCTACACACAAATCCCAAATACAACACAGGAACAGGCCATTTGGCCCACATTGTCTGTGCTGAGCATGATGCCATTAAACTAATCTCCTCTGCCTGCACGTGATCCATTTTGCTCCTTCCCTGCATCGTCATGTGCCTGCCTAAAAGCATCTTAAATGCATGTCTCCACCAACACTCCCTGCACGCATGGATTATTCTCTGAAATGGCTTTTCAAACTACTCAGACCGCAGACAATTAAGGACAAGCATTAATGTGGGACTTGCAGTAATAGTCGTCCAATAACTAAATACATATAAATGTTTTTGATGTTTAATAAGATCTATGGAAGGAAGCCTGTATTATTTTTATATGTAATTGGCAGCAGGAGACAAATGGTGTACCTATAGGGTTGGGTTTTTAGTTTAGTTTAGAGATACAGCACGGAGAAGCCCTTCGGTCCACCAAGTCCGCTCCAACCAGCAATCCCCGTACACTAGCACTATCCTATGCTCTAGGGACAAATTACAATTTTGACTGAAGCCAATTGACCTACAAACGTAAGATAGACACAGAAAGCTGGAGAAACTCAGCGGGGCAGGCAGCATCTCTGGAGAGAAGGAATGAGTGATGTTTCGGGTCTGAAGAAGGGTCTCGACTTGAAACATCACCCATTCCTGCATGGGGTAGTGCTAGTGTACGGGAATTGCTGAGTTACTCCAGTTTTTTGTGCCCATCTTCGGTTTAAACCAGCATCTGCAGTCCTTCCTACACAACCTACAAACCTGTACGTCTTGGTAATGTGGGAGGAACCCGGAGAAAACCCAAGAGACCCAGGTTCGATCCTGACTATGGGTGCTGTCTTAAGGAATTTATATGTTCTCCCCATGACTGTGTGAGTTTCCACTGGGTGCTCCGATTTCCTCCCACATTCCAAAGACGCACAGGTTTATAGGTTTAATAAACTTCTGTAAATTGTTCCTAGTGTGTAGGATAGTGCTAGTTTTTATTTATTTATTTTATATAGATACAGCGCGGAAACAGGCCCTTCCACCCACCAGGTCCGTGCCGACCAGCGATCCCCGCACATTAACACTATCCTACACCCACTAAGGACAATTTTTACATTTACCAAGCCAATTAACTGTCACGCCTGTACGTCTTTGGAGTGTGGGAGGAAACCGAAGATCTCTGAGAAAACCTACGCAGGTCACGGGGAGAACATACAAACTCCGTACAGACAGCACCCGTAGTCGGGATCCCGGGTCTCCGGCGCTGCATTTGCTGTAAGGCAGCAACTCTACCGCTGCGCCACCGTGACTACCATGTACAGGGTGATCGTTGGTCGCACGGAGTCAGTGCGCCGAAGGGCCTGCTTCCACACTGAATCTTGAAAACTATAAACTAAAACCTGCTAATTTACTCCAGCACTCTGTATCTACTTTTGCCAGCAAAGACACTACAGTACAAGAAATACAATATTAATCAATTAAAAATATATATATTAGAAGCATGGAGATGTCTAATTTATCTTTGCACGATGGATTTTTATTGGTTGTGCATTTCCAGCAGATCGATTAATGCATGGCAGGTAATCCCACCCGATGTCTAGCAGATGCATAGAAGTCTACTTATCAGAGAGCTCCTCCTGCTGGTTCAGTTTGCACATTATAACCGAGAGAAGGGAGCTTCAGGATGGAATGCTACTAATGTTAAGGTAATGTTTTGTTTTATTAAGTGGAGGAGTAGCCAAGATGAGATGGAAAAGGCCTCTTATACAGAACATAGAACATTACAGCACAGGAACAGGCCCTTCAGCCCACAATGTCTGTGCCAAACATGATTCCAAGACAGACTAATCTCCTCTGCCTGCATGTGATCCACATCCCTCCATTCCCTGAATATCCATGCGCCAATCTAAAAAACTATTAAATGCCACTTTCGTATCCAAGAAGTGCGTTCCAGGCTCTCACCACCCTCAATGTAAAATAAATTGCTCTGAACATCTCCTTTAAAGTTTGCTTCCCTTGCCTTAAACCTCTGCCCTCTTTGATATTTCTATCCAGGACAAAAGGTTCTGACTGTCTACCCAATCTATGCCTTTCACAATTGTATATACTTCTATCAGGTCTTCCGTCAACCTCCGGCGTTCCAGAGAAAACAATCCAAAGTTCGTTCAACTTTTCCTTTTGTTTAATATCCTCTAATCCCAGCAGCGTGCTCGTAAACCCCTCTGTGCCGAACAAGATGCCAAGACTAACTCTTATTTGTCTGCAGACAATCCATCTCCCTCCATTCCCCGCATGTGTCTATCCAAATGTCTCTTTGCTCTCTTGGGCCTCTTCGACTGTGCCCAGCTCTCTGCCCATCAACATAAATCCCATCTGCCTGCTAGGTACAGTATATTTCCTATGTAAGTGCCTGTTTAAATAAGTCATAAACATAGTGATTGTACCTGAATACACAAGAATCTGCAGATGCTGCAATCCTGAGCAAAACACAAAGAGCTGGAGGAACTCAGTGGGCCAGGCAGCATCCGTGGAGGGTATTGACAGGCAGCGTTTGGGTTGGGATCCTTCTTCAGTAGGGTCCACTTGTCTGAAGAAGGGACTCGACCCGAAATATCGCCTGTCCACTCCCTCCACAGATGCTGCCTGACCTGCTGAGTTCTTCCAGCACTTTGCAAATGTATTTGACTTCACCACCTCCTCTGACAGCAAGGTCCACATTATCATCCACTTTCTGTTACTAAAAACTTTCTGCTCAAATCCCCTTTAAAACTCCTTTTACCACAATGGCACAGCGGTAGATCCGCTGTCTCACAGCGCCAGAGATCCAGGTTTGATCCTGACCTCGGGTGCTGTCTGTGTGGAGTTTGCACATTCTCCCTGAGACTGCATGGGTTTATTCCTGGTGCTCCGGTTTCCTCCCTCAACCGAAAGACGTGCGGTTTTGTAGATAATTGGCCTTTGTAAAATTACCTCAAAATCTGCCAGGAGTGGATGAGAAAGTGGGATAATATAGAACTAGTGCGAGCGGGTGATCGATGGCCGGCGTGGACTCGGTGTGCCGAAGGGACGGGTCTGTTCCCATGCTGTATCTCCAGACCTCAAACCTATGCCCTCTTATTTTAGATATGCCTACTGTGGGAATAAATGATTCTGACTGTCTACCTGATTTTATATCTTTGGACTTTACAGATGCCGCGTGGATACAGGCTTTTCGGCCCACCAAGATCTTGCCGACCAGCGATCACCCCGCACACTCGCACTATTCCACATACTCGGGCCAAATTTCTTCACATAAGCCAATCAACCTACAAACCGGCACGTCTTTGGAATGTGGGAGGAAACCAGTGAAAACCCACAAGGTCACAGGCAGAACGTACAAACTCCGTACAAACAGCACTCACAGTCAGGATCGAACCTGGGTCTCTGGCGCTGTAAGGCAGCAACTCTACTGCTGCACCACTGTGCTGGCCCTCAATATTATGTACATCTATCAGCCTCCTTGATTCCAATGAAATCAAACCTGCCCTATCCAATCTTTTCCCATCATTAAAGCTGGCCAATTCAGGCAACATCCCCCTTCTGCACTCTGTCCAGTTGCAACAGAACGCCCTGACTTATATATTTTATACCTCAACCGTTGAAGGCTAGAATGCCACATGCCTTCTTCACCATCCTGTGGTCTTGAACCACAAGATCCCTCTGTCTATCTTTGTGTCCCACCAAATAATCTATATTACTCAAAGTAAGATCTTGACCGCTTTTGACTCACTGCGATGTGATTTCCGAGAGAACGGCGCCACTTACGGCCGTCATTTTTGGCCACCTCGCTCAGAGCCCCCCTCCGCCGGACTGGACCGGAGGATTTTTCCCATCGATTAAAAATCAGAGAGATATTAATGTTTTAAAAGATTTTGCCATTCTCTCTGCTGCCCCCGTAGGTGGGAGGGGGGAGGGACTATAAAACCCGGAAGTGGTGTGCCCCACTCAGTCTCTGCAAGATGGAGGAAGTGAGAGGGTTACGTCTCTCTGAGCTCTGAATAACACTGAACACATGTCTACTCAACTGTGAGTACCCTTAATGTGGTTTGAAAATGAAAATATGGTTGAAGTAAAAAGGCACTGCAAATGGTTGTTTGGGGGGTTTTGGGTTGAAGTGAAAAGGCACTGCAAATGGTTGTTTGGGGGTTTTGGGTTGAAGTAAAAAAGGCACTGCAAATGGTTGTTTGGGGGGGGGTTGGGTTGAAGTAAAAAGGCACTGCAAATGGTTGTTTGGGGGGTTTTGGGTTGAAGTAAAAAGGCACTGCAAATGGTTGTTTGGGGGGTTTTTGGGTTGAAGTAAAAAGGCACTTCAAATGGTTGTTTGTCTAAACTTGGCAACTTCCTGTTTGCACTATATTGATTTTAGATAAAACGCTACCACTTACTGCTGTGATTTTTGGCCATCTTACTCAGTCCCCCTCTGCTCATCAGGTGCAGAGGATTCTTCCCATCAATGAAAAATAAGTGTTATTAGTGTTTAAAAAATGTTGAGAATCTCTCTCCAGTCAATCACGCCATGAAGGCCACACCTTTTCCAGTGGGAGGGGGAGGGATTATAAAACCCGGAAGTGTGGGTGTGGCTCAGTCTCTGCATGATGGGGGAGGGAGAGGTCACGACTCTGTCTGAGCTGTGAATCAACTGAACACACTGAATGTCTACTGAACTGTGAGTGTGGTGTTTTGTGTGGTTTTATGGTGGTTTCACCCTGCTTGAAATGGTATGAAACTGCATTTGAATGTGGTGGCCTTGCACCCTGCATGAAATGGTATGAAACTGCATTTGATTGTGGTGTCGTTGCACCCTGCATGAAATGGTATGAAACTGCATTTGAATTTGGAGGCCTTGCACCCTCCTTGAAATGGTATGAAACTGCACTTGAATTTGGTGGCCTTGCACCCTGCTTGAAGTGGTAGGAAACTGAACCTGAATTTGGTGGCCTTGCACCCTGCTTGAAGTAGTATGAAACTGCACGTGAATTTTGTGGCCTTGCACCCTGCTCGAAGAGGTAAGAAACTGCACTTGAATTTGGTGGCCTTGCACCCTGCTTGAAATGGTAGGAAAATGGATTTGAATTTGGTGGCCTTGCACTCTGCTTGAAATGGAATTTCAAGGAATAGCCGTGAGTCAACTGCCAGCCCACCAGCCGTGAGTGAGCTGCCAGCACATCAGGCTTGAGGGACTGAGCTGCCACCCCAAGAATCCATTTGGCCCACAATGTCCATACTAGCCCTCTGGAGACCAGTAGTCCCTGCAGCCAACAACACCCATACCAGCGCTCCAGAAAGCCCCCCCCCACCCCCCCCACTGGCCACCAATATTGGAATTGGTGGAGAGGTGGAATATTGCGTCGAGAGACCAGCCCTCCCGTGTGAACATGGGACCCAACGGGTCCCACTTAGTCTAGTGTATACTAGATTAAGTGGGACCCAACGGGTCCCACTTAGTCTAGTGTATACTAGATTAAGTGGGACCCAACGGGTCCCACTTAGTCTAGTGTATACTAGATTAAGTGGGACCCAACGGGTCCCACTTAGTCTAGTGTATACTAGATTAAGTGGGACCCAACGGGTCCCACTTAGTCTAGTGTATACTAGATTAAGTGGGACCCAACGGGTCCCACTTAGTCTAGTGTATACTAGATTAAGTGGGACCCAACGGGTCCCTGTCACACAGGAGGCTTGGTCCCCCAACGCAATATTCAACCACTCACCCATAGCCCCCAACTGCACAGGCGCAGCTCATTTTCCCTCAGCCCTAGCACTCTCTCCCCCTCTTCTTCACCCTCCCTCTTCTTTCCCCTCTCCTTTTCCCTACCCTCAGTCACTCCCTCCCTCCTATCCCTCTATCTCCCACTTCTCACCTCCATATATCCTCCCGACTATCCCTCCTTACCTCCCCCATTGCCATCCTCTCCCTCTTCTCCCCTCTCCCTACCTCCCCCACTCCCCCTCTCTGTTCCCCTCCTCTCCCTCTGTTCCCCTCCTCCCCCACTCTCCTTCCTCATCTCCTCCCTCTTCTTTTCCCTCTCCTCCTACCCTCCCCAATTCCTCCCTCACCTCTCCTTTCCCCTACCCTTAGCCATTCTCTCCCTCCCTCCATAACTCCTCTCCCCTCCCTACTCTCGTCCGCTCCCTCTATCCCCTCTCTTTCCCCACTCTCCCTACCAAGGATCTTGAGGTTGCAGCAGCTCTCCCTTCTTGCGTGCCCCAGAGGAGCCAGGCCTCGGATCGGCCGGGAAGCACCAGCAGCTACGGCCACGCCGGCGTCTGGGTGGGAGGGGGGTGTGGGAGAGGGGGGGAGAGCTCGGAGAAAAGACGGGGGAAGAGACATGGGGAAGAGGGGTTATCACGGGGGAGGGGGGCAGGAGCCATCGAGGGGGACCAGAGGGGAAGGGGTTGGAGCTGCGGGGCGTTGCGATGGCGGCGCGTTTGCGACTCACTCCTCCGCCGGGATCAGATTGTCCGATTGTCAGACATCTCCGACTCCGCGCCGGGCCGCTTCCGGTCCCTCCTAAAATTGTGTCCAGTTGGAAACCTCCGCCGGCCACCAACAGCGTCCCTCAGCTCCAGTAAAGACGCGATGGCGCAGGAAGGGGCGGACCGTCCCGGGGAGTGACAGGAGAAGAGACCAATCCACGCGGCGCTGACTGACAGGAGAGGATATCGATCTGCGCACGCACGGTTTTAAAGATTTTTAAACCTCGCTAACTTTTACAATATACCACCGATCGGAACGAAACTTGTTGCACTCGCAGCACAGGAGAATGTACCATTTTTTGCGTAAATAGAAAAACCTAGCAAACCGCTGGAGCACAAGATCAGAGCTTTAGTTATTATAGATAGAAGATGTCCTATCCCAATTTGGCATCCCAAAATGATTCACCTCACACTTGATGGAATTACATTCAGTCTCCCAACATTCTAATTGTAGATTTATTTTAGTACAGAATACATCCTGCAACAATTTGCAAACATTGAATTCTAAATGCAATCCTTAAATGATAGAGATTATAACTTTTCAAACTGGTCACACATTAGAGACCAGCGTAGTCTAGTACTATACAAGTAGATCAAAGGCATCTTAAATAAGGGAGACTAAAGATCCAAGGGTTTTTTGCACTGGCTCAGAAAATATGTCATTTAACTATTCAAAATGATTAAAGGTTCATAAATTCGTCAGAGGAGCAGAATTAGGCAATTTTGCCCATCGAGGCTACTCCATCACAAAATCATAGCCGATTTATCTTTCCCTCTCAACCCCATTTTCCTGCCTTCTCCCCGTAACGTTTAACACCCTTACTAATCAAGGACCTGTTAATCTCTGCTTTAAATATACCCAATGACTTGACCTCCACAGCCGTCTGTGGCAATGAATTCCACAGATTCACCACCCTTTGGCTAAATAAATTCCTCTCCATCTCTTTTTATTCTAGAAAACAGATATGGGTAATTAGCAAATAAAAGGTACATTGAACTCACTATTAACACTGACAGAAATGTATGGACCTGGCCAGCGTTAATGCAGAGGGATACTATACAGATACCTTAGAATTACTTACTTCAAGTGGTGAGTGTGTGGCACAAATGATCAGGGAAGGGCAGAATGCGAAAGAACACAATGGAAAATTGAATACACAGACATATGTCAGAATATCCAATTTAGGGATATTTGTGGATATCTAGCACATGGAACTACAGATATTGGAATCTTGAGCAAAACACAAAGAGCTGGAGGAACTCAGTAGATCAGGCAGCATCTGGGGAGGGAATGGATAGATGACATTTTGGGTTGGGACTCTTCTTCATATTCATGGATATTTAGGGATATTAATGTTTGGAATCAGTATTCACTTCTATTTTTTTTGTACTAAGGAAAAATTAAGTAAATAGGCATTTGTCAGAAAATGTAAGAAGTAATGTCTTATGCTGAGAGAGAGAGAAGAGAACGAGAGAGATGGAGAGGCTTTATACATGTCGTCACATCCACATTAATACACCATTACTTAAATTTGCGTCCCTGTGTGACCATGAACATAACTCTACCTGTGTGACACGAGCAGGCCAGTTGGCTGTGATGTGAATACTATACTTCTGTATATATTTACCTGTTGTGCACCAGGGTTCATGATAACCTCAATATTGTCCCCCATCTTCAATGCAGTCAACCTGGAACAAGAAGATCGCAGCCTTTAAACCTGACAGCTCGATTTTGCCAGCACATCCCTTAAACGGCCGTGATATCATGCCCAACGGGTTTGTCAAGAGTGGGTGAGTCACGCAAGGTTCATCCATTGGGTCGTACAGTTGGTTGATCCGAGGCACAAAGGTAATAGCCTTGCTCCATTTCACTTCAGTTTCCCGAGAGTAGAAGTCACAGACGGCGGTGTAGGCCAAGATATTGAGTGTTTTTAAAGCGGAGATTGATAGGTTCGTGATTAGTAAGTGTGTCAAAGGGTATGGGAAGAAGGCAGGAGAATGGGGTTGAGAGAATGATCAAATGGCGGAGCAGACTCGATGGGCTGAATGGACTCATTCTGCTCCAATCTCTTATGGTCTTATAGGCTAAGAAAAAAAAAAAAGAGTAACTCAGCGGGCCAGGCAGCATCTCTGGAGAACATGGATAGGAAACATTTCGGATCAGGAGACATCTTCAAATTAGTCACCTATCCACGTTCTCCATGGATGTTGCCTGACTCACTGAGTTACTCCAGCAATTTGTCTTCTTTTGAAAACAAGCATCTGCAGTTCCTCTTAAACAAGCATCTGCAGTTCCTCTAGCATCTGGAGAAGACAAAATGGTAACAAATTAAATATCTGAAGGAAATTCAGAACCATAGGTTTAAGTCAAGAAACAGGGGACATAGCTATAGGGAGAGGTTGAGCAGGCTAGAACGTTCTTCCTTGCAGCACAGGAGGATTCTACCACTGCACTGCCCCTGAGATATCTGCAGATTTTTTTCTTGCATTCAATGTCCACAAGTGAAATAGCAGTTTGTTGAATAAAGATCTGCACATATACAACACTGGTGTGCTGTAAAAGGGAATAAAAATACAAGATTGACTTGAATTATGCAGGAGGTGGATACTTTTCTGGGTAGGAAAAGCTATTGAATTGAATGACACAGCATGGAAACAGAAGCTTCAGCCCACCGAGTCCACACCGACCATCGATCAGCCATTCACACACTAGTTCTGTTATCTCACTTTTTCATCCACTTTCTTCACACTAGGAGCAATTTACAGAGGATTAATTAACCAACAAACCCACACGTCTTTGGGATGTGGCAGGAAATCAGAACACCCGGCGAAAGCCCACGCGGTCACAGGGATAACATAAAACTCCAAACACAGACACCGCCCGAGGTTGACATCAAACTCTGGTCACTGGCGCTGTGAGGCAGCAGCTCTACCTGCTGCGCCACTGTGGCATCCTGATATGCTCAAGTTGTGTGTATTCTTCAAAGACGCACAGTAAAATGTTAAACTCTCAGGTACTCACTGAACCTTGAAATGAAGCAGAGAGCTGTAGAAATGGTTCCAATATGCAGCACTGGAGAACTTCAATCTATAACCGTCAATCCAATGTACAGAACTGCGGGATAAACCAGATTGGTGTAAGAGCAAGGTTTATATACACTACTTGATCCAGAGGAAGTAGAATAACCTACAATAAGAACAAGGCCCTTCTCTGTACTAAATGACAACATTGAAACCACATAAACACAAGTTCGCTGCCTGCATTGCTTTAAATAGAAGCACTTGAATTATAACCAACAAAATCCCTAACTTCTATCAAGCATCTGCACTTCAAATAAATGCCTATGGAACTTTAGCAAAGATATTTTTAAATAGTTCGAGATCAAACAGGTATAATGCCTGGTTTTTAGTATTTTTAAACAGTACGCACTAAATGCGTTTGTATCTGCAGCTTGTAATCTTAGGCACACATTCTCTCTACATACCCTTATATTCCACTAGCACTGTATGTTTTCAAATGTAATGTACTGATATGGACTCCTATCAGGAGAATAATACATGTGTACATATGGTGTACATGTAAATACTACAATACGGTGTACATGCAGATGCCATTCTGCACTCTGGTGTTTTTCTATTTGCTCTACCAGTTGTATTTAGTTTAGAGATACAGCATGGAAACAGGCCCTTCGGGCCACAGTGTCCATGCTGACCCACCTGATCACCCATTCACACAAGATCAATGTTATCCCACTTTCACATCCACTCTCTACACACGAGGTGGAAATTTACAGAAGCCAATTAACCTACAAACCCGCATGTCTTTGGGATGTGGAAGGAAACCGGGGAAAACCCACGCAGTCACAGGGAGAACGTACAAACTCCGCACAGACTGCACCCGAGGTCAGGATCGAACCCGAGTCTCTGGCGCTGTGAGGCAGAACCTCTACCCGCTGCGCCACTGTGCCGCCAAAAAGTCCACCAAACACCCACCTAAAACTCTACATTAAGCATATTTTATTTTCCCCACATTCTCATCAACTCCCCAGAGCTCTCCACCTACGAACTGAGGACAATTAGCCTAGGAAATTGGAAACTCACAGGGAGAATGTGTAACCTCTACACAGTTAGCACCGGAGGTCAGGATCGAACCGGGTTCACCGGCACTGCAAGGCAGCGACTCTACCTGTTGCGTCACTGTGCCGCCCTGTGATCTGATTTAACTGGATAGCATGCAAATAAAAGCATTTCACTGCATCTCAATAAACATGACAATACAAAACCACTTATAATACCTACACCTGCAGACCAGGATAATACAATGCTCAATCTTGAATCAGGTAACCCCAGCTAAGATTTTTGGGACGTTATAATGGACATACGTACCTGGTAAAACACAAAATAAAAACAGGCAGCATTCCCGCTTCTAATCCCCATTCAGGGACTCCCGGAGAAACACCGAACTGCAGATGCTGGTACATAGATACATAGACAATAGGTGCAGGAGTAGGCCATTTGGCCCTTCGAGCCAGCACCACCATTCAATGTGATCATGGCTGATCATCCACAATCAGTACCCTGTTCCTGCCTTCTCCCCATATCCCTTGATTCCACTAGTCCTAAGAGCTCTATCTAACTCTCTTTTGAATGCATCTAGTGAATCGGCCTCCACTACCTTTTAAGGCAGAGAATTCCACAAATTCACAACTCTCTGGGTGAAAAAGGTTTTCCTCATCTCAGTTCTAAATGGCCTATCCCTTATTCTTAAACTGTGGCCCCTGGTTCTGGACTCCCCCGACATCGGGAACATGTTTCCTGCATCAAATCCCTTAATAATTTTATATGTTTCTATGAGATACCCTCTCATCCTTCTAAATTCCAGTGAATACAAGCCCAGTCGCTCCATTCTTTCATCATATGACAGTCCCACCATCCTGAGAATTAACCTCGTGAACCTATGCTGCACTCCCTCAATAGCAAGAATGTCCTTCATCAAATTAGGAGACCAAAACTGCACACAATACTCCAGGTGTGGTCTCACCAGGGCCCTGTACAACTGCAGAAGGACCTCTTTGCTCCTATACTCAACTCCTCTCGTTATGAAGGCCAACATGCCATTAGCTTTCTTCACTGCCTGCTGTACCTGCATGCTTACTTTCAGTGACTGATGTACAAGGACACCCAGGTCTCATTGTACTTTCCCTTTTCATTAACCTGACACCATTCAGATAAAATCTGCCTTCCTGCTCTTGCCACCTTAAGTGAATGACCTCACATCTATCCACATTATACTGCATCTGCCATGCACCTGCCCACTCACCCGACCTGTCCAAGTCACCCTGCATCCTCATAGCATCCTTTTCACAGTTCACACTGCCACCCAGCATTGTGTCATCTGCAAATTTGCTAATGTTACTTTTAATTACTTGTTACTTTTAAATAGGTGCGGTCCAAGCACTGAGCCTTGTGGCACCCCAATAGTCACTGCCTGCCATTCTGAAAGGAACCCGTTAATCCCCACTCTTTGTTTCCCGTCTGCCAACCAATTTTCTATTCATGTCCTTGACAGGTTCTGAAAATCCAGGAACAGTAAATCCACTGGCTCTCCATTGTCCGTTTTACTTGTTACATCCTAAACAAATTCCAGGAGATTAGTCAAGCATGATTTGGCCTTCGTAAATCCATGCTGACTTGGACTGATCCTGTTACTGCTATCCAAATGTGCCACTATTACATCGCTATTGTAATAATCGACTCCAGCATCTTCTACACCACCGATGTCAGGCTAACTGGTCTATAATTCTCTGCTTTCTCTCTCCCTCCATTCTTAAAAAGTGGGATAACATTAGCTACCTTCCAATCCACAGGAACTAATCCAGAATCTACAGAACATTGGAAAATTACAAAACAGGACACAAAGTGCTGGAGTTACTCAGTGTCAGGAATCCAGGCAGTATCTCTGGAGAAAATGGACAGGTGATGTTTTGGGTCAGGGCCCTTCTTCAGACCTTTCTTTTTTTTGTGCCTATTGTGTTTGCATTTGAGCAAGGGTCCCAACCTGAAACATTGCCTTACCATGTTCTCCAGAGATGCTGCCTTCCCCCCTGTGTTACTCCAGCACTTTGTGTCCGATTCAGAAAACGTGTGTTGACTACGTGTGATGGCAGCTCATGGAACGAAGAACTTCAAATATCTAGACTGACCACCAGGGGGAGGCTGAATGCCCTAATTCTGCCCCTGCAAGTTAGGCAGTTACAAAGAACAGTAGCCTTGAAAATAATAAACTTTAAAAAGAAATGTAGACTAAATGAAAAATCACTATTTTGTAGGAACCTTGTCTTTGCTGTGGGTCTGAGCTTTGATTCAGATGAATCCAAGTTTGAAGTTTATTTTTGTTGCATTCAAATTCCTGATAAATATAAGCTTAGGTCAGGAAATGTTCTGTGGGATTTTGATAAAAATATACAATTTGTGAATACTTCCACCACCAACAAAAAGGGTTCAATCATTCATTCAGAGATTCTACAGCTAAATTTAAATAAATATAGAGTTGCGCAGGCATATAAATAAAATGATAAACCACAAGCAAGATGCTATTTATCAATTGGACAAAATTGCAGCTTTTTCTTTAATATGCTCAACTCTTTCCACTAATTAAAATATGTTAGGGATGGGGATTGGGTGCAGGGAGAGGAGAAATGTGAAACCATCAAAATGACTGCTTATTGCAAACTTGGTTTGGGAACAGCTCCATCCAAGACCGTAGAAATTGCAGAGAGTTGTGGACGCAGCCCAAACCATTGGGCAAACCAACCTCCCTTCCAATGACTCCATCTACACTTCATGCTGCCTAAGCAAAGCCCCCAGCATAATCAAGGACCAGTCTCGGCCTCTTCCTCTTCTCCCCTCTTCCATCAGGCAAGATGTACAGAAGTTTGAAAATGCACACCTCCAGATTCAGGGACAGTTTCTTCCCAGCTGTTTTCAGGCAACTAAACCGTTCTCTCACCAATTTGGGAACAGTCCTGAGCTACCATCTTCCTCATTGGAGACCCTCGGACTATCTTTAATCGGACTTTATTGTGACTATACCTTGCCCTAAACTTTATACCCTTTATCCTGTATCTGTACACTATGCATGGCTTGATTGTAATCATGTATAGTCCTATTGTCGACTGGGTAGCAACAAAGATGTGTGGGTTTGCTGGATAGTTGGTCAGTGTGGACTCAGGCCCGCTTGCATGCTGTACCACTAAACTAAGCCAATCAAACTTCTGACAATTATTTCTCCTCCTTTGCCTGCAAGAGCATCTACTGTGTCCCAAAGTAACGTTCCTGCTGTAGAATTAGTGGCATATTAGAAACATAGAAAATAGGTGCAGTAGGCCATTCGGTCCTTCGAACCAGCACCACCATTCAAAATGATCATGGCTGATCATCCAAAATCAGTACTCCGTTCCTGCTTTTTCCCCATATCCTTTGATTCCTTTAGCCCTAAGAGCTAAATCTAACTCTCTCTTGAAAATATCCAGTGAATTGGCCTCCACTGCCTTGTGGCAGATATAAAAGAATAAATCACAAAAAATTCCTTCCTTTATTGGCAAAGCTGATCACATAACTTAGTTCAGCTATTGAAATCAATGTTATGTGTGAAACTTAGTTTAGTTTTAGAGATACATTGTGGATACAGGCCCTTTGCATCACCGAGTCCACAACGACCGTCGATCACCCTTATCCTATACACTAGGGACAATTTACAGAAGCCAATTAACCCACAAACCCCGTATGTCTTTGGAATGTGGCAGGAAACCGGAGCACCCGGAGGAAACCCGCAGGGACAAGGGGCAAACTCTATTCAGACAGCACCTGTAATCAGGATCCAACCCGGGACCCTGGCACTGTGATCAACATGAGAACGATCATACTGTGGTTATGTGAACCATTTAATTTAGTTTAGTTTAGAGATATAGCACAAAAACAGGCCCTTTGGCCCACCGAGTCCATGCTGACAGGCAATCCCCACACTAATGCTATTTTACAACTACTGGGGCCAAATTATAATTATATCGAGCCAATTAATCTACAAACCTGTACCTCTCTGGAGTGTGGGAGGAAACCGGAGATCCTGGTGAAAACCAACGCGATCACGGGGAGAACGTACCCGTAGTCAGGATCGAACCCGGGTCACTGGTGCTGTGAGGCAGCAGCTCTACCAGCTGTGCCACCGTGACACCCAGCTGCACCAATCTGCCATACATTTTACACAGTTAAAATAATTACTTTGATGATCAATTATGAATTAAGTTATGCAATCCTCACACAAAGTTAAATTACCCTCAATATTGATGCAAAGTGCTGGAGTAACCCAATGGGTCAGGCAACATCTATGGAAGATATGGATGGGCGATGTTTCAGGTTAAGGCCTTCTTCAGACTAATTGCAGTGGAGGAGGAGCGGGTAAACAGGTGGGGGGCAGGATAAGGCTTTTTCTCAACTTTCTCCACCTTTCTACAATTAGTCTGAAGAGTTCCAATTTAAATCATCATCCATTCCATATCTTCCAGAGAAGCTGCCTCACCTGCTGAGTTACTCCATCGCTTTATTTATTTTTTGGTAAACCAGCATCTGCAGTTGTTTTTGTCTACTTTCAATATTAGTTCAGTCTTTATCCAATTAAATAAACAACTGCAAATGCAAATTATTTAAGAGCAGGTAGTAAGGGCAATAAACAAAGCTTTGAATGCAATACCTACATTCAGAAATATATTTCATTCCAAGACCAACATTTTGTTATGTCCACAGAACACAAAATGATTGAGGAAACAGCTTATTATCTGAACATCTTCTTCGTCTGAAGAAGGGTCCTGACCCGAAACATCACCTATCCATGTTCTCTAGAGATGCTGCCTGATTTGCTGAGTTATTCCAGCACTGTATCTTTCTTATCAGAAGGGTCCCAACCCAAAACGTCATCTGTCCATCCCATCTATGCTGCCTGACCCGCTGTCCCTCCAGCACTTTGTGCTTTGCTCAAAATACCAGCATCTGCAGTTCCTTGTTTTTCTACAAACAGCCCATTGCAAAATTTGACTCCACCCAACCTGTAAACAGATCCCATGTATAGATAAAAATACTTCCTGATTTGGTGGAGACAAAGAACTGCAGATGCCAGTTAATACACAAAAGGACACAAATGCTGGGGTAACTCAGCAGGTCAGACATCATCTCTGGAGAACATGGATAAGTGACGTTTCAGGTTGAGACTGAAGAAGGTTCCCAACCCTAAAACGTCACCTATTCATGTTCCCCAGAAATGTTGCTTGACCCGCGGAGTTAATCTAGCACTGTGTCCTTTCTTATCAGAATGGTCCTGACATAAAACATCACCTGTCCATGTTCTCCGGAAATGCTACCTGACCCACTGAGTTACTCCAGCACTTGGCGTCTTCACAATTTGCCTTTCAATAGCTGGATGTTAAGTAAAGTTGTGAGATGGGAGTCAGCAAAGATAAACACAGTGCTGGAGTAACTCAGTGGGTCAGGCAGCATCTCTGGAGAAAAAGGATGGTTGTCAAGTTTGGTCTCAATTCTAACCATTGTGATCACACCACATGAGACAATGCACCAATAATGCAATCAACATTTGCAGAACCACAACCATTTAAAAAGTAGAACCAAGGAACTGCAGAAACTGGTGCCTATTTGTTTCTCAAACATTCCTGTTTCTCAAACTTAGGCAAAGTTTTCTAATCAAATACAACTCTGCAAGGATGCAATGCAGAACGTTTTTTTTGGAAAAAGTTAAAAGGTGGTGGGATATTGCATATGTAGGCCTGAGGATCCCACAGACCGTGCAGTGACACAGACTCAGGTCACTGGGCAAGTTCCCAACACCACTCACTCTCACTCCAGGCAGCTCCAGATCCAGCAGCACACACCCTCACCGCGCAGGCGCGCCCACCGAGCACGCCGGGACCTCCGCCGCCCTCCGCTCCAATTACCGCCCGGTCGCGGCGCCAGGACTACATCTCCCAGAGGGCAGCGCGCCACCAAAGCCACTACCACCAGGGGAGCCAGAGAGTCAACCAGTCGACAATAGTATTGGACTAGCCTCTGTTGGGAGTTAGAGTGGGACAGGGCACTGTGGAATTTAATGCCAATATAATAATCTGGGGCAGATTATTCTAGGACATTCTGGGATTTAATGGGGGGGGGGGGGGAAATAGGACATTCTGGGATTTAATAGGGAGAATAGGACATTCTGGGATTTAATGGGGGTATAATAATGTGGGGCAGTTTATTCTGGGAGTTAATGGGGAGACAATAATTTTAAGGCAGGATATTATGGGAATTAATGGGGATATAATCATCTGTGACAAGATATTCTTGGATTTAATTGGGATATAATAGTGTAGGACAGAACATTGTGGGATTTAATGGGGATAGAATAATGTGGGGCAGATTATTCAGAGATTTAATGGGATTGATTGATACTTAGATTGATTGTTATTGTACCCCCCACCCCCCACAGTGCATTCCAGGCCCCAACAATTTGTGTGTAAAAAACTTGCCCCATTTCACAATTAAACCTTCACCCTTTCACCTTACAGCTATGCCCTCTAGTGTCAGACATTTCCACCCTGGGAAAAATGTTCTGACTGTCTACCCTTTCTATGCCTGTCTTAATTTTACATAACTCTATCAAGTTATGTTCCAGAGGTCAGTTGTGCTCAGTTTATTCTGGGATTTGATGGGGATATAATAACGTGGGCACACGAGGAACTGCTGGAATCTCATGAGTTTGTACAAAGTGCTGGAGAAACTCTGGATCAGGCCGCATCTGTGGAGATCCTGCTATCTGTGTGCCCTGTTCCAGAATAGTGGTGGAGACAGGTAGGACAGTGACATTTAAGAGACTTTTGGATAGGTACATGGATGTACAAGGAGTGGAGGGATATGGATAACGTGCAGCCAGATACGAGTTTGTATTGCCATCATGTTCAGCCCAGAGATTGTGGGCTGAAAGGCCTGATCCTGTGCTATACTGGTCAAGATTCAAGAGTGTTATATTGTCATATGTCCCAGATAGAACAATGAAATTCTTACTTGTGAAGATAGAAACAAAATGCAGGAGTAACTCAGCGGGAGAGGAAGCATCTCTGGAGAAGGAATGGGTGACGTTTCGGGGTGAGACCCTTCTTTAGTCTGAAGTGCTTGCAGCAGCACAACAGAATATGTAAACATAATACACTGTAAACAATATAATAAACAAAAGTGGGAAAAAATGTTCAGTGTGTGTACACATACTCACAAATCCAAAATATATATACACACACACGCACACATATGTGAACAAAAAAACCAACAATAATAGTGCAATAATAACGATAATAGTAGTTCAGAGCTTATTTGAGGTTGTAGTGTTTAATAGCCGAATGGGTGTAGGGAAGAAGCTGTTCCTGAACCTGGATGTTACAGTTTTCAGGCTCCTGTACCTTCTTCCCAATTGCAGAGGGGAAATGAGTGTGTGGCCAGGGTGGTGTGGGTCTCTGGCTGCCTATTTGAGGCAGTGACTCCGGTAAATCCCTTTAATGGTGGGGAGGTCAGAGCCAGTAATGGACTGGGCAGTATCCATAACTTTTTGCATTCTTCTTCGCTTTTGTGCATTCAAGTTGCCGATGCAACCAGTCAATATGTTTTTGACTGTACATCTGTAGAAAGTTCAAGAGAACCCTCTCTGACATAGCAAATCTCCGTAATCTCAGGACGTAAATGCATTGATGTGCTTACTTTATAATTGCATCAGTGTGCTGGGTCCAGGAAAGATCTTTGGAAATATGCATACCCAGGAATTTGACGTTTTTGACTCTCCCCACCATTATCCCGTTGATATAAACAGGATTGTGGGTCCTCATCCTTCCCCTTCCAAAGTCCACAATCAGTTCATTGGTTTTACTGATAATAAGAGCCAGGTTGTTGTGCTGGCACCATTTGGTCAATTGATCGATCTCACTTCTATTCTCTGACTCATCGCCATCTGTAATTTGACCAACAACAGTGGTATCGTCGGCGAACTTGAAGATGGAGTTCGCACTGTGCTCGGCTACACTGTCGTGAGTATAGAGTGAGTTCTATGTTCTATGTTCCAGATTTGGATGAATTATAAATTGGTAAATGTGTAGGAAGGAACTGCAGATGCTGGTTTACACCGAAGATAGATACAAAATGCTGGAGTAACTAAGCAGGACCAGAGATCTCCAGAGATGCTGCCTGTCCAGCTGAGTTACTCCAGCATTGGGTGAATTGGTAAAACCTCCTCTGGTTCTGCCTTATGGTCGCCATCAAGTGGTAATTCTTTAAAATTACAGAAGATGTCAGATGATGGAAGAAGACACAATGTGCTTAAGTAACAGCGGGTCAGGCAGCATCTGTGGAGGGGAATGGATAGGTGGTTTCGGTCGGGACCCTTCATTCGACTGAAAAAGCTTTATTTTGCTTGCTATGCAATCAGATCAGATAAAATAATACATAAATACAACAGTACAATAGGTAGAGCAAAGGAGAAGATACAGAGTGCAGAAAATAATTCTCAGCATTGTAGCTCTTCCACTTCAGAGACAAAGTCCCATGTCCACAATGGTGTAGCGATGAATCGGACAGTACCCTAGTTTATGGAGGAACCATTCAAAAGCCTGATTATTGAGGGGAAGAAGCTTTGTTCTGCATGCTATCCAATCAAATTAGAAAATATTACACATAAATACAATCAAATCAAACTCAAGTACAATAGGTAGAGCAAAGGGGAAGTTACAGAGTGCAGAATATAGTTCTCAGTATTGTAGTGCATCAAGTTAAAGGAGTTGTGCGGGGCAAGGTTTTACAGACGGTGGCTAATGCGTGGAACACGCTGCTGGGTGTGATGGTAGAGTCAGGTATAATAGTGACATTTAAAATACTTTTGAATAGGCGCAGATAGATAAGTGATGGTGTTGGCATCATGTTCGGCAAAGACATAAGCTGAAGGGACTGTTCTTATGCTATACTGTTCTATGTTGTTTTAGATTTTAGTTTTAGAGATAGAACGTGGAAATAGGCCCTTGGGCCCACTGAGTACGCACCGAACACGATCGTCCGTACATTAGTTCTATCCTACACTATAGGGACAATTTACAGAAAATTCACTTATAAATCACTGAAGAAGGGTTTCGACCCGAAACATTGCCTATTTCCTTCGCTCCATAGATGCTGCCTCACCCGCTGAGTTTCTCCAGCATTTTTGTCTACCTTCACACTTATAAACCTGCATGTCTTTGGAGTGCGGGAGGATACCGGGGCACCCGGAGAAACCCCACGTGGTCGCATGGAGAACGTGCAAACTCCATACAAACAGTCCCCGAGGTCGGGATCGAACCTAGGTCTCTGGCACAGTGAGGCAGCAATTCTACCGCTGCGCCACTGTGCCGCAGTGGTCTTTTAGATGGTAATTGAGATTGTCAATTGGAAAGTCTGTATTGTGAGACACCAAGTGGTCATTTAAAGTTTTACCACAGACTTCTTAAAGGAACTATCAGGAGGTTGTGTGGACTAAATTTATTTTTAGTACTTTTGTGTTGCAGCCATAATTGTTGAGGTTTCTTCTCCAAGTCAATAAGCGAGGGGAATCCTTGCTGTGATCAGTTGTGTGGGGGCAGTGACTGGGGTTCCTAAAGGCCAGCATACCTGCTGATGCTGGGTGTTCCCTCAGTCGTACAAGTGCATTTTTGTCATATAGGTGTGGCTAACTTCGAGCATTGTATTTCACTATATCACAAGAAGAAAAGCTAGTCTGACGTGTTGCACAACCTGTGATTTTCATAAAGGGGCTGGTGCACTGAAGGAATAGGAATAATGAAGGAGCAGACAGCAACAAGGCAGAGGACCAGGGATCTCATTTAGATTAGACGACTGAGTTCCTGACATTCTCCAGGGGGAAAAAAAGTAAGTTGCTTCAATCTTTGTTCATGACTTCCTTTAAGCACTCTGCAACAAAGCAGCCAAATTGTTTTCATTGGTAGTTAAGAGTGGCGTTTCATGGTAACCTTGCAGTAGGTTTGTTTGGTGTGTTCTCTCTTACTACTTTTAACCTTTGCGTTTTCACTGAGTTCTCAATTACTCGGGCAGTGGTCGGCTTTCAGGATCATATCTTGGACATCGCTGACTTGAAATCTTTAATAATATTGATCATAGGGATCACAATACAGTTTCTGCGAAAGTTGTAGATGACAAATGCTGAGAACATTTACGAGGTTGTTGCCGGGACTTGATGGCCTCTCTATAAGGAGAGGTTGAGCAGGCTAGGACTTTATTCCTTGGAGCATGGAAGGATGAGGGGTGATCTTGTAGAGGTGTTTAAAATCATGAGGGGAGTAGATAGGGGAATTGATTACCCATAATAGGTGAATCAAGAACCAGAGGACATAGGTTTAAGGTGAGGTGAGCAAGATTAATAGGAACCCAATACGATAGTGGCATTTAAGAAACTTTTGGATAGGCACATAGATATATTGGGAATGTGGGGATGTGGTTTATGTGTAGGCAACGAAGAGTTGGTGTTGGTATGTTCGTCACAGATATTATATTCCTGTTCTGTACTGTTCTATGTTCTATGTAAATCAATGGGTCGGGCAGCATTCTGTGGAAGGAAAGGGTAGGATTATTTCTGGTCTGGAGCTTTATTCAGACTCAAACAGAAGGGTTCCAACCTGAAAAGACACCTGCCCATTCCCTCCACAGATGCTGCCTGACTACAGAGATCCTCCAGCACATCGTGTTTTGTTCGGGAATTGCTGGTTCCTCAGGCCTCACTGGGAATTCTTTTAGACTGTAGAGATATAGTGTGGAAACAGGCCCTTCAGCCCGAGTCCGCGCCCATCAGCGATTACCCCTTACACTTGCACTAGCCTACACACCAAAGCCAATTAACAGAGCCAATTAACCTGCCCACCCACATGTCTTTGGACTGTGGGAGGAAACCAGAGCACCTGGAGAAAACCCATGCAGATACAGGGAGAATGTACAAACTCCATACAGACAGCACCCATAGCCAGGATCGGACGAGGATCTCTGGCGCTGTAAGGCAGCAACTCTACCGCTGCGCCACCGTGCCACCCGAATCTCTTCACAATCATCAGAAGAGACAGCTCCAAAGAGTATTTGGAGATCATGACACACACTCAACCCAACCCTCTGTATACAGATCTGTGTAGATGATTAGTAAGCACTTTGTTAATGATTAAACTTGCCTGATTTACTTCCATGTCTTATCGACCTAAGGTATGTGAACATTGTAAATCCATGGCTTTCTTTTGTATCCTGACAACTGAAAAAACAATTATACACACATTAGCGTGCTAAAATAATCTTCAGGTTAGAGTCATAAAGTCATACAGCATGGAAACAGGCCCTTTGGCCCAACTCATCTATGCCGATCAAGCTGCCCCATCTACACTAGTCCTACCTGTGTCCTCAACATCATCGAGGAGTCAACATTCTTGCAGAACTCTGTTCCATGTAGCATCAGGTTTGCCTTGCACATTGAGAAAATGATGTAGAGGACGAGTCTAGAAGTTGGGAGGTCATGTTACAGTTGTACAAGAAACATCACCCATTCCTTCCCTCCAGAGAGGTCCCGCTGAGTTATTCCAGCACTTTGCGTCTACAGTTGTACAAGACATTGGTGAGGCTTTATTTAGAGTATTCTGTTCTGTTTTGGTCACCATGTTTTAGGAAAGATGTTGTCAAGCTGGAATGGGTGCAGAGAAGATTTACGAGGATGTTGCCAGGAGTTGAGGGCCTGAGGTGTTGGGAGAGGTTGAGCAAGATCGGACTTTATTGCTTGAGGTGCAGGAGGATGAGGGGTGATCTTATGGAGGTGTACAAGATCATGAGAGTTTCAGATGCGGTAAATGCACAGTCTTTTATCCAGAGTAGGGGAATCGAGAACCAGAGGACATGGGTTTAAGGTGCAAGGGAACAGATTTAATGGGAACCTAAGGGCAACATTTTACACAAAGGGTGGTGGATATATGAAATGAGCTGTCAGAGGAGGTAGTTGAGCCAGGTACTATCATAACATTAAAGAAACATTTGGACAGGTACATCAATAGGATAAGTTTGGAGGGATGTGGGCCAAACACAGACAAGTGATAATCAGCATGGCCAGGTTGGTCTGAAGGGCCTGTTTCCACACTGTATGACTCTACGGGATGAGGGAGAAACACCCTAAGCAGCCACTTTCACACTGGTCAATCCATGAACATCTCATTCAAACACAATTTCAATTATTCATTCGCCATCAGTCCATAGGGAACCAACCATCTCCTGAACATCACACAAAGTTCACAATATACTAGAGGAATTCAGCAGGTCAGGTAGCATCTGGGGAGCGAACGGGAGGCAACTTTTCAGGTTGGGAGCCTTCTTCAGCCACTTTCTCCAGAGATGCTATCTGACCCGTTGAGTTACTCCAGCACGTTGTGTCTATCTCTCTTCCATATGCTATGTTTTGTCCCAGTGCTTCCAAAAATATGGTCAGGATCAAAACTGGGCCTCTGGCACTGTAAGGCAGCAACTCCATCGCTGCGCCACTGTGCCATCATGGGAAACCCTTGTTGTGTTTTGGTGAACAGGTTGCTTGACTGCTCTGACACTCTGCAAGCCCTTTTGCACAGCCACAGCTTAATGCCAGTTGCCTTTAATGACCAAAGAATGTGCGGCTGGATTGCCAAACGCAGCAATCAAATGTTGGGCGGCTGCTGCTTGCAGGTGAGATGTGGTTGAAACATGGCCTTTTCCCAAACCAGGAAGTGTGGGTGGCATAAGTGCTAAATGCACAAGGGTGTGGTGATGCATGACAATGTTAGGTGTTGATCCTGGAGAAACAAGGAACTGCAGATGTTGGTTCACAAATTGGGACGCAAAGTGCTGGAATTACTCAACGGGTCAGGCAGCATCTTCGGAGAACATGGATAGGTGATGTTTTGGGTCTTCAGACTGATTGTGTGGGTCCTGACTGACAAAGAATGTTGCAGAGAGTTAGATGCTGTGCAATGAGAAGCGCCTGAGGCTACCAGTGATAGAACATTGAACATAGAATAGACCAGCAGGAACATGCCTTTCAGTCCACAATCTCCGTGCCGAGACAGATGACAAGTTAAACTGATCTCCTCTGCCTGAGGAGAGGATGCGTATCTATAATCCATATCCCTCCATTCCCTGCACACTCATGTGCCTATCTAAAAGCCGCTAAACATCACTATTGTATCTCTCTCCACCACCACTGGCAGCACATTCCATGCACCCACCACCCTCTGTGTAAAGAAACTTACCCACACATCTTCTTTAAACTTTGCCTCTCTCACTGAAAGCTATGCCCTCTATCTCTGATATTTCCACCCTAGGAAGGTGGGGTAACATAGAACTAGTGTGAACGGGTGATCGATGGTTGGTGTGGACCCGGTGGGCCAAAGGACTTTTTTCCATGCTGTATCTCTAAACTAAACTAAATTGGAAAATCAAATTACGGGCAGAGAGAAACCTATTATGTGCTTAATAGGTTTCCAGCAATCACGGCAGAACAGTTTGTTTTTCCAACAAATTATACCACAGTTCTATAACTCCTGTTTAGAAAGGGCAGGGATGTATTTCTTAGGCGGGCTTAAAGTCCACAGTGCAGGTTGGAAGTGAAGGTAGATTTAGTCGTGCTCAGGGTTTCAAAGTTTGTGGATTGTAGAGGACAGGAAAGAGTGAGGAGGATAAAAAGATCCAGTCCAGTCTATCCTTGTCTCAAGGAACCTCTTTATAACAGATTTTGGTTCTAGTGGACGGACGTCCCAATAGCTGCCCACGCCACCCCAGGCTAGTGCCGCCTCTCCCACCGCCCGCACTGCATCACCACTGTTGTTGCCACCACCGACCCTCACTTGCACACCGGCCACCCGTGGGCCACGACCATTGACTTTGCTGATCCTCGCCTCTCCCCCAGCCACCAGCTTCACAGGGTCAGGGCCGTCGACTCACCTGGATTTCAGGCCCAGTTCCAGACCGAGAATCTGGACGTGTCTCGACCTGAAACGTCACCTAACGTTCTCCAGAGATGCTGCCTGACATGTTGAGTTACCCCAGCACTTTGTGTCCTTTCGTGCATAAACCAGCAACTGCAGTTGTTTGTTTCTTCTACTTATACAATGATAACCCCTTACTCAGTTACAGCGTACAATCGGCAATAATGGACACCATTCCCCCCCACCCCATGGTCCATAATAACGAGGGTTTACTGTATTTATGACCACAGGAAAGACTAAATTGGAATTGACATGTGCAACCTTTCTGTTACTTACTAATTCCTGGATACCTGGAACCTTTTTCTTTTTTTTTTTTAATACATTTTTTATTAGAAGCAAACATATTATAAGGTAGAGTAACATATTATAATAGGAAAAAAAAACTTTTCATATACATCAATCACTCATACATTATTAAATTTGTCAATTGTCAATTAATTCTGCTTCTAGTGTTTTTTTTATTATATAGATAGAAAAAGAGAAATAGAGAGAAAGAAGAATTACAAATATCAAAAAAGAAAAAGAGGTGGAATGAATTACTTATAATACGTCATTGGAGATAAGTTCGTAGGTTATGAAATATAATTACATCTAATCCTGAGTTCAAGTTTCAGTTGGGTTTTCGTGATGGATCAATCTATCCCTTCAAATAGGTAATGAATGGAGCCCATATTTTAACAAAAAGTTCTTGCTTGTCCATTAAGACAAGTCTAATTCTTTCTAGATGTAGGGTCTCCGACATTTCCACAATCCACATTTTAATTGTGGGGGTTGTAGGGCCTTTACAAAATTTTAATATTAATTTTTTCCCAGTTATTATACTGTAGTCGAGGAAGTTTCTTTGGCTTGTTGTGAGTGTTAAACTTTGTTCTGATATCCCAAGTATTATTAATTTTGAGTCTGGATCCAATTTAGTATTAACAACTTCAGAAATTATTTCGAAAATATCAGTCCAGAAATTTTTAATTTTTATACAATTTGCAAAGGTATGTGTTAAATTGGCCTCTAGATGCAGGCATTTATCACATATAGGAGAAATATGTGGGAAGATTCTATTTAGTTTTATTTTGGAGTAATGTAATCTGTGTAAGACTTTAAATTGTATTAAAGCATGTCTGGCATTTAACGAGCATTGATGTATATGTTGTAAACTTTCGTCCCAAATATCTTTCGTTATAGGTTGACCTAACTCATTTTCCCATGTATGTCTATATAGTTCCATCGGTGGTACCTCGTTATTTAAGAGGGTGTTATAAATATAAGCTATTAATTTTTCAGTGTTAGGATGCTTATTCAAACATTCATCAAGAATTTCTGGTTCCCTAGTCCTATAAACTTGTGTATTGGATTTAACATAATCTCTAATTTGTAAATATCTGAAAAAGTTATTTGAGTGTAGTCCATGATTCTGTTGTAACTCTTGAAATGACAGAAAGATGCCTTCCCTATAAAGATGTCCAATCTTTTTAATTCCATAATTTTTCCATTGTATAAAACCTCTATCCAATATGGACGGCTTGAATAGAGGATTATTTACAATGGGAAGACATAGTGGTATATTATTTCAAGAATCAGGAGTGTTTCATTGTCATTCGGACCGACAACGGAACAATGAAGTTCTTACTTGCAGTGGCTTAACATGCCTGTAAAGACAATACACACAGATAATACAGAATAAACATATATTCAATGAATTAATAAACAAAATATAGCGCAAATAACCCCAAAGTCCTTCATGCAAACAAAGACAGTCCACAGAGGTTCATAGTTGAGGTCTGTGTAGTGCAGTGTTCAAGAGCCCGATGGTTGTTGGGAAGAAGCTGCACCTGAACCTGGATGTTACAGTTTTCAGACTCCTGTACCTTCTTCCCGGCAGCAGGAGTGACATGAGAGCATGGCCAGGGTGGCGTGGGTCTCTGATGATGCTGGCTGTCTTTTTGAGGCAGCGACTTCTGCAAATCCCATCAGTGGTGTTGAGTTCAGTACCCGTGAAGGACCGGGCAGTGTCTACCACTCTTTCAATGGTTCCACACAATTATAGTGGTCGAGATTGAAGAAAAATTTGTACTAAACTATCTACCATTAGCCTTAACTTTTGTTTAAGTTTTTGCTGCATGCTCTCCCGTCAGCGGAAAGCCTATACAGATTTACAATCGAGCCGTCCACAGTGTATAGATACAGGATAAAGGGAGTTATTCTGACTGTTCACAATTAAAACTTTTGAACAAGATAGACACAAATTGGTAGAGTAACTCAGCGGGCCAGGCAGCATCTCTGAAGAGAAGGAATAGGTGACAGTTCAACGCCAACTGAAACTTCACCCATTCCTTCTCTCTAGAGATGTTGCCTGTCCTGCTGAGTTACTCCAGCATTTTGTGTCTATCGCCCATATCTAATGATGGAAAGCAGAAAGTGCGTGATTATGTGGAGAGGATTCTGATTATGTAAGGAAAGTTGTTTGCATCAAACTTCTAGTGATTTCCCCACGTGAATGTTACATAATTAGTTAGAATTTCTAGGGCAGGGAGTGCGTGATTGATAATATTCTCCATTGTGTTTGTGACAGCATAGTTTTGCAAGTGAGTCCACACATAAATACATCACCTTTCACCAGAGACGACACAGTGGCACAACGTGTAGAGCTGCTGCCTCACAGTGCTAGAAACCCAGTTCAATCCTGACCCTGGGTGCTGTCTGTGTGGAGTTTGTACGTTCTCCCTGTGACCGCGTGGATTTCCTCCGTGTGCTCCGGTTTCCTCCCACATCCCAAAGACGTGCGGATGTTGTAGGTTAATTGACCCTCTGTAAAAAAATATTGCCTAGTGAATGGACAAGAAGGTGGAATAACATGGCGTGATGGTCAGCATGGGCTCGGCAGGCCGAAGGGCCTGTTTCCATGCTGTATCTTTAAAAAAAGCCAGTTGAATAATTTCATGATTTTGTGGAATGCAGTTTAATTTCATATGTCTCTGAGTTTATATGGACAGATAGTTCAGTGGATTGCAGAAGAAACACACCCTGCTTGAGTATTTTGGTTTGGTGGAATGAATCATTGTAAAAGAATCCAAAGGTAGACACCTAGAAACTGAGAAAACCATTGAAAGGATCACACCCCGGCCAGAATAAACTGATGAGTGGCTGTATGATGTGAAGTGGGATCGGCAATAAACAGTGCAGGATAAATTAGTTCAGTTTACTTTATTATCATGCAGTCAGAGGGCCAATTAACTTGCTAACCCAGAACAGTGGCACAGCAGTCGAGTTGCTGCCTTACGGCGCCAGAGACCCGGATTCGATCCTGACTATTGGTACCCTCTGTACTGAATTTCTATGTTCTCCCTATGACCTCGTGGGTTTTTTTTCCAGGTGTTCCGGTTCCCTCCCACATCCCAAATTCGTGCAGGTTTATAGGTCAATTCGCTTCTTTAAATTGGCCCCCAATGTTTTGTATTGAACTTATAGATGGGGATCGCTGATCGGCGGGGACTCAGTGGGCCGAAGGGCCTGTTTCCACACTGTATCTCTAAACCAAGCCTGACTAAATCTTTGGGATGTGGGAGGAAACTGGAGCACTTGGAAGAAACTCAGAGAGAACGTGTAAACTCCGTACAGACAGGTCAGGATCGAAACCGGGCCTCTGGCACTGTGAGGCAGAGGCTGTACCAGTTATGCCACTGTACCACACTATGCCAGTTCCATTAAATTACTCAGGGTTTTGTGCAGACTAATTGTGCATCCCATCCTTGCTGATTTTGTAAATGGCCTTCTCTCTGCAGAACTCTTCCCAATCCCTTGCAAAGCCTTGCTCTGCATAATAATAACTAACCCTGATCCTTCTGTCTTTGTAAACTATAATCCATTTTCAACCTCTTCTTTGTTGATTACGTAGTCGGACATTTATCCTCATCTTTTATCAATCTCAATATATGAAAGTCTCATGTGCGTGTTTGTAGATTAATTTGCCGCTGTAATTCCCCCCTAGAGTGTGGGGAGTGGATGAGAAAGTGGGATAACATAGAATAAGTGTGAATGGGTGATCAATGGTCACAGTGGACCAAAGGGTCTGTTTCCATGCTGCCTTTTTAAAGCAATCCATCATTGCTGGACTTGGAGCCAATCTTGGTCACTGAGCACTTGAGTAAGGTAGAAACCAGACTTCACGGCTAGCAACCTTTCGGAAAATGCTGTTTACCTAGGGTGGAAAGTGGAAAGCAGGCCAGGAGAAAGATGGAATAGTTAAGTCTAGAGCAACTAAGATACAGTGGGGTAGTAGTAAAGTTGCTGCCTTACAGCACCAGAGATCCGGGTTCGATCCTTACCATCCACAGATGCTGTCTGTACTGAGTTTGCACGTTCTCCCTGTGACCGTGTGTGTTTCCTCTCACACTCCAAAGACGTACAGGTTTGTAGGTAACTGGTTTCCGTAAATTGCCCCTAGTGCACAGAGTGATCGATGGTTAGCATGGACTTGGTGGGCTGAAGGGCCTGTTTCTATGCTGAATCTCTTTTTGAAAAAAAGATTGTAACCCCTTCTTCTGGCGTATGGCGTGCACAGCTTAAAGTTGCAGGTCAACTTGTTCTATTTGATCTTTTGTTTGTGCACGTCGGGTTGATTGCATTAGTCGGAACAAGGTGGACCACGTGAAGGTTGCAATCTCCCACCCCATTTTAACCCCTTGAGTCACCTTAGATCGGAGAAAAGGTTTTCATGATTCTCATAACTGAACCGTAATCCATCAAAATCAACGAGATCAATTGAGGTGTTGCAGTGATCATTTATATCTCAACATTAGACTTTAACTGTAATATTTTTAAGTCTTGTCACCAATGGTGCAGATCGTGTTTATGTTATAAATATGATTCAATCTGTAGTGTTGGTTACAAGTCTGCAGGGATTATCCCACCTCAACATCTCATGTAGACTGGCGACTTTAGAGCCTCACGTGTCATGTCTTTGGGTGTAAGTTCCTTCAACCTACTCCTCCCATTCCGACTGCTTCTGTCTTGCTGGTGGAATGCATCTTTGTTTGGTTATGGCACAAAACTAGTTGGGAACATTTCTAATAGGAGAAGCGATACTTGGCATTTACCCTCAACTCTATTCCAAGACATCCCTCCCAACGTTTGGATTGCAGTCATGGTGCAAATGGCAAAGACCATTTGTGTAGGAAGGAACTGCAGATGCTGGTTTAAGCCGAAGATACACAAAATGCTGGAGTAACTCAGCTGGACAGGCAGCATTTCTGGTTAGAAGGAATGGGTGGCGTTTCGGGTCGAGTCTCTTCAGTCTTAAGTAGAGTTTATACGTTTTCCCTGTGAGCATGTGGGTTTTCTCCAGGTGCTCCAGTTTCCTCCCACACTCCAGAGACGTACAGCTTTGTAGGTTAATTAGCTTCAGTAAAATTGTAAATTGTCCCTAGTGTGTAGGATCGTGCTGGTGTATGGGGTGATAGCTGGTCGGCGCGGACTCGGTGGGCGCATTTCTGCGTTGCATCTCTAAAGTCTATCTCTAAAGTCTAAAGCAAATTCTAGTTTGCAGAGAGACATTGGGAACTGCAGATGCTGGAATCTTGAATGAAACACAAAGTGCTGGAAGAACTCAGCGAGTCAGGCAGCATCTGTGGAGGGAATGGACAAGCGACGTTTCAGATCTGGACCCTTGTTCAGACTGATTCTAGAAGGGGAGAGAAAGTTGTAAAAGAGATGGGAGCAGGGCGAAGCCTGGCAAGTGATAGGCGGGTACAGATGAGCGAAGGGTGTGATTGGCGGGTGGATAAAGACTAGGACTCGGTGTGGACTCAGTGGGCTGAAGCGCCTGTTTCCATGCTGTATTTTTAAACTAAACTAAGACTATCTAAAGAGGAAACATGAGCAATGGTAGATGATGGAATCTTGAGTGAAACACAAAGTGCAGGAAGTACTCAACAGGTCAGGCAGCATCTGAGGAAAGAATGGACAGGCAATGTTATGTGCCAGGACCCCTCATACTGTCTGACTCATGTGTTCCTGCAGTACTTTGCTCCAGTTAGCATAGATGACAACTAACTCTGGTAGGGCTGACAACTGAAAGCTTATCAAGTGGAAATAAAGAACGACAGAAGATGGTTCATACCACAGGAAGGCACAAAGTGCTGGAGTAACTCAGGCACCTTCTCTGGAGAAAAATAATGGGTGATGTTTCAGTTTGAGACCTTTCTTCAGACCCTTCTTCCATTGGGAGTTAGATTAGAGTGTGGTTGTTAGAGATGGGCTGCTGGAAACATTGCTATATCCTAATTCAATCACTTTGATTTAGAAAAGCAAGGGCTACATTTGAAAATATTACTAAATGATACTATTTATAAATGGGACCAAATAAGCAGAGGAAGTGAGAAAAGAGGAACAATTAGGGGCCAAGTCAACTTTATTTGTCATATACACATACATACAAGATCTACAGTGAAATGAAAGTGGCAATGCTTGCGGGATTATGCAAAACAACAGAACAGAACCAGTATTTACATTTAAAAAAGACACAACAGTATTTACGCCCTGTGAGATCAGAGTTTACAGTCCTGATGGCCTGTGGGAAGAAACTCCTTCTCAGCCTCTCTGTTTTTGCTGCGTGACAGCGGAGGTGCTTGCCTGACCGCAGCAGCTGGAACGGTCCGTTGCTGGGGTGGAAGGATCCTGCAGGCTCTGGATTTGCACCTCCTGGTGTATAGGTCCTGCAGGGGGGAGTGTAGCTCCCGTGGTGCATTCGGCCCAACGCACAACTCTCTGCAGAGCCTTCCTGTCCTGGGCACAGGGGTGGAAAACCCGGGGGGGGGGCAGAGGGGACACGTCCCCCCCATGTTTTGAGTGGTGGGGGACATCCCCCCAAGTTTTTGTGATCCGTATTTTATAGTCTCCGCTTTCCGCGAGACAGTGGGGGTGGGACTGAGAATAGAGTGCGGCGATTGGAGGAGGGAGACGTGGTACAGACCTGCGCCTCATCCACAGGCAGGATCGATCCCGGCCGGCTCTCCGGCGTTGTCCCGAGTGCCCCCCCACGGGTGGCCAGAGAGGTCGGGAGTCAGACGCGAGCTGTGCCCCCAGGCCCACAGCCAGCGCAGAGAAACAGCGCTAAACCCAGCTCAACAGCCTGTCCCGCCGGGTGAACCTGCCTGGGCTTGCGGGAAATATGGCCAGCGCAGAGAAGCAGCGCTGGTGTCCCGTCAGTCCAGTCAGGGCTGTAGTTAACCCGGCGAGACAGGCAGAATTGAGCTGCATTTAGCGCTGGATTGAGCCTCCGAAGCCTCGCGCGCGTGTGTGTGAGTGTGCGCATGCGCGCGCGGCTGCCAAAAAATGGTGTCCCCCGTCCCCTCCATGTTTTGATAGCGAGTTCCGGTCTTGCCTGGGCAGAGCTGTTGCCAAACCAGATCAAGATGTTTCCAGTCAGGATGCTTTCTACAGCACCAGAGTAGCAGAATTGAAGGATCCTCAGAGAGATTCTGAATTTCCTCAGCTGCCAGAGGTGGTAAAGGCGCTGCCTTGCCTTTCTCACCAGTGTGGCAGTGTGTGTTGTCCATGTCAGATCCTCTGTGATGTGGACTCCCAGGTATTTAAAGCTGCTCACCCTATCCACAGTAGTCCCATTAATCCCCAGTGGCGTGTACGTCCTTGGTTGTTGTGCCCTTCTAAATTCCACAATCAGCTCCTTAGTTTGAGGTAGGTTGGACAATAAATTTAATGGATGGAACAATGACAACAGCATTTAATGAAGGGAAGTGTAAAGTTTAAAATTTAAGAAGGGAATAGAGACAAAACATGGAATTCATGAATGGACTTGACATAACTAAGAATAAAGATGATTATGGCCTATTGGTCTCTAATACAAGGATAAGGAAATCAAGTTCTGACAATTACTGTGCTAGATAGCACAGTGGCGCTGCTGGTAGAGCCGTTATCTCACAGCGCCAGAGAAATAGGTTCCATCCTGACTTTAGACGTTAGAGGTGTAGCGTGGAAACAGGCCCTTCAGCGCACTGAGTCCGCACCGACCAGCAATCATCCCGTACACAAGCACAATCCTACACACTAGGGACAATTTACAATTTACAGAAGCCAATTAACTTACAGGTGTATGCATTTTTGGAGTGTGGGGGGAAACCGGAGCACCCGGAGAAAACTCACGCAGTCACAGGGAGAACATATAAACTCTGTACAGACAGCACTCTTTGTCATGATCGAACTCGGGTCTCTGGCGCTGCAAGTCAGTAACTCTGTCTGAAGAAGGATTCCGACCCTGCGTGACCCGCTGAGTTGCTCTAGCACTTTGTTTCTATCTTCGGTATACACCAGCATCTGCAATTCCTTCCTACACACTAAGTCGGCACCTCTACTGCCTCTCCACTGTGCTGCCCTTGACCTCGGTGTGCTGTTTGTGTGGAGTTTGTACATTCTCCCAGTGACCATGTGGGTTTCCGCTGGGTGCTCCGGTTTCCTCCCACATCCAGAAGGCGTTCGGGTTTGTAGGTTAATTAGCTTCTGGTGTGTTAGGAGTAGATGAGAAAGTGGGATAACATAGAACTACTGTGAGTGGGTGAAATGGCTTAGAGATTTTAATTCCAAGTTTTGTGAAAAAATTTTGTGGTACTGTTTTTGAGTTAGCATCAGTGTTAAGCAAATCCGTTATCTTTGTGTGGAGGAGGCAAAACCATATTCTATTTTTGTCGAATCAACATCAGGAAAATGACCTGATCTTGGGTATTGACGTAGATTATGCCATGATATCTTTGACTTGAAAGCAAAGAAAAACAAGCTATTTAACAAAAATTTAATCGAGCCAGCTCTCATTAACTGTTTTGCTTTTGCTTGTCTGCTGAACAAACATGCACCGAATCAACATAGAGTGATACAGAGTGGAAATAGGCTCTTCAGCCCAAATAGGCTCTTCAGCCCAGCCCAGTGCCCATGTCGACTAACATGCCCTAGCTACATGAGTCCCACCTGCCTATATTTGGCCCATATCCCTCTAAACATATCCTTCCATGTACTTGTCCAAATGTTTCTTAAACATTGTGATAGTACCTGGCTTAACTACCTCCTCCAGCAGCTTGTTACACATTTTTGTATTAAAAAAACTTGCTCCTCAGGTTCCTATTAAATCTTACCCCCCTCACCTTAAATCTATGATGCATTGAACTCGGATCTGACAGGTATATGAAAGGAGGGCTAAGCTGCTCAGAGTGGTATCCACCCATGCTAAGTTCAGCAATCTTGTATACACAAGGAACCGCAAATACTGATTTACAATGAAAAGACACAAAGCGCCCACACAAGCACCCTTCTTTGGTCTGACGAGTTACTCCAGCACTTTGGCTCTCTGCAATTTCTTGCAGTCTTGAGCAGAATTTTTCGCAAACCAAGCTGTGATGCAACCTGACAGTATGCTTTGTACATCTGTAGAATTGTAAGTCATTGGAGACATGCCGAGTTTCCTCAGTCTCACGTGGAAATAAAGGCATTTGGTGTGCCATCTTGTGTGTTGCTTCAGTGTAGTTGGTCCACGACAGAACATTGGTAATATTTACGCCTAGAAACTTGAAGGTCTCAACTATTCTCAACTACTTTGGCACCATTGCCGCTAATTGGGGCATGCACTCCACCATGCTTCCTGAAGTATACAATATCCTGCTTGATATATCGACTGAAATTAGGTAGGTACTTGCTTCATAACTGTGACCGCATGGGTTTCCAGCAGGTGCTCCGGTTTCCTCCCACATCACAAAGACGTGCGAGTTTGCAGATTAATTGGCCCTCTGTAAATTGCCCCTAGTGTGTAGGTAGTGGATGAGAAAGTGGGGTAACATTGAACGGATGATCAATGGTCAATGTGGACTCGGTGGGCCACAGGGACTGTTTCTGTGCTGTATCTCCAAACGAAACAAAACTAAAATGGTTGAAGATCCAGCACAGGGGCGCAGCGATGTGCTGCCTTACAGTGCCAGAGACCCGGGTTCGATCCTGACCATGAGTGCTCTCTGTATGGAGTTTGTGCGTTCTCCCTATGACTGCATGGCTTTCCCTGGGTGCTCTGGGTTCCTCCCACACTCAAGACATATGGGTTTGTAGGTTAATTGGCTTTGATAAAATTATAAATTGTCCCTAGTGCGTAGGATAGTACTAGAGTACAGGGTCGGTGCGGACCTGGTGGGCCAAAGCACCTGTTTCTGCACTGTATCTCTGTTTCTCTAAACTAATCCTAGTCAGTTTTTCATCCCCAGTAGCAAATTACTTTAGGACATAATGCTGATTTAAGCCGCGGTCTCACGAAAACTCAGGAGTTCTGAAATCCAGTGCACATTTAACTCAGCTCCCACTGTCATGGCAACAGTTGTCATGAGCAACAATAGTTCCGAGGGTGATTTGCATCCTGTTCCAGTTGTATTTTGAATGCTCTGTGTTTATCCTCTCGAGCTCCTGACAAGCTAATTGTTACATCTGTGAAATGGGCCATTTCTCTAATTCGTTAGGGATGAAATCAGAAACTAGAAAAGGGAATAGCAGCTCAACCAGCTGTGCCAGCAGAGTTGCCGCCTCACAGCACCAGAACCCCAGGTTCAAACCTGACCTCGGCTGCTGTGGAGTTTGCACCTGCTGCCTATGACCACATGGGCTTTCTCCAGGTGCCCCGGTTTCCTCCCACATCTCCAAAACATGTGGGTTTGTAGGTTTTGGCCCTCTGTAAATTGCCCCTAGTGTGCAAGGAGTGGATGTGAAAGTGGGATAACATACCATGCATTCAGGAAGTATTCAGACCCCTTCACTTTTTCCACATTTTGTTACGTTAGAGCCTTATTCTAAAATGGATTAAATTATTTTTTTATCATCAATCTACACACAATGCCCTATAATAAAAAAGCAAAAACAGGTGTTTAGAACTTTTTGCAAAGTAATTAAAAAGAAATAACTGAAATATCACATTTACTTAAGTATTCAGACACTTTGCAATGACACTCAAAATTGAGCCTAGGTTCATCCTGTTTCCATTGATTATCCTTGTGATATTTCTACAACCTGATTGGAGTCCACCAGTGGTAAATTAAATTGATTGGACATGATTTGGTAAGGAACACACCTGTCTATATAAGGTCCCACAGGTGACAATGCATGTTAGAGCAAAATCCAAGCCATGAAGACGAAGGAATTATCCATAGACCTCCGAGACAGGATTGTGTCGAGACACAGATCTGGGGAAGGGTATAAAACAATTTCTGCAACATTGCAGGTCCCGAAGAGCACAGTGGCCTCTGTCATTCTTAAACGGAAGAACTTTGGAACCACCAGGACTCTTCATAGAACTGGCCACCCGGCCAAACTGAGCAATCGGGGGAGAAGGGTCTTGGTCAGGAAGGTGACCAAGAACCCGATGGTCACTCTGACAGAGCTCCAGAGTTACACTGTGGAGATGGAACCTTCCAGAAGGACAACTATATCTGCAGCACTCCACAATCAGGCCTTTATGGTAGAGTGGCCAGACGGAAGCCACTCCTCAGTAAAAGGCACGTGACAGCCCACTTGGAGTTTGCCAAAAGGCATGAGAAACAAGATTATCTGGTCTGATGAAACCAAGATTGAATTATTTGGCCTGAATGCCAAGCATCACGTCTGGAGGAATCCAGGCACCACTCATCACCTGGCCAATACCATACCTATTAGATACATAGATACATAGAAAATAGGTGCAGGAGTAGGCCATTCGGCCCTTCGATCATCCAACTCAGTATCCCGTACCTGCCTTCTCTCCATACCCCCTGATCCCTTTAGCCACAAGGGCCACATCTAACTCCCTCTTAAATATAGCCAATGAACTGGCCTCAACTACCCTCTGTGGCAGAGAGTTCCAGAGATTCACCACTCTCTGTGTGAAAACGTTTTTTCTCATCTCGGTCTTAAAGGATTTCCCCATTATCCTTAAGCTGTGACCCCTTGTCCTGGACTTCCCCAACATCGGGAACAATCTTCCTGCATCTAGCCTGTCCAACCCCATAAGAATTTTGTACGTTTCTATAAGATCCCCTCTCAATCTCCTAAATTCTAGCGAGTATAAGCCAAGTCTATCCAGTCTTTCTTCATATGAAAGTCCTGACATCCCAGGAATCAGTCTGGTGAACCTTCTCTGCACTCCCTCTATGGCTATAATGTCCTTCCTCAGATTTGGAGACCAAAACTGTATGCAATACTCCAGGTGTGGTCTCACCAAGACCCTGTACAACTGCAGTAGAACCTCCCTGCTCCTATACTCAAATCCTTTTGCTATGAAAGCTAACATACCATTCGCTTTCTTCACTGCCTGCTGCACCTGCATGCCTACTTTCAATGGCTGGTGTACCATGACACCCAGGTCTCGCTGCATCTCCCCTTTTCCTAATCGGCCACCATTTAGATAATAGTCTGCTTTCCTGTTTTTGCCACCAAAGTGGATAACCTCACATTTATCCACATTATACTGCATCTGCCAAACATTTGCCCACTCACCCAGCCTATCCAAGTCACCTTGCAGTCTCCTAGCATCCTCCTCACAGCTAACACTGCCCCCCAGCTTAGTGTCATCTGCAAACTTGGAGATGTTGCCTTCAATTCCCTCATCCAGTTCATTAATATAAATTGTAAATAGCTGGGGTCCCAGCACTGAGCCTTGCGGTACCCCACTAGTCACTGCCTGCCATTGTGAAAAGGACCCGTTTATTCCTACTCTTTGCTTCCTGTTTGCCAGCCAGTTCTCTATCCATATCAATACTGAACCCCCAATACCGTGTGCTTTAAGTTTGTATACTAATCTCTTATGTGGGACCTTGTCGAAAGCCTTCTGAAAGTCCAGATACAACACATCCACTGGTTCTCCCCTATCCACTCTACTAGTTACATCCTCGAAAAATTCTATAAGATTCGTCAGACATGATTTACCTTTCATAAATCCATGCTGACTTTGTCCAATGATTTCACCACTTTCCAAATGTGCTGCTATCCCATCTTTAATAACTGACTCTAGCAGTTTCCCCACTACCGATGTTAGACTAACTGGTCTGTAATTCCCCGTTTTCTCTCTCCCTCCCTTCTTAAAAAGTGGGGTTATGTTTGCTACCCTCCAATCCTAAACACCTATTTTCACTTTTTTATTATGGGATATTGTGTGCAGATTGATGATAAAAAAAAAGAATTTAATCCATTTTGGAGTAAGGCTGTAACGTAACAAAATGTGGAAAAAGTGAAGGGGTCTGAATACTTTCTGAATGCACTGTACGACTAGTGTGAACGGGTGATCGATGGTCGGCCTGGACTCCCTGGGCCGAAAGGCCTGTCACCATGCTGTCTCTCCAAACTAAACTACAGCACAGAACAGCCCACAATTTATGTGCTGAATATGATGCCAAGACCAACTCTTATCTGTTTGCATTTAACCCCCATCCCTCCATTCCCTGCATATCCATATACCTATCCAAAAGGTGCTTAAGTGGCAATATCGTATCTGACTTAACCACCAACCCCGGCAGCATGTTCCAGGCACTCACCACCCTCTGTATAAAACCTTTGGTCTGCACACTTCCTTTAAACTTTGCCCCTCACCTTAAAGCTACAGCCTCTAGTATTTGATTTTTCCATCCTGGGTAAAAGGTTCTGACTGTCTACCATATCTGTACTTGTCATAATTTGATATACTTCCATCAGGTCTCCCCCAACCTATAGTGTTGCGAAGAAAACAATCCAACTTCTCCCTGGTGCTGATCCAGGCATCATTCTGGTAAACCTTCTCTGCACCCTTTCCAAAGCTTCCACATTCTTCCTGTAATGGGACGACCAGAACTGCACTTAATACTCCAAATGTGGCCTGACCAAAGTCCTATAAAACTGCATCATGATTTCCTCACTCTTAATGCCCCAACCTTTGCAAGAAAGCACACCATATACAGTCTTTACCACTCCCTCTACTTGTCTTGCCACTTTCAAGAAGTTTTGGACTCAGACCCCAAGATTCTTCCGTATATCAACATTTTCTTTCTCTCTCCGCTGCCTGGTCATATCCCTCCCTTTATGCAACTTTCTGCAGATTAAAAGCCAAGAATGTTTAATTGGCAAGTGAACCCACATCAAAATTATGAAATTCTTACTTGCTGCAGTTTTACAGGGCTGTAAATGAAATAACACACAGATAATGTACAATAATTAAAAATAATAATTAATAATAAACCATAATAGTGCTGTGATTAACATGTGCACAACACCCTCTCTTAGGCAAGATCAAGAACTTGTGTTGTGTGGGATTGTCATGGACTCCACCCTGTCATAGCTGTTCCCATTTGTTTACTCTACCCTCCTCCTCTCGTCAATTTAAAACACGTTTGTTATCTCACCCGACCAGTTCTGATGACACTTTATTGACCTGAAAAAAAAATTAACTCTTAAGATAGACACAAAATACTGGAGTAACTCAGCGGGACATTCAGCATCTCTGGAGAGAAGGGATATATGGCGTTTCGGGTCGAGACCCTTCTTCAGACTCAGTCTCCAGCATTTTGTGTCTATCTTCAGTGTACACCAGCATCTGCAGTTCCTTCCCACAAAATTAACTCTTATTGCTCCCTCTGCTAATGCTTTTTGTTCATAGCTACAGCCACGTACCGCCGAGTACAATAGACTGGTCCTGTATCACTGAAGAAGTACCACAATGTAGTGCAGTACACCGTCTCAATGAGCAGAAGTACAAGAAATCACCAACAGGTCAACAAAGTTTAGAGCAGGGGTTCAGAAATAACATCATTGCAACCTTTAATGCTAAAATCACACCGATGTCTCCAGCTGTTATCAGGCAACTGAACCATCGTTAAACAACAGTCCCGACCTATCATCGACATCATTTGAGACCCTCGGACTATCTGCAATCAAACTTTACCTTGTACTAAACTTTATTCCCTTTATCCTGTATCTATACAGTGGACAGCTTGATTGTAATCATGTATTTCCACTGACTGGATAATACACAGCAAAAAAAAGCTTTCACCGTTTCTCAGTACACACAACACCAAACCAAACTATCCTCAGAAGACTGAGGACATTTGGTATGCCTCTAACAATTCTTAAAAACATCTGCAGATGCACCATATAAACCACTGTCAAGTTGTATCGCAGCTCAGTTTGGGAACATAGACACAAAATGCTGGAGTGATTAAGCAGGACAGGCAGCATCTCTGGAGAGAGGGAATGGGTGACTTTTCAGGTCGAGACCAGCTCTGACCAAGACCACAAGAAATTGCAGAGAGTTGTAGAGTCCATCACACAAAAGAGATTTCCCACCATCTACACTTCATGCTGCCTCAGAAAAACAGCCAACAAAATTTCACACTTCGATCGTTCCTTCTCCACCCTCCCCGTTGGACAGAAAATACTGAAAATTGAAAGAACACACCAGCACATCCAGGAACAGCTTCTGCCCCCTCTGTTATCAGGCTTCTGAACGGTCCTTCCATCTGCTAGGGTACTGTCCAATTCATCTCTACCTCATTGCGGATATTGGACTTTGACTATGGAACTGATGCGCTAAAATGCTGAGTACTATATCCTGCACTCTGTATCTTCCCAATAATATAGAGGTCTGGACTCAGGCAGAGAAGTTAAACTTTAAAAAAAATGTACTGAACTACAAGGCTCAACATGAGCAAATCCAAGACAAACATCAGCACTTATGTAGGGAACTTAATAAGTAACACAAGTGATAACTACACAGGTGAAAATACTTACACAATTGAACACAGGTCATCACAGCCTATACAGCCCTCAGTGGTCGGCAGAGGAAACTGCAGGCACTGTGACAGAGTTTCACTGTACCTCAGTACACTTTTCAATAATAAACATCAACCTAAACCTGAAACAAAAGACAATAACAGGAAAGACTTTAGACATACAGCGTGGACGCCGGCCCTTTGGCTCACCGAGTTCACACTGACCAGCGACCAGCGATCACCCGTGCACTAGCACTATCCTATACACTAGGGACAATTTACAATTTACAGAAGCCAATTACTTGTACGTCTTTGGAGTGTCGGAGGAAACCGGAACACCCAGCGAAAACCCACTCGGTCACAGTGAGAATGTACAAACTCTATACAGACAGCACTAGGGGGCGCTGCATTGTAGGCGCCACTGCCTACAGTCTGTCCGTTTTTTCTCATCTTTTTTTAATGTTCGTTTTGTTTTGGGGATTCTTTAGTTTTTCTATGTGGGGGGGGGAGGGGCAAGGGGGAAACCGTTTCCCAGTCACTTCCTCGCCCCCCCTCCTCGCGGCCTGCCACTGGATCGGAGCGGCCTTTCCTACCGAAGACCGGACCAAAGCTTCGGCAGCGGCGGTGCGGCGCTGGATTCACCGCGGAGCGGGCGATACCTACCTGGATCGCCGTTTGAAGCTCCGGAGCGTTGGGCCCGCTGCTCCAACATCACGGAGCTCCCAGCGCGGGCGGCACTGACCGACATCGCAGAGTCCTGGGGCCCCTTGCCGAGGGCCGCCAGCGTTGAATCTCCGCCCGGCGCGGCCTGGGGACGTCGGGAGCCGCGGACTCCGATGGGAAGCGGTGGCCGTTTTGGAGGTCCAAGCCGGTGAGGTTGGCCTCCCGTTCCGACATCGGAGTTCCAACATCCCAGCGAGCGGGCCTGAGCGGCGGGCTGCCCGTAGCGGCGACATGGAGGAAGATGACTGACTTTGGTGCCTTCCCTCACAGTGGGAAACTTTTGATTCTGCTGTGCGGGGAATGTTTTATGTTGAACTCTATTCTGTGTTGTGTTCTTTATTTTATTGTATGGCTGTATGGTGATCACATTTCACTGTGCCAACTGGCACATGTGACAAATAAATGTATCTTGTATCTTGTATCTAACATATAGTCAGGATCGAAGCCAGGATTCTAGTGCTGTGAGGCAGCAACTCTACCACTGCGCCACCGTGCCGCCCTGCCAGAAGGTGAGGGAACATTTGAAGTGTGGAAAACTGTGTACCATCAATAGTGGCCAGGGATGGAAAACAAAAAAACTGCAGATGTTCAAAATCTGTAACAAAAACCGAAAATGCTAAAACCACTCAGCAGGCCAGGCAGTACCAATGGAGACACTACAGACCCGACAATAACCTACTGTGCAATGTCATAGGCCCAACAACACAAACCATGCCTCCTCCCAACAACCAGGTTTTTGCAGCATTTCCTGTTGTTCCACCAAACCCAGCCACGGCTTAGAGAAACGGGAGTCTGGTTCTCAGAAATGGTTTCATTCGAAGCTGAGCCCTGAGGAAGGTATGGAAAATGAAATGTTCCCTGAGTTCAGGTTGGTCTCCCTTTGAACAGCGTGCAAGAGGCCCAAGGCAGGGGGGACGAGGGTGGGAGGAGATGAAGAATTAAAGTAACAGGCAGCGTGGATCAGGAAAACCAGCCAAAGCAGGAATCCACCTGTAGTCGTCTGAGGCTCGTCTCCAACTCCAAACACCAGGAACTGGGGAGGAGGGTGGAGGGAGTTGGCGATGGCGGCGGACGCTGGACAAAGGGCCATTAACAAGATGGCGGCAGATGGAGGAGAGGATCGGTGGTGCCAGGACAACGAGCCTTTAAGGCCAAAATAAGACTAAACTCTTAAGAACTTCGAAAGTTTGTGGGCGCCAGAAACGTTGTGACTCTTTGTGTACTATCTCGGTGAAGTCTAAAATTACACTACAATTGTTACTTTTGTACTTATCTACGATTGTGCTTATCTATAGTAAGATTTTACGAGATTGTTTGCAAAACAAAGAATTTTACTGTACCTAGATACGCAGGTACATGTGACAATAAAGTATCATCATCATCATTACTTACGAGGATGTTGCCAGGACTCGGGAGACCTGAGCCAAAGGGAGAGGTTGAGCCTGCTGGGACTTTATTCTATGCCTCTCATAATTTTACTTCGGAGTCACGTGAGTGACTACGCGAAGACCCCGCCAGCACGCATGAGCGTCATATCGTCTAACGCATTACGCAGCGACTGGGCGGGAGGAGTGTTGCTCCTCCAGCGGTAGGTTTAAAACGGACCTGCAGGGTAAGTTTACTATTCTGAGGTTGTTTTCCGTTCTGTGCGAATTATTTTTCAGAATGAAGAACTTATGGACAAGTCCAAGGCAAAGTCCAAATGGACTGCAATGAAACGGGCTGCGGAGGACCGCGGGAGTGCGGGCAGTCAACAGCGGCCGACTTCACCTGGGTCGCTAACCGTGCGGTCAGCATCCTCCGACTTGGCACCGGCACAGTCCTCAGTGATACCTCGGACTGGCGGGAGAGCCATACGGAAGTCGGACAGGCCCGTAGACTCGGACGAGTCGGGCCGGGAAGAATCGCCGCCTGCCGGTAACGACCATGGCCGTTTATCCCGCATGGAGCGGTTGATGGAGCAAATGCTCCAGCGTGACATGCTCCAGCAAACGGAGCTTTGTCACCGTGGGTCTCCTCGGACACCCACGGCAGCACCTTGTGCAAGGCTACAAAATGTCTCAGCCGTTACAGTCGCAGCTGGCTGCCAGTATCGATTACCTCACATCTAACCAGCTGCAGGAACAGGTACTGAACGACACAGCTGCTAAGTATTTAGCACCAGAAAAATGTGTTTCCCTGAATGTTCCTGCGGTAAACAACTCAATCTGGGGAAATATCGGTGGTGGCATCAGAGCCCAGGAAATCAAGATTCAAAAAATCCTCAAGCTGCTGGCTTCCGGGATAACGGCGTTTGCCAGATCGGTCGACGGAACGGAAATGTCGGATGAACAGCAAGATGCACTGGCACTCTTCTGTAATGCGCAGTTTGAAATAAATTGCTTCAGGAAGAGTGTGATCCGACCTGCCTTAAACCCCAAATTTGCGGGGTTGTGCAAGACCAGCAGCACAAAGCCACCTAATCTGCTATTCGGGGAGAACCTGTCGAAACAGGTCAAGGACCACGATGAGGAGGCAAAGGCCGTTGGGCTAATAAAGGCGCCGTCAACTGGCAAGACCTCACATCTCCGGCGGCAGCACCCCTACGCATCCACCAGCAGACTACGGTACCCAGAAGCTGGTGAAAGCTCGAAGGCCATACACACAGGACAAAGGTATTTTTTTGGCCAAGGCCCAGAACAGCCTTCGTGGAAAATGCGCCAACCCCACACTCCAGCTCCTCTACCCACCAGGAGACAGCGACGGAAGAAATGAACACAGCTCCACTGGTAACCATGGAGGTAGGTGGGTCTGGTTTCTTCCGGAACATAGGGTGTGTAAGTTCTTCACAAGTTGGGGGAAGGTTACACTTATTTTGGAGTGCATGGAGTTCTATAACTTCTGATCCTTTTATACTGCATAGTATCCAGGGATATAAAATTGAATTCATTCATAAACTCCTTCCTCCGGTTCAGCATGCACCTAGCCGTACGTTTGTGCTTTCACAGCAGGACAGATTGGATGGTCATGCAGAACTTTTGAGGTTACATGCAAAAGGGGTAATTGAGAAATCCCAACATGAATCTCTTGAGTTTGTGTCTAATATTTTTTACAGAAAACAAGAAAGATGGTGGATGCCGCATCATCATTGATTTGACACAGCTGAATACATTTGTGCAGTATACACATTTCAAAATAGAAACTTTTGTTACTGCCAAACAATTGGTTTCCAAAGGATACTTCATGGCTTGAATCGACCTAAAAGATGCATACTATTCGGTACCTATACAGAAGGGTCACCGCCGATATCTGAAATTTAACTGGATGGGGCAGCTCTGGCAGTATAAAGCGTTGCCTAATGGATTAACATCAGCCCCCAGACTATTTACTAAAATATTAAAACCAGCCCTGGCGTTTCTCCGAAAACAGAAACATATTGTCATGGCATACCTGGATGATATCTTAATTGTGGGAAAGACTCTGGAATTAGCTAAATCGGCTGTATCAGCTACCAAGTTCTTGTTTGAGAAACTGGGGTTCATCATTCATCCAGATAAATCTAAGTTAATGCCTTCTATGACAATGGATTACTTAGGGTTCACAATTGACTCTGTTACTTTGCCAAGGGGCAAGGCAGCAGACTTAATAGAGGCCTGTAACAGCCTTGTTGTCGTCAGTCAACCATCTATTCGACAAGTAGCCAGGGTGATTGGTAAGCTCGTGGCTGCTTTTCCAGCCGCACAGTTTGGACCTTTGCATTACCAAAATTTACAGAGGGCAAAGGTGCAAGCACTCAAACATCATGCTGCTCATTTTGACAGGCCAATGCAGTTACCAGCTAAAGCGGTTTTGGAGTTACAATGGTGGATGCAAAACATTCGGCATTGTACTAATCCCATTATAATCAGCAGTCCATCGGTTGTGTTACAAACTGATGCCAGCGCTCACGGTTGGGCTGCTACTAATACCATCTCTAGTTGCGGTGGTAGATGGGATGCACATGAGTCATCTTTACTTCAAGCACTTGGTATTAATCTTTTTTTTTCTTCTTTTAAAAAAAAAAAAATCTATTTATTTATTTCTTAGAAGGAAGTACAGTAATGTGGCACCGAGGTGCCTAATATATATTGGCATGTTACATTTTATGTATAGCTTCGTTTAAAAAAAAATAATAATAAAAGAGAGGAAGAGAGAATAGATAATAAAAATTAGAAAAACCTGTGATGTATGGTGTGTGAAAAGGAAAAGGGGGGAAAGAGGGAAAGTGAAAGTGAAAAAAAAAAGGAGAGAGAAAGAGAAAGAGTAGAAAGTAGATTATAGGAGATCGTTATTTATATTCTTGACCATCCTTCACCCAGACCTGAAACAGTTGGTTTCTACGATTTTGTTGCACCATATGTTTCCAAGAAGTCGATAAATGGAGACCAACTCATTAAGAATTGGTCTGGTTTATCTGTTAGGAGGAATCGCATTTCTTCAAGATGTGCGGTGTCCAACTTGTTTGAAATCCACATTTTAAGCGTTGGTGTGGGTGTATTTTTCCAAAATTTAAGTATACGTTTTTTTGCCGTTATTAACCCATAATTAAAAAATGAATTTTGAAATGTGTTCAATTTGTTCCCATCTTCCGTTATTCCAAGTAGAATCATTTCAGTGTTAGGCTCCATTTTTATCTTGAATAATTTTGTAAATATTTCAAAGATATTGCTCCAGAATTTATGAAGTTTTATGCAGGAAACAAAAGAGTGTGTTATGGTGGCATTTTGAGATAAACATTTATCACAAATGGGAGAAGTATTTGGATAGAATTTATTCAGTCTAGTTTTTGAATAATATAATCTATGTAAAATTTTAAATTGAATTAAGTTATGTCTTACATTAATCGAACATTTGTGTATATATATCAAATACTTTTCCCATGTTTCTTTCGTGATTTTTATCATTAATTCTCGTTCCCAATCTTCTCTAAGTGCCTCTGTCGATGGTAGTTCTATATTTAAAATACTATTATATAAATATAATATTAATTTCTGTGAGTCAGCCTTAATATTCATTGCTTCTTCCAGTGGGTCTAAAGTTATAGTTTGGTGTCTTTGTATGTATTTCTTCATGAAGTCGCAGATCTGAAGGTATTTAAAATATTGGTTATTTTTCAGCTTAAATTTTAATTGTAATTGTTGGAATGATAACAGATTTCCCATTTCATACATATCGCCGATCCTTTTAATTCCCATTCTTTCCCATTGGTTATATGTTTTATCGATAAGAGATGGTTTAAATGAAGGATTATTCACTATTGGCATTAACAGTGATAGGTTTCTTAATTTTAAAGTTAATTTTATTTGTTTCCAAATTCTTATTGTATTATGGATAATTGGGTTATTCTTATATATTGTGTTGTTCAGTTTTATCGGGGAGAAGATGATCGCTCCTATATTACAAGGAGAACAATCCTCTTTCTCCATTCTTATCCATTCTGGGTAGTACTGTCCAACCAATAAATTATATTCTTAATATGCACTGCCCAATAATAATACAAAAAGTTTGGAAGTGAAAGTCCCCCAACGTCTTTGGGTTTACACAGGTGTTTTCTTTGAATTCTATGTGATCTATAGTCCCAAATAAAGTTGGTAATATTAGAGTCTATTTTTTTGAAAACGTTTTTTGGTATATGTAAAGGTATAGATTGAAATAGATATAATATTTGTGGTAAAAAGATAATTTTTATAGCGTTTATTCTGCCTATTAATGACAACGAGAGTGTTTTCCAGAATTTAATCAACGCGTTCAGTTTATTTAAAAAAGGCATAAAATTAGCATTAAATAATGATTTGTATTTTCTAGTAATTTGAATACCCAAATACTTAAATTTTTCTGTTGCAATTTTAAAGGGGTATTTTAATAGGTGTGTCGATTCTTGAGGTTTTAACGTCATGATTTCACTTTTATTTCAATTTATTCTATATCCAGAAAAATAACCGAATTCCTCTATTAAATGTAATAAGTTTGGTATGCTCGTTTGTGAATTTGTAATGTATAGAAGTATATCGTCTGCGTATAATGAAATTTTATTATTTGAGTCCTTAGTATTATATCCCCGAATATTCGGATGAATTCTTATACTTTCAGCCAAGAGCTCTATCATAAGGGCAAATAGCAGGGGAGATAAAGCACATCCCTGCCTATTGCCCCTCGATAATTGAAATTTTGGAGATAACATATTATTAGTTAATATTCTTGCCGTTGGTTTGTCATATAATAATTTTACCCATACAATAAAATTCTCTCCCATATTAAATTTTTGCAGTACTTTATATAAATACTGCCACTCTACCTGATCAAATGCTTTCTCTGCGTCCAGAGAAACAATTGATATATATACTTCTTCCGTTTTATATGAGTACATTATATTAAACAGGCGTCTCAAATTATTAAATGAATGTCTTTTGGGTATAAACCCCGTTTGATCTGGATTTATCAATTTACTAATGTATTTACTCAATCTTCTTGATAAAGTCTTTGCTAAAATGTTCTGTTCTGTATTTAAAAGTGATATAGCTCTAAATGAGCCCGGTTCTTCTAAATCTTTATCTTTTTTTGGTATAAGCGTAATAGTTGATTCAGCTAATGTTTCTGGTAGTTTATTTTCTTTAAAGGCATGAGTATATAATTTAAGTAAACGTGGAGCCGTTATCTCGTGAAATCTTTTGTAAAATTCATTGTTAAAACCATCTGGTCCAGGCGTCTTACCATTTTTCAACAATTTTATTGTTTCTCCTATTTCTTCAAGTGTAATCTCAGCTCCTAATTCCTCTTGTTCTGAGAGGTCAAGTTTTGGAAGATTACAGTTATCTAAAAAATTTATAATTTTACTCTTCTATTTTAGTTTTAGATGTATATAGATTTTGATAAAATTGAGCAAATCTTTTGTTAATATCCTTAGGTAATGTTAGTAATTCACCTTTCTCTGATTTAATTTTAGTGATAGTATTTTCCTTTTCTTGTTTTTTCAATTGACGAGCTAAGAGTTTATGTGGCTTATCACCAAATTCAAAATGTTCCTGTTTTGTAATTTGGAATAATCTTACTACTCTTGCCGATAAAATTCGATTAAGTTTAAATTTCAATTGTATTATCTTATTATGTTTATCTGTAGATAGATCTTTGGCATTATCTAACTCTAATTGTCAAATTTCTTGTTCTAAACATCAGTTGTTCTGTCTTATTCTTTTTATTTTGGAAGATTTGATATGAGATTATAACTCCTCTGATAAATGCCTTGAAAGTTTCCCATAATAAAGAAGGTGAAATACCTGGTGTCTCATTTGTCTCAAAAAAAGATATTTTAGATATTTATAACCTTGTCGGTTGTTTAAGATTTGTGCGTTAAACCTCCAGAAATGTTTTTTACCCGGCATTCCCTCAAATTTTAATGGAAAAGTCAACGGGGAATGATCGGAAATAATACTATTGTGGTATTTAGGATTGATTGTATATGGAATTAATTTTGTATCCACTAAGAAATAATCAATTTGTGAATAGGTTTTATGTACCGATGAGTAAAATGAATATTCCCTTCCAGTTGGGTTAGCAGTTCTCCATACATCTGTTATATTAGTATTTTTTATATATGTATTTAGAAGTTCACTACTTAGATTTTAAGTTACCCCTCCTTTGTTTTACTGATTTGTCTAAATATGGGTCTAAAACGCAATTGAAGTCCCCCCTATTATTACATTTTGGTAATTAAACTCTGATATTATATCCAGAATTTTATTTTAAAATTGGGGGTCAATGGGGTGGAGTAAATTTCTCCCGAAACTATAATATACCTTCCCTCTTTATCTGATATAGTATTCTTTAATTTAAATGGTATATCTTTTCGAATGATAATAGCCGTACCTCTAGATTTAGAAGTAAATGAAGAATAATATGTTTGACCAATTTGCCTTCAATCTCATCTGTGTTTGTTGTTTCGTATGTGTTTCCTGCAAAAACGTTATGTCAGAATTTAATGATTTTAATTGGGCAAGAACCCTCTTAATTGGTTCATTGGCACCCCTTATATTCCAGCTGCAGAACGTAATTCCTCCGTTCTTTATTTGTCTATCGTCTTGCATTATAGATCAGTTTGGTATTTTTGATTCATATGGTGCAACCAAATACCTCAGAACTCTGGGTGTTGGGTGGTCGTCCCGAACTTTTAGATTTATTTTGCATCTTCTTCCTCTATTGTACCTTAATAAGAAAAAAAAGAAAGAATGTGTTGTGATATTAATTTTAAAAAATAACAAATAAGAGTCGTGGTAGTGATTTTAAAAAGTAAGGTGATGTTAAGGTATCTAAGAGAAGATACCTTAAAAACGAGAAACCACCTAAGGTGGGGAAAAATTTGTAGACTTCCGTTGTTGTTATTGTACATTGAGCTCCGTCCCCTTAACAGAGTCTCGTGAAAGGCTGCGGGCCGTTTCATATATTTTTTTAATTTATCCAACCAGAGCAGATAAAAACAGAAAAGACTTCAGAAAGAGAGGGAAAAAAACAAAAAACAAAAAACAAAACAAAAACGTATGTTCAATTCTATATGTATATATGCATTTCCAATTTATCTAGCATTAATCTGTTCTAAACTTTACCATATGTAAGTTATACATTATACACCCAAAGTTATTACATTATATCCCAGTCTTTATCTTAAGTACAAGCAGGTTGCAAGGGGTTAAACAGAGCCAAGCATCTGGATCTTTTCCAAGTGTATGATGTTCCTTTCTCCTTCACACACGGTTATATTATGTTAGTATTATTATGAACATTTTAGTTAATTACTGTATATTAGTACATATCATCAATTTTAGTTCATTTCCCTTAAACTAGGTTAAAATTATGTAATACATTTTGTATAAGCTCCCCTTATCCCCACCCGCTCCGTGGGTTATTCATATTTACAGATTACATTAAAAGATGATTAGTATTATTAAGTTTGTTAGATTAATTGATTATTTAATATTAATATATAATAATTAAAGATTTTCTTAAATCAACAGATTTTTATATTCCAGTCCGTTTATGTTTTTTTCCATGTCCCTCAATTTTAATTCTGTATCTTCGACTTCCTTTTGTTTATCTTTAAGTTTTCCATTCAAGGTGAAACATGGACTATACGCTCGAAAACACATTCCAGACAGATAAGCATGTCTGGTAACTGTCTGGAAAAGTTCCGCCATCTTAATTAGAGCAAAGTCTTATATTGAAAAGTTTAATCTTCAGCGTTCTCCTCTGTTTTCTTTACGATATCTTGTGCGTAATTAAATGCCAGTTCTGGATCCGTAAAGGAGCGTTCAATAGAATTATAAGTAATCTTCATTTTTGCAGGATATATCACCCCATATCTCACCTTGGGGTTTCCTTTCAGAATATTTCTTGTCTTTGTAAACAAGATCCTTTTTGGACGATTTCAGGGGGATAATCACAGAAGAATCTAATATTATCGCTGGAAAATGTACGATTCACCCCGTGAGGAATCATCTTCAATATATTTTCCAGTGTAGAGATGTCGAGAAATTTCACTATCATCTGTCTTGGGGGAGCATTTGGTCCTTTTTGGAAACGTCCTACCCGGTCAGCCACATCTATTCTCGGGTTTTCCGGCAGTTTAAAAACTTCTTTAAGTAAGTTGGCAACAAAATCACATGTTTGAGTTCCACGCTCTCGTCCCTCCTGTACTCCAACAATTCTTAAATTCTGCCTTCTCGACCTCGCTTCCAAGTCCAGACATTTATCAGTCATTTTAACAAGTTGCTCCCCAGCAGATTCTTGTACTTTTCTCAGAGTTGTTATTTCCTGAGCCATCTCGTTCATTACAATCTCCATATCTTCCATCAACTTATCAGACTTTTTCATATTCTCACACATCTTCTCAAATTTCTTATTATAGTCTTTTTCCATTCTGGCATATTCTGCCGTTGACTTTTTATCAAGCTCCTTAAACTGCTTCTTCAAAGAGATGTACAGCTCCTTTAATTCACCACAAGCAGTATCATTTTTTTTTAGAAAGATTAATCTCCAATTTAGAGAGATTATTCTCCAATGTAGTGTTCATGTCCGCTAGTATATGGGAAAAGTCCTTAGTAAGACTGCTTCTTACCATCTGTTCCCATTGCTTCATCTCCTTCTCCTTTATCTCTCCTTTTGAAGCCATTTCAGACACAGAACGTTGAGTCAGGCTCTTCTTCTGAACTTTCTGCTGTCGATTGCAGAGTTTGCAGAACTTCCTGAAGATGGAGACTGATAGTAGTTTTCTTGGGTCCCCGTGGACGTTTCCCTTTGCTCATTTAAAACTCCCGTTAAACTCCGATTTTTTGCGGCGATTTCTGATGACGTCACTTACGTGACGCCAAACAGCTCCGGTGAGTTTTTAAAATCGGTCCCGTCTTTCAAAATGTCTTTTTCGCGATTTTAGCAGGAGCGGAGCTCAATGCTGCGCGCTTACAGCTCCATGGCGCCACCGGAAGTCGGTATTAATCATTTAGAGATGTTGGGTGCGTTCTATGGACTAAGGGCTTACTGCTCGGACATGCACCACCTGCATGTTCGCCTACAAATTGATAATACCACTGTGGTGGCATATATTAATCATATAGGTGGAATTATGTCGATATCTTGTGATAATCTGGCTAACACGATTTGGCACTGGAGTATTGACAGAAATATTTGGATATCAGCTACTTACCTTCCAGGTAAGCTCAATACAGTGGCAGACACCAGGTGACGAAAATTCAATGACAACACCGAATGGATGTTGGACCAACAAGTGTTTGCTGATATTGTAGCTTGGTATGGAACACCAGATATCGATTTATTCGCATCTAGGCTTAATCACCAATTGCCAACATATGTTGCATGGGAACCAGACCCTGGGGCAGTGGCGATGGACGCATTCTAGCTACACTGGGGAGAATTGTTTTTCTATGCATTTCCCCCCTCATCAGTCGGGTCTTGCGGAAAATACAACAAGACTCCGCGTCGGGTATTTTGGTAGTACCCGACTGGCCCACTCAGCCATGGTTCCCTGTGGTTCTCGACATGGTCTTGGAACCATGTGTGCCCATCTCCAATCGCCCGGATTTATTGGTTCATCCTGTGACAGGCAAGAGTCACCCATGCCATGACAGGATAAATCTGTTGATTTGCAGAATCTAAAAAGACCACTCCTGGAATTCGGACTATCGGATCGAACGATGAACATGATCATGGCGGCATGCAGGGAGTCCACCAGAAAACTATATCTTTCACATATAAGGAAATGGGAGATATTCTGTTCCAGGGCTAACATCACATACAACACGGCTACTGTGACGAATGTGCTAGAATTCTTGGCCAGCCTTCACTTTGATGAAGGCCTGAGCTACAGTACCATTAACTGTGCTAGAAGTGCCCTATCATCTTACTTGGGGCAGGGATCAGGACACCACGCTGTTGGGTCTCACCCTCTAGTATCGAAACTGATGAAGGGTATTTTCAACACTAATCCCCCCAGGGCTAGGTACTCCCAGATCTGGGATGTTGGTGTTGTCTTAACGCTGCTCAGGAATTGGGCACCAGCTACGTCCCTGACTCTAGCAAAACTAACATATAAAATAGTTATGCTGATGGCACTAGTCTCGGCGCAACGGGTCCAGTCACTCAACAAATTAAGACTGGACACTATGGCAATATCAACGAACAAAATAACTTTCCATATTTTTGAATTAGTTAAACAGAACAGGCCTGGGTCGTCTGGCCTTAAATTGGAGTTTCTAGCATACCCCATAGACCTCCGTCTGTGTATAGTGACGCATCTACTTCATTATTTAGAGGTCACAAAAAACCTAAGAGGCACGGAAATGGCATTGTTACTCAGTCATAAACAGCCTCATAAAAGGGTATCCGTGCAGACCATTTCAAGGTGGCTTAGACAGGTTTTGGGTGCTGCAGGGGTGGACACTGATGTTTTTTAATCTCATTCCACCAGGGCCGCAGCAACATCGGCAGCGAGAAAGTTGGAAGTTCCCATGGACCACATCCTTGCAATGGCAGGATGGTCTAGAGAAAGAACTTTTCAACAATTTTATAATAAACCCGTTGCCAGACCTGGGGTGTTTGCAGACTCAATTTAAGCTCTGTATTATAATTTACCCCGAATGTTAGGGGTCATTATTATTTTGTTAATAAATGTATCATCGTTTTTGAATAACCGATTCATGTCTGAATATATTAACATACTTCCTTCATTGGTCAATTTGGCAGTGTGTGAGGCATGGGCTTGTTTTCCACGGCATGAAATCACAGAGCTTCAAAATGTTCACGTAGTCACTCACGTGACTCCGAAGTAAAATAGTAAGATTAAACGAGAACTTACCAGTTTGAAGTTTGATCTTTATTTTATGAGTTACGTTGAGGGATTACGTGCCCTCCACGCCCAACCCTCTATCATAAAGATCAGCTGGTATTCTAGTTCTCTTATCTTACTATGTTTAGTTCGACCTCTGTTATCTGTGATTTCACACCGCTGCTTTGAAGATTGACGCGCATGCGTGCTGGCGGGGTCTTCACGTAATCCCTCAACGTAACTCCTCATAAGATCAAACTTCAAACTGGTAAGTTCTTGTTTAATCTTACTATTTTATATACTTTATCAGGTTACCTCTGGCATTCCAGAGAAAACAATCCTAGTCTGTCCAACCTCCCCCTAGTCTTTGGAATGTGGGAGGAAACTGGAGCATCCGGAGAAATCCCACGTAGTCACAGGGAACATGCAAATTCCATACAGACAGCACCCACAGCCAGGATCGAACCTGGGAAACGGCTCTACCCGCTTCACCACTTGTGCTGTCTCATACGACACAGTCGTTTCTTTCTTTTTGTTCACACAAAGAATATCTCTTTTGGTATTACATGTTTGTATGCTGAGGAATAGCAAATAGAATGATTTCTCCAATGCTGTCTTACGAAATGATCTTAATTTTTTTAGAGATACAGCATGGAAAGAGGCCCATGGGCCCTTCGAGTCCATACTGAACATCGATCACCCATTCACACTAGTTTTATGTTTATTTTATTCATTAATCTATTTTGGTCTATTTATAAATACTGAAGAGTTTTTCTTCTTCCTTGTAGGTCAGTCATTGCTTGAAATCTGATCTCAGAAAAAGGAGAAAATGAGTGCAGCTAATAACATCACGACAAATGTCGTGACATCACCAGTTGTCACTGTTCATCCAACTAATACAACCCAAGTTACCACAACTACAAGTGGGAACTTCATTGACAATATAATTAATAAAATTCCATGTAAGTATATATATTTTAAAATATGAACATATAGAGAACAAACTAATGAGGTTTGACGACAGAATTAGAAATCTGTACAACTAATGTGGTCACAGTGAGAACGTACAAACTCCGATCACATCCAGTCTCTGGTGCTGTGAGGCAGCAACTCTACCGCTGTGCCACTGTGCCACCCTAACAGGTGACATTTCGGGTCATGACCCTTCAGACCATTGGAACCATGACTGGAATCAAAGCCAGGACTGCTGTTTGGATAGCCACAAAGAACTGCTGATGTTGGATTACAAAAAATGACACAAAGTGCTAGAGTAACTCAGCGGGTCAGGCAGCATCTCTGGAGAAAAAGGATGGGTGACGTTTTGAATCAGGACCCTTTCTGGTAAGGACCAGTAGTGGGGTGAACTGGGGTAATGGCTCGAGTGCCTTCAGGTAGGCTGCAGGAAGTGCCCCCGGGACACAAAGATGGTCGCCCTAGGAGAGGAAAGTGACGTTGGTTCGCAGGAACTGCTCCAGTACATTGAGTGGGCGGGCCAACCAGATTTTGAACTTTGAATAATGGCACCAAAAATGGCAGTGCCCTCATGTGTAATATATACAAAATGAATTTCACTGTGCAGTTGAATATGTGACAAATAAAGCACTATTAAACTATTGAACAATTGGTCGGTCTGAAGAAGTCCCGACACGAAATATCACCCATCCTTTTTCTCCAGAGATGCTGTCTGACCCGCTGAGTTACTCCAGCACATTGTGTCTATCAGAAACATGTAGAAAGAAATGAGCATAGAACATAGAATATAGAACATACAGACACACGGCATGCACACACACACAAGCTCACACACACACACACACACACATGGAGTCCTTAGCTCATAGTTGAGGTTAGTATTTCGCGGTGTTCAAGAGCCTAATGATTGTTGGGACGAAGCTGCTTTTGACCTGGGCATTACAGTTTTCAGGCTCTTGTATCTTTTTCCCATTGGCAGGAGTGAAATGAAAGCATCGCCAGAGTGGTGTGGGTCTCTGATGATGCTGGCTGCATTTTGAGCCAGTGACTCGTATATTTCCCTTTGATGGTGGGGAGGTCAGTACCTGTGATGGCCCGGTCAGAAAGCAAGAAGAAAGAAGATAAATAAATGATTTTGAAATATTGTATAAAATGCTCCAGCTAAATCAACAAATATTAATGAAAAATGGCTTAAAGTGGGTCAGGCAGCTGTGGAGGATATAGATAGGCGACGTTTTGGGTTGGGACCCTTCTTCAGACTGGTTGTAGTAGGGGGAGAAAGTTGGAAGAGAAGTGGGGGGGGGGGGACAAAGTCAGGCAAGTGATAGGTGGGTACAGGTGAGATGGATTTGTTGGCAGATGGATGGACAAAGGCCAGAGATGAAAAGACAAATGGCTGTGAAATAAGGCGAGAAGGGTTGTGTTTATACACCTGATGTGTGCTGTATTATGTACAAAGGAATACATAGCGAGGCCAAGGTGGCAAGGTTGGTTAAGATTCCACTCTATAGTTGAGAAATTAAATTTGGTCATTTAATTACACGTTGAGTTACTCCAGCACTATGAGTTTTGCTCAAGATACCACCACCTGCAGTTCCTTGTGTCTCTCTTAATTATATTGCTCCTCTACATTTGATAGAAACAAGGATCTGCAGATGCTGGTTAATACACAAAAAGGAAGCAAAGTGCTTGAGTAACTCAGCAGGACAGGCAGCATCTCTGGAGAATACGACAAGGTGACTTTAGACTCAAGAGATCCAGCGCACGATCAGGCCCTTCAGCCCACCTGAGGCCCATCGGCCTGCCCGAGTCCTGCACACCAGGGATAATTTTACAATTTTACCAAAGCCAATTAACCCACATACCTGTATGTCTTTGGCGTGTGGGGGGAAAGCAGAAACCCACGCAGTCGCAGGCAGAACGTGCAAACTCCGTACAGGCAGCACCCAAGGTCAGGATCGAACCCGGTTCTCTGGCGCTGGAAGGCAGGAACTCTACCTTTGCGCCACTGTGCCGCCCCTTCGGGTCGAGACCCTTCAGTCCTGACCCAAAACATAATTTAGCCATATTCTCCAGAGATGCTGCCTGACTCTTTGAGTTACACCAGCACTTTGTGTCCTCTCATCAGTCAGCAATATTGATCAAGTTTTTAAACAATAGTATCTCCCGCAAGAGTTTTATCAAAATAGAATTGTATATAACAAAGTCACGAGGATGTCCCAGGCTAGGCAATTACTGTATAAAGCAATGATCACAGCAATGAGTCAGAAATTGCTGCTTAAATCAGGAGCAAAAATGCTTAGTATGTGTAATCTAGAATGATTCCATCCGATAAACAATATTAAACAAAATTCAAATGGAAATGGTTTTGAAAAATAAACCATCAATTAGTTCACTTTGGCTCTTGTGTGCAATTAATTCAATTTGGACAAATAATTAGCAATTTCTCAACTTGATTAACAATGTCCTTGGAGTTCTTGAACACAGCCTTTGAAACTAATTAAGAATGGGGAAAATTTAGGTGCTAGCTTTGTTCTTAATTACTATTCAATGTTGCATTCAATGGTGCATCTATTTTAGAACATAGACCATTGAACAGTACAGTATGTGAACAGGCCCTTCGGCCCACAATGTCCGTGCATGTCCGAACATGATGCCAAGTTAAACAAATCTAGTCGGCCTGCACGTGATCCATAACCCTCCATTCCCTGCATATTCACATGCCTATCTAAAAGTCTCCTTAATGCCCCAGTCGTATCTGCTCTTCGCAAATGGGACCAGCTTGGTCAGCATGGATGAGTTGGGCCAAAGGGCCTGTTTTCATGCTGTGTGACTCTATGATTCTATGCCTCTTGTGTTTCTTTCTGTCTTCTTCTACAGATGGTAACCTCATTGTTCCATTATGGAAGCAAATAACCTGAAATAGATATCAAATGGTTTCAAATGAAAATATCTAAATAAAACAATGTTTCAGAGATTCACTCGTGAGCATTCGGTGTGGTTCTGGTTAGATGCAGGCTGCAATCCACAATTGATTGATTGAAAGATACAGCATGACAACAGCCCCCTCGGCTGACAGAGTCCACTCTGGCCATCGATCACCTGTTCATGCTGGTTCTATATTACCCTAATTTCTTGTCCACTCGCTATACACTTGGGGCAATTTACAGAGATTGAGACCCTTCTTCAGGCTGATTGTAGTAGGGGGGTGGGGAGGGGGGAGAAAGCTGGAAAAGAATGGTAGGGGCAGGACAAAACCTGGAAGTGATCGGTGGATACAGGTGAAAGGGGGTTTGATTGGCAGATGGTTGGACAAAGGCTAGAGATGAAAAGGAGACACAAGGGTGCCAGGTGAGGAGAGAAAGGGAATGCGATGTGAAGCCAGAGGGAGGATATGGGTGAAGGGGACTGGGGGGGAAGGGTAAATGGGGGCAGGAATGTGGGACAAATGGGTGCACACCTGGGTGGGGAACAGGGAAGAGTGCCCAGGGATGGGGAAGGGGAGAGGACCCCCCCCCCCCAACATCTGCAGTTCCTTGTGTGTCCTCCACAGATGATGTCAGACTCAGTGGGTCAGGCAGCATCTGCAGTGGGAATGGGAAGATTTTTTGTTTGTTTTTCAATTTATAGAGCTGCAGCACGGAAACAGGCCCTTTGCCCCACCGAGTCCGTGCCGACCAGCGATCACCCCCTTACACTAGTTATATCCTACACATGAGGGACAATTTTACAGAAGCCAATTAACCTCCAAACCTGCACATCTTTGGAATGTGGGAGGAAACCGGAGCACCTGGTGAAAACCCAAGTGGTCACAGGGCGAACGTACAAACTCCATACAAACAGCACCCGAGGTCAGGATCGTGCCGCTGTAAAGCAGCAACTCCACCGCTACGTCACTGTGTCGCCCTAACAGGTGACATTTCAGGTCAGGTTCCTTCTTCAGAAGATTGGAATCACAACTGGAGTCAAAGCCAGGACTGCTTTTAGGGTAAACACAAAGAACTACAGATGCTGGTTCACAAAAAAAGTCACTGTAGTAACTCAGCGGTTAGGCAGGATCTCTGGAGAGCATGGATAGATGATGTTTTAGGTCGAGACCCTTCTTCAGCCTGTTTTTTAGCACTGGTTTGGGATTATTGTGGAATCAATGTTGACTTTTAATGAGTTCTTGGATTGGATTTAGTTAGATTCCAAAGATTTAATTTGGTTAATATTGGGGTTTTGTCATATCTGATTCACGTTGATTGGTTCATTTTGGAAGGTCCTGACCTGAAACGTCACCTCTCCAAGTTCTCCAGAGATGTTGCCTGACCCGCTGAGTTACTCCAGCACTTTGTGTCTTTTTGTGTAAACCAGCATCTGTAAGGATTTGTTTCAACTTCTTCACGTCGCTTTTGCCTGCTTTCATTTTCACCTCACAGTTCATTAATCGTTATCTTCTCTTATTTCTTACCCAGTACCAAAATGGGCCTTGATTGCCATCGGTGCCGGTGTGGGTCTTGTTATCCTCATCTGTGTCATCTGTATCTGCGTGAAATGTTGTTGCAAGAAGAAGAAGAAAAGGAAAAAGAAAGAGCAACTTAACCTGGAAAGTCTGAATGGCTCCATCACCACAAATCTGGTGGGTGTTCCATAACAAAGTGCGTTCTGTTCCTATAACTCAACTCTTTATGTAGTAACTCCACTGTAACAACCTTTAGAAAGGCATTTAGGTGAATCAAACATACAAAGGGGAAAGATTTAATAGGAATATGAGGGGCAACATTTTCACACACAGGGTGGTGGGTATATGGAACGAGCTGCCGAACAGGGTAGTCTAAGCAGGTACAATGGATGGGAAAGGTTTCAGGATATGGGCCAAAAGTAGGCAGGTGGAATTGGCATAGATTGGGCATCTTGTTCGGCATGGACAAGTTGAGCCGAAGGGTCTGTTTCCATGCTGCGTCACACAATGACTCTCAATCTCAAATAAGTTTAGAGATAGAGAAATTGATTGGTTGATCAAAAGATTCAGCATAGAATCAGGCCCTTCGGCCCACGGAGTCCACGCCGACCAACAATCACCCGTTCACACTAGTTCTATGTTATCTCACTTTCTCATTAACTCACTACACATTAGGGGTAATTTTACAGAGGGCCAATTAACCTACATGTCCGCTTGTCTTTGGAACGTGGGAGGAAACTAGAGCACCCAGGGGAAACCTATGCAATCACAGGGAGAACGTGCAAACCACACACACAGAGAGCACCCGAGGTCAGGATCGAACCTGGGTTCCTAACGCTGTGAGGCAGCAGCTCTACCAGCTGCACCACTGTGTTCCATTAATGATTCTTAATGATCGCAAAAATATGTTGTCATTTTATCTGCATGGCAAGTCTGCAGTTCTATCAATAATATACAGGGAAGGGAGTGATATGGATCATGTGCAGGCAGTGGAGATGAGTTTATTTGGTCATTATAGCTGGCACAGACACTATTGGCTGAAGGGCCTGTTCCTGTTCTATGGTCTATATTGCATTAATTTAACATAAGCATTGAAAAATGTATTACAACACTGATCTGAGGTGTAAGCAGTCAAAATAGTGGGGCAAGGCCTTAAACAGATTAAGCACAAACACAATAATTTATAAAGACACAAAGTTTACTACACAATATTTAAAAACCATTTGGACAGGTACACGGATAGGATAGTGTAGAAATAAACTGCAGATAATGGTGTATACCGAAGATAGACACAAAGTGCTGGAGTAACTCAATCGGTCAGGCAGTATCTCTGGACCCGACCCAAAACGTCACCCATCCTTTTTCTCCTGAGATGCTGCCTGTCCTGCTGAGTTACATGAATTGGATAGGTTTAGAGGGAGGCAGGTGGGACTAATGTAGATGGGGCATGTTGGCATGGGCAAGTTGGGCCGTTGGGCCAGTTTCCACGCTGTATGACATTATGACTATGACTTTATGTGCTGGATTAAACCAGCAGGTCAGGCAGCATTCCTGGAGAATATGGATAGGTGACGTTTCTTGTGTCTAGTTCCTTATGGCTAGCAACATTTATCATCCTGACTATAGCCCCCGAACCTTGCCTCATTCCTTTTCAATCAGTCTGAAGAAGGGTCCCGACACCAAACATCACCTATCCATGTTCTCCAGGGACGCTGAGTTAATCCAGCACTTTGTGCCTTATTTTGTAAATGAGCATCTGCAGTTCCTTCTGTCTCCAATGTAAAATTGCATGTTTTTAGAGTCAATTTAGGTGAATGAGAATAGGAATGGTCGGTGAATCATACTTGGTGCAGAATAAGATTTGGACAAGCTAATTCTGGAAGGGTTGATGCCTAGAAGACATGTTAGATGGTAGGTAGGAGATGGGCTGGAGATGGATTGTAAAGTGCACATTCGGATAGAAGAGGAAGATTGAGATAAAGTACGCCTAATCTTGTTTATCCACTGTATGAAACAGAGCAGCATGTTCTAAATGTGATCTCAGTCTCTTTTGAATTCCACCATATGATTAATTAACCCAAAAGTTGCTAAAGAGATATACAGAGAGAACACAATGTTCTCTCATTGAAATCACAACTAGTTTGCATGTTCACTACAGTGATTTATAAAACTGACTAATTACAAGAATTAATTCCTCCCTATTCTCTGCCTCCTCTTACCACCTTTCCATGTCACGCATCCAGTCTGGCAATGCTCAATTCTTCCAGTATCTGACTCTACAGGAATAGGCGAATCAACTTTTAAATTTCAAAATCTGATCTACTTAAGTGTAGTTTAGAGATACAGCGCAGAAACAGGCCCTTCAGTCCACCGAGTCCATGACGACCAGCGATCCCTGCACTCGAACATAATCCTACACACACTAGGGACAATTTACAATTTTACTAAGCCAATTCGCCTACAAACAATTTTACTAAGCCAATTCGACTACAAACATCTTTGGAGTGTGGGAGGAAACTGGAGCACCTGGAGAAAACCCATGCACATCATGGGGAGAACGTATAAACTCCATACAGACCGAACCCGTAGTCAGGAATGAACCCAGGTCTCTGGTGTTGGAAAGTACCAACTCCGCTGTTGCGCCACCGTTTTACTGAAAAGTTCAAATCAAAATCAATCAACCGTAACTAAACTGGCATCTATATTGTTACTTTAACATTATAGGATTTGTAATGATGCTCCCTCAAACGTTTGTTGGCAAGCAAAACTTAATGTTAAATTTCAAGGGCTTTTTACAAAGGTTCATTCCCTTTTCTCCCGTCAGAAGATACAACAATTTGAAAACATGTACCAGCAGATTTAGGAACAGCTTCTTCCTCGCTGTTGTCAGACGATGGAACAGACCTTCCATAAGTTGGGTGTAGTCTCAATCTTCCAGCCTACCTCACTGCAGACTTTGCATTTTTTCTCTTTAGTTGAGGCAGCTTGTTCGATACACCTACCACCCTCTGTGTATGAATGTTGTATCACAACTTTAAAAAAATGTTTTACAAATACACGGATAGGGTAAGTTTTTGAGGAATATGGCAGGCAGGTGGGACTAGTGTAGTTCGGGCATGTCGGTCGGTATGGGCAAGTTGGGCTGAAGGGCCTGTTTCCACGCTGTATGACTCTATGACTCCAGGAGACATGAAGGGATTTACTAATTCTCCACAATACTTTCTGCAGGTTGCCTTCAACACAACTAATTTACCCATTCTATCTTTAGTCAAGATGGAAAGATTGAATGTTTTGCTATTGTGTTTTAAAGGTGCAGCCAGATTTGGATGATTTGGATGGAACGATAGAAAATTATGGAAAATTGCAATATTCCTTGTATTATGATGCGAAGAATGAAACGGTAAGTATATAATTCCTGTGGTTGATTTAATGTGTCCACAATTGTGAACTTGAAGCAGTCTTAACTTTTTGAAAATGAGGGGTTAAAACTATACAAACAAAGAACTGCAGATGCTGGATTATGCTGCCTGACACGCTGAGTTCCTCCAGCACTTGGTGTCTATCTTTGGGTTAAAAGTATAGTTAGTCAGGATTCCTGCTTATCAGGACTCAAAAACCTCTTACTTGGAAGTACATTTAAGAGCAAGATTCAAGCGTAATTTTTTGTCATTTGTCTTGAAGCAGTAATTTTGGTTTAATAATGAACACTCACTGTGCACCTAAGGGACAATGCTTTGCCTCTGATACCTTGCAGCTTACTGTTGGAGTGATACAGGCAGCGGACCTAAAGGCGATGGACTTTGGAGGGACATCTGATCCTTACGTCACTGTGTATCTTGTCCCACAATCAACACAGAAATTTGAAACGAAGGTGTTTCGAAAAACACTGAATCCATCGTTTAAAGAACAATTCACATTCAAGGTACTTCTTACATTTATTTTGAAAGCAATGATCATTTGCTAAGATCTTGAGGGGCCTGATGCAGGGAGAGGTTGAGCAGGGTAGGTTTCCATTCCTTGGCGCGCAGGAGGCTGAGGGGTGATCTTATAAAGGTGTATAAAATTGTAAGGGGAATAAATAGGGTGAATGCACAATGTATTTTACCAAGGATAACGGAATCAGTTATTTTTTACACAGAAGGTGGTGGGTGCCTGCAAAGTGGAATGTGATGGAGGCAGATATAATAGTGGTGTTTGAGACTTTTGGATAAGCACAAGAATATGCAGATAATGGATGAATGTGGATCATGTGTAGGCAGATAGGGGTTAGTCTTGGCATCATGCTTGAAAGAGACACTGTGGGCCGGTGGGCCAATCCTGTGCTATATTGTTTTATATTCTCCCTCTCTCTTGGAAATAGCATACAGCCAGACCCCGAGCTAGTTGTAGCATTGAAAACTACAATTAACTGTTCTGCTTAAGTTGGACCAATTTTTTCTAATTCACTCTATTGTTGTCTACCCCTCAACCCAGGTCAGCCAAGCTGAGATATCGGAAAAAACCGTGGTGATGAAAGTGTATGACTTCAACCGATTTTCCAAACATGATATAATTGGTGAAGTGAGAATCCCGCTACAAACTGTCAACCTCAACCATGCACTGGAGGAATGGCACGAGTTAACCAAGGCTCTGAAGGATGAGGTAAGTTTAGTTTAGTTTGGTTTATTGTCACGTGTACGGAGGTGCTGTGAAAAGCTTGTTAATTGCGTGCTCTCCAGTCAGCGGAAAGATTATACTTGATTACAATCAAGCCGTCCACAGTGTACAGATACAGGATGGGGCGGCACAGTAGGGTGGGTTTTCTCCAAGAGCTCCAGTTTCCTCCCACATTCCAGACATACAGGTTTGTAGGTTACTTGGCTTCTGTAAATTGTAAATTGTCCCTAGTGTGTAGGATAGTTCTAGTGTATGGGGATCACTGGTCGGCGCGGACCTGGTAAGCCAAAGGGCCTGTTTCCGCACTGAATCTCTAAACTAAACTAATGTGGCACAGCGGTAAAGTTGCTGCCTAACAACGCCAGAGACCTGGGTTCGATTCTGTACGGAGTTTGTACGTTCTCCCCTTGACCATGTCAGTTTGCTCCCGGTGCTACACATTCCAAGGATGTGCAGGTTTGTAGGTAATTGGTTTTGGTAAAAGAATCGTAAATTATCCTTGGTGTGTAGGATAGTGCTAAGATATGGGGTGATGGCTGGTCGATGTGGATTCGGTGGGCCGAAGGGGCTGTTTCTGCTCCATATCTCTAAAGTCTAAAGATAAAGGGAATATGTCAGATTAAAAGATAGTCTGAGGGTCTCCAATGAGGTAGATGGTGGCTCAGAACTGCTCTTTAGTTGGCGATAGGATATTAAGGTTTTATCAGCAAAGACCTCGGCAGATGCGTTTAAATCAAAATTATAGAGGCTGCAGATCGAAAATATTTCAGAAGGTGTGTTTAGTCTGAAGAAGGCTCCTGACCCAAAACATCACCTATCCATGTTCTCCAGGGATGCTGCCTGACCCACTGTGTTGCCTTTGGGCCCCATATCTGAGGAAGGATAATGGTGGCTGTCAACATTCTAATATTGGGTATTAGGTGAAGCCATAGGGTCATACAGCACGGAAACAAGTTCCCTTTCTTGATTAGTACGGGTGTCAAGGGCTATGGGGAGAAGGCAGGAGAAGGCAGGGTTGAGAGCAATAGATATTTCAGCCATGATTCAATGACGGAGTAGCCTCGATGGGCTGAATGGCCCAATTCCGCTCCTATAACTTATGAACTTCCACAAAGTGCCTAGAAAACTCAACGAGTCAGACATTACTAGTTGCTTCTTTTAGTTTTGAATAAAATGTTGGCTTTCTGAATGTTTTAATCCTTGATTAGTGTTACTCTGGACCTGAAAGTGGGTAGATTGTCAAGTATATTTGGGAAACGTTTTCTTCCTAAAGCAACTATTCCCAAACCCAAGGCTTTATAAGACGTTGGTGAGGCCACATTTGGAATATTGTGAGCAGTTTGGGTCCCATATCTGAGGAAATATGTGCTGGCTTTAGAGAGGGTCCAAAGGAGATTTACAAGACTGATCCCAGGGAAGATTGGGTTAACATATGATGTGCGTTTGACGACACTGTGTCCTGACCCAAAATGTCACCTATCCATGTTCTCCAGAGATGCTGCCTGACCCGCTGAGTAACTCCAAAACACCATAGTTCTGTTTTCTTCTCATCTTTATTCACGGTTTGTTCCTTGCTTGACTAGAAGCTGAAAACACAGGTGGTAATTTGCAAAATCCTGCGGCAACTCATTTCCAAAAGCAACATTATCACAAAAGCGAAATACATGACAGTAAAGATTCACATTTCAGTTTGAAATGCAGCTGGGAATCTTCAGACTAATGCTATTTGTCAAGGGGGTTCCAAATGAAACAGGCATGGACACTTTACACGATGGTCAACACAATTTATGCGTAAAGTATCACTGTAAATGGCTCCAACCGCTCATCAACGTATGACATTTTGTTCCCTGTTTGTATATGGATCTTATTGTGTGAGACAGCCTTTTGAATTTATGTGAAGACTGCTGTTTCAAAAGAAGCATGGAACACACATTATATATTTCTATTCTTTAGGAAACCGAGGAATGGACCATATAACTCATAAGCGTAGTTCTAGGGAGATTATAGAGCTAAAACAAGGTGTAGAAATATAGAAACTTGGAGCAGAAACTTGGAGCTCCATCATTGTAGAAACAAGGAACTACCAAAGATAGACACAAAGTGCTCACATAACTCAATGGGTCAGACAAGTTGAGTTATGGGAGATAAAGTTGAGTTATGCCAGCACTTTGCGTCTATCTTTGGTATAAACCAGTTCTTTGTTTCTATATTTTGTCAGTCTGAACGAGTGTCCAGACCCAAAACATCACCCATCGTTTTCTCCAGAGATGCTGAGTTCCCCCAGCACTTTGTGTCTATCTCTGCTCCATCGTTGGTTGTCCAAATTCAGTACACTATCCAAGCTTTCTTTCCATATCCCTGATCCCCCTAGTCTTAAGAACAATATCCAAGTCCCTCTTGATTATGAAGAGACAAGAAATTGCAGATGCTGGAATCTTGAGCAAGACACAAAGTGCTGGTGTAACTGAGCAGACTGGCGGCACCAGTGGAGGGAATGGACAGACAACATTTAGGGTTGTTACAATGGCAGTGAGGCTTAGTAATAAGCAAGAAGATGTTTTGTTCAGTTAAACGTATTTAGATGGTTGGAACTTTGAAACTCTGGTTAAAATTAATGGGAATAATTCCCCAAACCTCTTTGGGAATGATTGCATTGGTGCAATAGACAAGAAGGCACACTAATGCCTCTATTTCCTGAAGAGACTGAAGAAATTTGACAAACATCTACAGATGCACCATAGAAAACATACTGTCAAGTTGCATCACAGCTTGGTTTTGGAACAGCTCTGGTCAAGACCGCAAGAAATTGCAGAAAGTTGCAGAAGTAGCCCTGTCCATCACACAGATCAGTCTCCCCACCATTGATTCCATCTATACTCCACGCTGTCTTGGAAAATCAGCCAATATAATCAAAGACTTGTCCCACCCGGTCATTTCTTCATATCCCTGCATGCATTGGACAGAAGATACAAAAGTTTGGAAGCAAGCACCACCAGACATGAACAGCTTCTTCCTCCTCTGCTATCATGCTTCTGAAGGTTCTTCCATAAGCTAGGGTACTGTCCAATTCACCTTTACCCCATTGCGGACATTGGACTTTATCTGTGGGTACTGATTCGCTATAATGCTATGAACTATATTCTGCACTCTGTGTCTTCCCCTTTGCTCTACCTATTGTACTTGAGTTCGAATTGATTGCATTATATATAGTATTTCTGATCTGTTTGTGTCGCATGCAAAACAAAGTTTTTCACTGTACCTCGATACACGTGACAATAATAAACCTAAACCTTAAATATGAATGAACATTGAATAGAACAGACCAGGTTCTCTCTGATATTGAACATTCCTCAGATAAACTTTAGGTGCATTGCCAAGATATGGTGCTGATCAGACCGCATTTGGAGTATTGTGAGCAATTTTGGGTCCCTTACCTGAGGAGGGATGTGCTTGCGTTGGAGAGGGTCCAGAGGAGGTTTACGAGAATGATCCCGAGGATGCTTGGGATAACATATGATGAGCGTTTGACGACACCGGGCCTGTACTCACTGGAGTTTAGAAGGATGAATATGGAGGGGCCTCCATACAAAAAAAGGCCCCCATACATCTCCTTTAAACTTTCCCCCTCTCACCTTATAGCTACGCCCTCTAGTGTTTGGCATTTCACCCTTGGAAAAAGGTTCTGACTGTCTACCCACTCTATGACTCTTATAATTTTATATACTTCTATCAGGTGTCCCTCAATCTCCGACGTTCCAGAGAAAACAATACGAGTCTATCCAACCTCTCCCTGTAGCTGAAACCTCTAATCCAGGCAGCATTCTGGTAAACCTCCCCTGCACCTTCTCCAAAGCCTCCACATCTTTTTTGTAATGGGGCAACCAGAACTGCATGCAAAAGCGGCCTAACCGGTCCTATAGGGCTGCGTCATGACTTACTTTATATTTTCTTGTTTTCTTATTAGGAAGAGCATCTCGGTGATATTTGCTTTTCGCTTCGCTATGTCCCTACTTCTAACAAGCTGCACGTGATCATTTTGGAAGCCAAGAATCTGAAGACAATGGATAAAGGAGGTTCATCCGGTAAGAGTTTTTATAGACGTTTTGAAATATGGGTGGCACAGTGGCGTAGCTGGTAGAGCAGCTGTCTCACAGCGCCCAAGACCTGGGTTCGATCCTATCCTCGGGTGCTGAGAATTTCATTGAGAATTTCACTCAATGGTCAATAGTGCTTTGTTTATTATCACATGTGCAAATGCACAATTAATTATTTTCTTTGCCTACAGTCCAGTAAAGTATTGCCATACCTCCGCACAATCCCCGATTGGCAAAGTGTACAGAAATAGCCCACTGTGACCACACACAACAGGCGCCACGTGTTGGCGCCAGTTTTGAAGTCCAGTCCATGCTCTGGGTCTTATGAGCGGCATCCGATCCAGTCGAGCCCCAGGCTTTTGCGGGCCTCCAGCCATCGCCTTTTCCTTTGGACACGTAGGGTGGTCCCGTAAGAATTACATAGTTCCGTTTCAGTATATATGATAACAAAACATCTTGACTCTTAACTCTTGATTTTATTAAGCCAGTATCTGCAAAGTCTCAAAACAAATACTTACCACATACTGTTGGAGAATACACCCTGTCAATAACTGAAATAATTTGTATTTCTGACAGATCCCTATGTGAAGATTCGCTTGATTCTCAATAATAAAAAACTTAAGAAGAAGAACACAACAGTTAAAAAGAACACCCTGAATCCATATTTCAATGAGTCTTTTATGTTTGATGTGAATTTTGAAGAAATACAGGTGAGGAGTAAATACGAAATATTTAAAAAGAAACCAGTGGAATAGGGCGGCTCATTGGTGCGACAGTAGAGCTGCTGCCTCATGACGCTCGAGACCCGGGTTCGATCCTGTGTGTGGGGTTTGAGATTCGCCCTGTGACTGCATGCGTTTTCGCCGGGTTTTCCAGTTTCCTCCCACATTCCAAAAACGTGCAGGTTTGTTGGTTACTTGGCTTCTATAAAATTGTCCCTAGTGTGCAGGATAGAGCTAGTGCATATGGGTGATCGAAGGTCGGTGTGGACTCAGTGGACCGAAGGGCCTGTTTCCATGCTGTATAGAGAGTCCTAGAGTGATACAGTGTGGAAACAGGCCCTTCGCACTTTGGCCCAACTTGCCCACACCGGTCAACATGTCCCAGCTACCCTAGTCCCACCTGCCTGTGCTTGGTCCATATCTCTCCAAACCTGTTCGATCCATGTACCTGTCTAACTGGGATTGTCCCAGCCTCAACTACCTCCTCTGGCAGCTTGTTTCATACATCCACCACCCTTCGTGTGAAAAATTAAATCTAGATAGATAGATAGATTCCTTTATTGTCATTTAGACCTTTCGGTCTGAACGAAACTTCGTTGCCTGCAGTCATACATATAATAAATAACAAAACACACAATAAACACAAATTAACATCCACCACAGTGAGTTCGCCAGACACCTCCTCACTGTGATGGAGGCAAAAGTCTTAAAGTCTCTGTCTCTTACCTCTTTGTTCTCCCTCTGCGCTGAGGCGATCCAGGCTTCTGACGCTGTGACCCCGCCGGGTGATGGTAAGTCAGTCCCGCGGCTGAATCCGTGCTCCGTCCACAACGGGCCGGTTCAAACTCCGCGGCCGGGGTGGCCGAAGCTGCCGAAGCTGCCGCCCTCCAGTCCAGCGGACGCAGCTGTAGTTGCGGGGGCCCCAGAAAAACAGGTCACCCACCTGTGACCTGCGAGCTCCCGACGATGTCTTCCACCGGGCCCGCGGCCGAGCCTCCGGACTCAGGTCACCACCAGCGTCCTCGGTCGCCACCAGCGGAACGCCACCGCAGCCCGAAGCCGGCCAGCCCCGCGCTGGTAAGTCCTGGCTCTGCCTCCGGAGCCTCAAGGTCGGTCGGTCGCAGTTGGAGTTGGAGGCCGGCAGCTCCGCCATTTTGGCCTCAGCGCAGACGGAGGCAGAGAAGGGGGATACGACAAGAAAAAGTCGCATTCTCCCGAAGGAAGAGACAAAAGTTATGTTTCACCCCCGCCCCCCCCCACCCCACACATACACAACCCAATAAACTAAAATTTGACTAAAACAGGCCAAAAGAAAACAACAACAAAAGTAAAAACAGACGGACTGCAGGCGAGCCGCAGCCGTACAACAGCGCCGCCACTTCCGGAGAATCTATTAAAATTAAACCTATTAAATCTTTTCCCCTTCATCTTGAACCTATGTCCTCTGGTCCTCGATTCCCCTACTCTGGGCAAGCGATTCTGTGCATCTGCCTGATCTATTCCTCTCATGATTTTATACACCTCTATAAGATCCCCCTTATCCTTCTGCGCTCCAAGGAATAGAGATCCAGCCTACTCAACCTCTCCCTGTAGCTCAGACCTGGCAACATCCTTGTAAATCTTCTCTGAACCCTTTCAAGCTTGACAATATCTTTCCTATAACACGGCGCCCTGAACTGAACACGATTTTCTAAATGTGGTCTCACCAATGTCTTGTACAAATGCAACATGATTTCCCACATTCTATACTCAATACTCTGACTGTATCTGTCAACTAAAGTAAATACTAGATTGGTCTATCTTTTGTGCACAAATTTAATTCTGGGTCCAGTACACAGAGCTGCTTGGCTTCGGTGCCATCTTGCTTACTTGGTCATGGCAGTAGGGTATGAGGGTACCTGCTACAACAACTCTCCAGACAATCTGACCAGAAAATATTTACATCCAGACACCAAATTAGAACATATGCAGTTGGAAGACCTTCCATCCAAGCACCCGCTGACACTCAGAATTTGGACTAACAAAGGATTGTCACTTCAGTGAGGTTCTTTGGCAGTAGGGATGCAGTCGCACTTGTGAAACTGTGCTCCGAATAATTTAGCGCCTCTAATATAGGAATAGAAAGTAAGTCCCGCTGCGAGTTAGGCATAACATTTCACTCCTGTGGGCACAGGCAGAATTCAGCACAGTCTGCCTCGCATTGATGTCTGGTAATATATAGTTATCCAAAATTTACTTTGAAGAATAAGATTAATCCCATGAATAGAAGTTACCATGGGCATCACATTGTAAAATGAGAGCCAAGTCAAGTCAAGAAGGTTTTATTGTCACATGTCCCGAAACGGCTTGGAGTTACGCAGCTGCGGTTTCGGCTGCGGCTTCGGGGCCAATCGGGGATGAGCCTTATGTTGACTTTGGTGGTAGAAAATATGGGATCTCAGTCCAAACCGGGTTCCTGTGGAGCAGGGATGCAATAATGAAGGTCATGCATGACCTTTTCCAGAAGGATGTAATTGCCTCTGCCGAGGTTGCAAGAGGGAAGTGTGGGATGATACTAAAGTTCCAGGAGGATGTGGCCTTAGCTGTGGAGAAGGGGATCACAGTGGGGGGGATATTTATACTGGTGGAACCGTGGGTGTCCACCGTGAGACCGGTTCTCCTGCGAGATGTCCCATGTTCATCCAGGATGCGCAACTTCTTCCACAATTGACAAAGATTGGGAAGGTGCGGTCTAGGTTGACTAGGCTTATGCACCCCTGGAGTGATCTCCTCAAAGGGATCTTGAGTTTCAAGAGGCAGGTTTTCATGAAGGTGGAAGTGGGGTCGGGCGCTGAGGGGAGCTTCGTTGTGGAGCATGAGGGTGACCCTTACCGCGTGCGTTGGAGTTGGGGAGAGGCATGTTGTCATGCGTGCAGAGAGTTTGGACATTTCCACAGGGATTGTCCCAATCGCCGGGCCGATGCGAGAAATCCTAACACAGCGGCCCAGGAATGCACTGCTGACCCAGCTGGGCTTGCCAGTTCCACCTCGGTGACCCGGGGCGGCACTGCTAACCCATCTGGGGCTGCCAGCTCCGCCTCGGCAGCCCAGGGCTGTGCTGCCCCCCGCTCCCTACATCCTGAACCTGTGGTGGAGGTCGGCGGCGAGGCGCAGAGGAAGGGGGGGGGAGGGGGAATGGGTGGTGCAGAGGAAGAAAAATCCAAGAAGAAGACTAAGCACCTCCAAGCGAGTCAATCGCAAGTGTACAGGCCCTTGCCCAAACCTGAGCCCACCCAAGGGTGGGTGGGTGGCCCCAGTGAGGTCCAAGACACACCTGGCGTGACTCAGCAAGGATCTGAGGAGGTTCAGAAGGGGGCAGGGGAGGTTGAACGTGGGGGCGGAATAGAGGTAGCGGGTAGTGTGGAGGCGGAGGACCCTTCCTTTATGGAGGTCATCGTACTGCCTCATGCCAGCTGAACTGAAAGAAGGCGTGGGCCCAGAGAGGGAGAGCAAGTCATGGGCCCAAAGTAAGGGGGCAGACTACTTCGAGACCTTCCACCCCTGTTGAGGATGGTGGCCACTGGGGTATCGGGACCCTCCCTCGACATTGATCCAGGGGGTGGTGTCATGCCGGAGGAGGGGGAGAGTGATGCAGCCAGCTTGTGCAGTGGGGTGGGCGAGCTGACAGCTATCTGTAGTCCTTCGAACTCTGATGACCTTGAGTGCAGTACAGGGGAGGATGGTTTTCCAGGTGTCAGTGGGTTGGTGAACTGCCCAGATTCCAGTGCTGTGTCTCAAGGGGTCATTATCTGCGAGATTCGGGACTTTCTGAAAATAAACAAGTGTTCTAAAACTAAAATCGAAGCAGCGGGGAGACGTTGGATGGATCTGCCGGGATTTATTAAGACACAATATTATCCTTGGCAGCAAAGACAGTGTTGTTCCCGAGTCTGAGACGCGTCAGTTTGGGGACTTTTTGAAGTTCCTAAGAGAGAGGGTCCCCGCTCCCATGAGGAGTGTAAGGAGACAATTCTAGTGTGCTTGCACATTCACAGTTGCCAGTCTAAACCTAAATGGTGGTAGGAGGGACTTTCGATTTTATCATCTATCAGTCCTCAGAGAGGGGATATATGCAGTGAGTTTTCTGCAAGAGACGCATACTGTTGTCAGTGATGAACCCACCTGGTGACTGGAGTGGGAAGGGGGGGTCTACATGAGCCACCTCAGCACAAATTCGAGTGGGGTGGCTTTCTTGTTGGCCCCGACTTTCCAGCCAGAAATCCTGAAGGTGCAGGAAGTTGTGCCAGGTTGTTTGCTCCATCTGGCCGTGAGCCTGGATGGCATGCTGTTACATTCCATTAACATGTATACCCCCAGCACCGGCACGATGCAGGTCTGCCTCCTTCAGGAGGTGACTGCTCTGTTGAGCAGTATTGATAGCGGAGAGTGTGTCTTCCTTGGGGAGGATTTCAATTACACACTTGAGGTGCGAGATCGCTCTGGTACTCAGTGTGCCCCTGCTGTAGCAAAGACGTTGAGAGGTTTGATTGATTTGAGTTGTTTGTTGCATGGCGGAACCTCCACCCTGATTCCAGCGCTTTTTCGCGGAGGTCTGAGCGGGGGTGGTTCCCGCATCGATCGCGTGTACATCTCCGGTGCGTATGTCTCCCGTGTCTCGGCGGCTTCAATGCAGCTGGCTCGGA
>CM075979.1:22549396-22584396 GCA_038087875.1 Malacoraja senta
GGTTTACCTGAGTCCCACGGAGGATGCTTGGCCGGCCAAGTCGTCGCCCGGCTGGGGCGCTAGTCAGGCCTGCTTAGAGTTCTTTCTTTCCAGGGTAGGGTGCTGGTCATAGCTGGTGGCCTCCACGTTATGGTACCGGCTGGCTACTCTTGTCCCGCCCTCTATCTTTGCAACTGCATTACAGAAGAAGCTGGTGAATTTCCTTTGGGGAGATAGGAAGCACTGGGTCTCCGCAGCGATCCTGAGTTTCCCGTTAGAGGAGGGTGGCCAGTCCTTGGTGTGCGTGCGTACCTAGATGGCGGCTCTCCGTCTCAGGACTCTGCGGAGGTATATGTATGCGGAGAACCCCCCCAGATGGCACACTCTGGCCACGTATTTTTTCCGCCGGGGTCGTTGCCTAAGGGGGGTTTCGCTGCTCCCGGTGGCGGGCATCAGTCGACCCGCCTTACGGGGTTTGCCTAGTTTCTATCGTGATGTGCTAAGAGTGCGGAATTTTGGTTGTTTTCAGCCAGCGTGTTGCTCCACAGGGGGATGGGGGTGTTGTGGCTGCGGGAGTGGCCGGTCCTCACCCTGTCATGGCGGGTGTCGAGGAGAGGCGTGCGCCTAGAGTGGTTCTGACTGAGCTTACCCCCACTACGTCGGATATGCCCATCGGTCCTAGCTCCGGGATATTTCTCGGGCGCCGACTCCACACAACTTGAGCCGCCTTTCTGAGATGCCCAGTGTGCTTTTGTGATGCGAAGAGACGCATACTGTACAAAATGCTCCTGCACATTTCTGCACCTCCTTGCCTTCGTCTTCCATCCTGACACACCTTGGCGGTCCGTGTTACCACTTGAGGGCGGGGCCAGTCCCCAGCGGAGGGCTCTCTACAAGGGAGTCGTCCCCCTTTACATTGGGGACCTGAGGTGGAGAGTGTTGCACAGAGCGGTGGCCTGTAATAAACATTTGAGTCGGTTCACGGGCTCGCCAGCCGCCTGTATTTTCTGCGGCGAGGAAGAGACCGTGTTCCATGCGTATATGGAGTGTGTGAGGTTGCTGCCCCTGTACCAATCTCTGAAGGGGTTGTTCCTCAAGCTTTGGTTGCATTATAGTCCCACGATCCTGGTGATGGACACAAGGCAGGGAGTGGGGGTGAGCCGATCGGTGGGGGGTGGGACCTCTCTGTCGGTTTGCTCCTGGGCCTGGCCAAGATGGCCATTCGTGGGACCAGGCAGCGGGCGGTCGATGGTCACACCAGAGTCTGCTGCCTGCCCCTCTTCCGGGCCTACATCCGTGCTTGTGTGTCCCTGGAGAGGGAACATGCGGTGTCCACGGGGACTCTGGAGGCCTTCCGTGAACGCTGGTCACCGTGTGGGGTCGAAAGCATTGTAAATAATGACTGCATCATTGTATTATAATGATTGTTTGATGTATTGTAACCTCTGAATGTGTTTTTGATGTGCTGTACTATGCGTTTTTTGCTGAATAAAGTCCTTGGAATAGGAAAAATAAGAGGAGAGAGAGAGAGAGAGTACAAGCAAGCGTGGAGCTGGCTGCCTTTTTGAGGCAGTGAGTCTTGTAGATCCCTTCCATGGTGGGGGTGTATGTACCCATGATGGACCGGGCAGTGCCCGCCACTTTTTGACAATCTTCCTGGTTCCTGATCGTCCGAGTTACTGAACCAGGTTGTGAAGCAACCAGTCAATATGCTCTCTCCCGTACACCATTGTTTGAGGTTCACCAACAATAAACTAAACTAAACTAATCTCAACGGGACTTTATCCATCACTTTTTTCCTTCTCTTCTCACAGAAAGTGAAGCTGGTGATCTCCATATGGGATCATGATAAGATGACAAAGAACGATGCCATTGGAAGACTATTTCTCGGTTGTGGCGCCACTGGAAATCAGTTACGACATTGGTCTGACATGCTGGCCAACCCCAGGCGGCAATAGCGCAGTGGCACGTTCTCCAAAGCAAAGACGAAGTGGACAAGGCACTCAAGGAGCTTAAAGCAAATTCTCATAATAAAGGCAAAGGCCGTTGAAGCAGGAGCACACTCCATGAGGCAGGAGACCGAGAGATGATCTGCTTCAGATAGATCTCTTCATCCACACTCTGGACAACATTTTGCATTCAAGGGGGCTGCACCAAATTGGAGGAGCTCGAACATTTTGTCTCTCAAACAAGTCAATGTACATTGCAGAATATATTTATGGAGAATTACCACACTTACAGCTTGTGATCCGGGTTGCAATTGTAAAGTTGATCCTCGTATACATTGGAGTTCAGGGCAGCCCAGATACATTGCAAAGTTGGGATATACAATGGGGAAAACTGACCACGTCGAAAATAAATGAACCATAATGATTTATCCTGAATAAATGACAACATTACTATAATTTAAGGGCTGTTGTACTAATCTACAGCTTGAATTACTATTTTAATGGGCCACTGTCTTCTGATTGTACATTTGGTAATAATATGTAATTCAATTAGTTAAAGCACGCTCTCACTTTAATAAAAAAACAAATTGCAGGAGTAACACAGCGGCTCGGGCAGCATCTCTGGAGAACATGGATAGTCGACGTTTTGTCAGAACATTCTTTCTTCAGACTAATTGTAGTGGGGGAGGGGGTGGGGTGGAGAAAGCTAGAAAAAGTGAGGTGGGGCCAGGACAAAGCCTGGCAAAGAAAGAACTGCAGATGCCAATACACAAAAGGACACACAAAGTGCTGGAGCAACTCAGCAGGTCAGGCAGCATGAAGAAGCAGCATTGATGTGCCTGAAGAAGGATCTCAAGCTAAAATGTCACCCATCCATCTTCACCAGAGGTGCTGCCTGACCCACTGAGCACCTTGTGTCTTGGCAAGTGAAAGGTGGATACAGGTGAGGGGGGGGGGGTGGGGGAGGATGTATTGGCAGATGGGTGGTTAGGTGGCTCAAGGTGAGAAAGGAGACAAAAGGGTGTCTGATGAGGAGAGAATTAATGGCAGGTGGGTGCATTGTTTGCAACAGGATATGCAGTGAGTTGGTGTGGGACTCAATGAAAGGCAGGATATACAGTGTCTACCAAAAATAGACTTAGAGTATGAAGAAGGCTCCCAACCCGAAATGTCACCCATCCATGTTCTCCATAGATGCTGCCTGATCTGCTGAGTTACTACAGCACTTTGTGTCTATCTTTTGTATAAACCAGCATCTGCAGTTCTTTGTTTCAACAGTGCAGTGTGTAACTCCAGGCATTGGGTGACAGACACTACAATATGTCAGTGTGGGTGGAAGATAATGCATTGTGCCAGTGTTTTCTCACTGGGTGAGGACAGGTCGTGCAATGTGTCAACACAAGGTGCTGGAATCATGAGCAGAACACAACGTGCTGGCGGAACTCAACGGGTCAGGCAGCATCTGCGGAGGGTAGGGAAAGGGGACATTTTGGGTCGGGACCCTTCTTCGAACTGCAGTTCATTGTGTCAACACCTTCACTTTACTTCAGATAACGTTAGGGCGGCACAATGGCGCAACGGTAGAGTTGCTGCTTTACAGTGCCAGATACCCGGGTTCGATCCTGACTATGGGTGCTGTCTGCACGTGGTTTATATGTTCTCTCTGTGACTGCGTGTGTTTTCCCTCGGGTGCTCCAGTTTCCTCCTACAACTCCAAAGGCGTGCAGGTTTGTAGGTTAATTGGCTTTGGTAAATTGTCCCTAGTGTGCAGGATAGTGCTAGTGTGCCAGGTGATTGCTGATCCATGCGGGCTCAGTGGGCTGAAGGGCCTGTTGCCATACTATATCTCTAAACTAAACTATAAGACTAAATCAATAAATTTGAAGGTGTGCTTCTTGTCCCGGGGTGGTGGTGAGCCAGTTGATCTCCTCCAAGGCGGAAGAAATGGAGAAAGAATTGGCCAGGTTCTTCTATGGCTCACCGTCGATTGAGTCCTGGACTAAATGTGCAAGAACTGATACTGTTAACAGAATCATGCTCAGTTTGGGAGATCTTCAAGTGTGGTTATTTTTTCCACAGAGTTGGGCTCAAACCAAATCTAAAGAATGGCCACATAAACAAGATATGGGACATTTTCCTGCATCTCACCCCTCCAGAATTCCATGCTCCCATAGTTTGTTCGTGCTCATAGCTGTGCAGGGTCAAATAAAGACAGAGTCACAACCACAGAGTAGTAACAAAATGAAGACTGCCGTTGGCAGTTTACAATCAACAGTTATCAGATTAAAATATTGTCCAACTTTATCTACAATACACATGACCCCCCGCGGCAACCAGCATTCACGGAAGGCCTCCAGAGTCCCCCGTGGACACCCGCGGTGCTCCCTCTCCAGGGTCATGCGGGCACGGATGTAGGCCCGGAAGAGGGGCAGGCAGGCAGACGATTCAGGCAGAACCCTCGACTGCCCGCTGCCTGGACCCGCGAATGGCCATCTTGGCCAGGCCCAGGAGCAAAACTGACAGGGAGACCCCCCCTCCCCCTCCCTCCCCCTCCCTCCTGGCCCTCCCTCTGTGCCGAGTGACCAAAGATCAGGAGCGTGGGGCTAAAGTGCAGCCAAAACATGAAGAGCAGCCCATTCAGATAGTCATACAGGGACTGCAACCTCTCGCAAGGATTGCCATTCTGGGACCCACCATTGACTCCAACTACACTTCACGCTGCCTCAGAAAAGCAACCAGCATAATCAAAGACTTATCCCACCATTCCATTTTCTCCCCGCTCCCATTGGGCAGAAGATACAGAAGCTTGAAAGCACACACCACTAGATTCAGGAACAGCTTCTTCCCCTGTGTGATCAGGCTTCTGAACAGTCCTTCCATAAGCTAGGGTACTGGCCGATTCACCTCTGCCCTATTGCGGACATTGGACTTTGTCCATGGAACTGGTGCTCTACAATGCTGTACATTCTGTATCTTCCCCATTGCTCTACCTATTGTATATGAGTTTGACTTGATTTTATTTATGTATAGTATTATCTGATCTGATTAGATAGCATGCAAAACAAAGCTTTTCACTGTACCTCGGAACACATGACAGTAATAAATCTGAACCTAAACTTAATGTATTTAGATATGGTGATAATTTTCTTTCAGCACTATACCCCATTGCGGCGTTGGACTTTGTCTCTGGAACTGATGCGCTACAATTCTGAGAACTATATTCTGCACTCTGTATCTTCCTCTTTGCTCTACTTATTGTACTTGAGTTTGACTTGATTGTGTTTATGTATAGTACTCTCTAATCTAATTGGATCAGATAATACTGACTGGATCGCATGCAAAACAAGCTTTTCGCTGTACCTTGGTACACATGACAATAATAAACCTAAACCTAAACCCATTGAAGGTAAAAAGCAAATAGACGTTCTACAATTTCGGCGGACCACCTATCTCATAGTTGATTTAACTCTCTCTAGATTTATGCATTAATGAACTCAAAAACATTGCCATAGCAATTACTAATGTTAAAGATTCTTTCAAATTAATGTTTCCAAATTGAGCATAGCTTTTGTTGTGAGGTGTTATGTTGAAGCTAATTTTGCATGTGATCATTCTCTCAAGCATGCTTTTTCTCTTCCCAAATCAATAATCACAATTTGGAGTGCAAGTGCTAACATGCTCATTGTGTGTGTTACTTTAATTATGCTGACACACTTATCACTTAAGGGAAAAGCGCTATAACAAAGCTTCCCTGGTGTAATGTGTTTACATTGTCAATATGGAAAAGACATCACTGCAAAATCTGTCGTTAGCAAACTGGAAGCTTGTCTATGGAACTGATGCTAACAACTATATTCTGCTTTTTCTCCAGAGATGCTGCCTGGCCCCCCTCCCCCCCACCCCCTGAGTTACTCTAGCACTTGTTGTCTATCTTTAGTATAAACCAGCACCTGCAGTTCTTTGTTTCTACTGTATCTTCTCCTTCGCTCTACCTATTGCACGTGAGTTTGGCTTAATTGTATTTATATATTGCATTATCTGGTCCATTTGAATAGCATGCAAAACAAAGCTTTTCATTGTACCTTTAATGCACATGACAATAATAAACATAATTTTATTTTTTTTAGTTTAATTTAGAGATACAGCACCCCGAGTCCACCCCGACCAGCCATACTCACACACTAACACTATCCTACACACACTAAGAATAATTGACATTTATACCAAGCCAATTAACCAACAAACCTGTACGTCTTTGGAGGAAACCGGAGCACCCGGAGAAAACCCACACGGTCATGGGGAGAACGTACAGACTCCGTACAGACAGTGGTCAGGATCGAACCCGGGTCTCTAGCATTGTAAGGCAGCAACTCTACCGCTGCGCCACCGTGCCGACACTTTAATCTTTACTTAGGTAAGGTAAAGCAACTTAAATGTAAATGTGAAAACATAGAATGTAAAAAAAAACGCAGATGCTGGTTTAGTTTAATTTAGAGATACAGCGTGGAAACAGGTCCTTCAGCCCTCCAAGTCTACGCCATCCAGCAAAATCTGCACACTAACACTATCCTGCACATTAGAGACTATTTTTAATTTTACCAAAGCCAATTAACCTACAAACCTGTACGTTTTTGGAGTGTGGGAGGAAACTGGAGCACCTGGAGAAAATCCACGCATGTCACAGGGAGAACGACAAACTCTGTACAGACAGCACTCATGATCAGGATCAAACACAGGTCTCTGGCGTTGTAAGGTAGCAATTCTACCACTGCGCCACTGTGCCACCCCAGGTTAATACACAGTAGGACACAAAGTGCTGGAGTAACTCAGCGGGTCAGGCACCTTCTCTGGAGAGCATGGATAGGTGACATTTTGAGTCGAGACCCTTCTTCAGACTGGTAAGGTCTTCCCACTTACAGTTTGAAGGGGCCCAACCTGAAACGTCACCTATCCATGTTCTCCAGAGATGCTGCCTGAACTGCTGAGTTACTCCAGCACTTTGCGTCATTTTGTCTGTAAGATAGACCTCTTCTTCTGTTTGTCACCTGTCACTTTAAAGAGGCTGTCCCACTGCGGCGACCGAATTGGCTGGTTTGGGATAGTTTGAAAAAATGTCATGTTGAAAACCTTCGACTATGTAGAAGACCTCCTTCGACTATGTTGAAGACTATTTACGACTACCTTCGACTACCTTCGATTACCTTTGACTACCCTCGATTACCTACGACTAACATGCCGACCTACTTCGACTAAACCTACGAGTAAAGAAAGTATAGATTTTTTCCATGGCAACCTTTTTTTACTCGCGGGCATTTTTCAACATGTTGAAAAATACGCCGCGACCTAGCTGAGGCCTCGAGTACGCGGGGACTGCCCCTGAGAATGAAGGAGAGTTACAAAGACCTCCTAGGATCTTGTGTCGACCATGCTGCGAGTATGAGTCGAGGGAAAACTCGCCAGAACTAACGGATTAGGGAGACAGCCCCTTAACTCTCTGTCCCGTTCTCATGCTGTCCTTCCTGTGCTCAATCTCGTAACTAGTTTCAAAGACACCAATACAAGTTTGAGGAACAGCAATGCATCTTCCTACAAAATACATAGATAGATAGATAGATAGATAGATAGATAGATAGATAGATAGATAGATAGATAGATAGATAGATAGATAGATAGATAGATAGATAGATATGCCTTTATTGACATTCAGACCGAAGTCTGGACGAAATTGCAGCAGTCATACATATAATACAATAAAAACAACAATAAACACATATTAACATCCACCACAGTGAGTCCACCCAGCATCTCCTCACTGTGATGGAGGCAAAAGTCTTAGGTCTGCAGTCTCATCCCTCCTCTTCTCCCTCTGCACTGAGGCGATACCCCCCGGGCGATGTTTTTGGACTAGAGTATTCATAATATTGGTCATAAAAGGGTAATTGCTGCTTCAGGCCGGTGCATGTCAGATGAGTGTTTGCTCTTTGGGATTTTGTGTTATTTACAGAAGATTTCAGATAAAGCCTAAGGGAATAATAGTCCTTACATTTGATCATTATTTGAGATTTCAAACGTTCACTGTATTTTTCGAAGGTAATTCCAGAAAATAATGCTGCATCTTCCCATCACATCGCCCCATCGGATCAATCTTCTTCTTATTCCTTTTATCTGCACCCGCATTTTGTTTTTGTGACTAACTCCCTCCTACCTCACAACCTATCACAAATCTCCCAAAATCCCTTCAACTCGTTCATCAGAAAATCTGTTCACTTGAAACATGAAATTCTCCAATTTTACGTAACTAACCTACAAACTACTCCCCCGCCCTCTCCCATCAACTGCTCCCCTCCTCCAGCCCCTCCCCCTCCGTTCCCTATGCCCTGCATGAATTCACACCCATTTCTCCACTTCACCCTCCCTCCCCCCTACCCCCCCCCCATCCCATCCCCTCCACCCATATTCCTTCTTCTGGCTTCACAATTTGCACCTCTTGTATTCTTCTCTCACGGTTTCCGTCTTTTCATCTCTGGTCCTTGTTCAACTATCTGCCTTTCAAAACTTCCCTCACTGCGTCCACCTGTCACTTGCCAGGCTTTGCCCCACCCCACCTCTCTTCCAGTGATCCCCCCCCCCCTCCTACAATCAGTCTGAAGAGGAGTCCCGACCTGAAACATCGCTTTTCCATGTGCTCAATCGTTGCTGCCTGACCTGCTAAGTTACTCGACCAACATGCCCCATCTAATCTAGTCCCATCTGCCTACGTTTGGCCCATATCCCTCTAAACCTGTGCCATCGATGTACCTGTCTAAATGTTTCTTAAACGTTGTGAAGGTACCTGCCTCAACTAACTCCTCCAGCACTTCATTCTGTACACCTACCACCCTTTGTGTAAAAAGGTTACCCCTCAGGTTCCTCTTAAATCTTTCCCCCCTCACCTTAAACATATGTTCTCTGGTTCTTGATTCCCCTACTCTGGACAAAAGACATTTACCTTGTCCACTTCCTCCTTCCCTTCTCCCTCTTCCGCTGAGAAAAGGCTCCAAAGTTAATGAATTATTTTGGAAGCACACTCACTTTATTATGACAGGCATTTCCCACCTTGAAAGTTAAATCGATGACCAATTAATTTGTTGGCTGAGGTAGGGAGATTAGGAAAGGGCATTTATTTTCTTTGAAAATTTGGCTGTGGCATCCATTTTATCAAACATTTGGAGCCTCGGCAGAAAGTGCAGCAAGTATGTCATATCGCAGTTTATTTTGACGAATTTGCCTTAAATAAGGCACATGCAATAATATTCCATATGTGAAATATTAGGTACACTAATCCCTTTAACATATAGAGAGTAAACCATTTACTGCAATGTACATGTGGTTTGCCATTGCTTTATAACTTACTAAGGGTAAAATAAGAAAATAAAACAAATATATTTAAAAATTCAATGACAATTATTTTTAACAGATCTATTTAGAGTCATAGTGACAGTTATGCAGCACAGAAACAGACACTTCAGCCCGATTTGCCCATGCTGACCAAGATATCCCATCTACACTTGTCTCACCTGCCCGCGTTTGGCCCATATCCCTGTAAACCTTTCCTATCCATGTATCTGTCCAAATGTCTTTTAAAATGCTGGTACAGTACCGGCTTCAAATACCAGTCTGTGGAATGGTCCCGACCCAAAATGTCACCTATCCATGTTCTCCAGAGATGCAGCCTGACCCGCTGAGTTCCTCCAGCACATTGTGTCTATCAACTACCTCTAAGATCTGTTTTACAAATTTATTTTTTATTTTTTGGACTTTCCAAAAATCAAATTGATCCAAGGAATAATTTTATCTCCACACTAGGTTAATGGAGGCCTGTTGTCACTTTGGACGGGAAGTTTAAGGGGTAAGTCAGTTCCTAAGTATTGTTCATGACAGGGGAGCACACTGGTGCAGTTGGTAGAGCCACTGCCTCACAGCGCCAGAGACCCGTGTTCAATCTGACCTCGGGTGCTGTCTGTGTGGAGTTTGCACGTTCTCCCTGTGACCGTGTGAGTTTCCTTCCTCCGGGTGCTCTGGTTTTCTCCCACATCCCAAAGACGTAGGGTTTTAGAGGTTACTTGGCCCTCTTTAAATCGCCTCTGGTGTGCAGATGAGAACGTGAGATAACATGGAACTAGTGGGAACATGAGATTGCTGGTCGGTGCAGACTCGGTCGGACAAAGAGCTGTTTCCACACTGTATCTCTAACTAGACTAAACTAAATACTCATTCCAAAAAATGGCAAAACAAATGAACTGGAAAAACACTTTGGCCTCCAAATTATTCCAGGCTAACAAGTATTGTTTCTCACTTTGTATCGCATTTCAAAGACTGGCTACTGGGTATGGATGGATTGTTTAACAGCTCTCGCCCTTGTTGTAGAGGAGGGCTCCTGGAGTGTTCTGAAAGGTTATCCTTTCATGGTCTTTCACTGACCTCAGTAGAACACATGCTATCTGGATAACTACTCTGAGCGCAGCTAACCATCCAGAAAACATTCACCAGGTTAAGGCAATCTCTCTCTCCCAGAGTGAAACTTGTGGGCTTTTTGTGACTTGTTGTACAGGGAATCTCAGTACTAGGTTTAGGTTTATTATTGCCACATGTACCAAGGTACAGTGAAAAGCTTTGTTTTTTGTTTTAGTTATAGTTTGGAGATGCAGCATGGAAACAGACCCTTCAGCCCAACGAGTCCATGCCGACCATAAATCACCCCAACACCAGTTCTTATACACTTGGAGCAATTTAAGAAGCCAATTAAACTACAAATCTATACATCTTTGGGATGTGGGAGGAAACTCCAGAGACCTCGGGTGCTGTCTGTGTGTGGAGTTTGCACGTTCTCCCTGTGACCGCGTGGGTTTCCTTCGGGTGCTCTGGTTTCCTTCCACATCTCAAAGCCGTGCGGGTTTGCACGTTAATCGGCTTCCGTAAATTGCTCATTGCATATCGGGAGAGCATGAGAAAGTAGGATAATGTAGAACTAGTGTGAATGGGTGATCGATGGTCGGTGCGGACTTGGTGGGCTGAAGTTTCCGCATTGTGTCAATTAAATCAATCAGAATCAATACACCCTTTAGTTGGGTCGTGGCTGCATCAGAAGTAGTCAAGAATGTTCATCAATGGATAAACATAAGAAAAAGCCCAAGAAGTAGGTAAAAGGCCAGCATCACATCTGACAAAAATACATTCAAAGTATCACGATGTTCATGCCCAACGAAGCCAATAATACATCAGGTAAAAAACACAAAGTGCTGGAGTAACTCAGCGGGTCAGGCAACATCTCTGGAGGACATAGATGGGTGGCATTTTGGTTCAGGATTCTTCTTCGGACTGAGTGGCAAGTTGGGCCGAAGGCAATCAGTGTGAAGAAGGGTTCCGACCCGAAACGCCACCAATCCATGTTCTTTAGAGAAGCTGCCTGACCCACTGAATTACTCCAACACCCTTTTTTTGTAAACCAGCATCTGCCCATGAGATTCCTCTTCAATATCTCACCTCACAGTAAGTATCAGTGCCAAGATAGAGAGATGTCAGTGCTAATATCTAGTCTGTACAAGAGTCCCAACCTGAATTGTCATTTATCCATCTTCTCCAGGGATGCTGCCTAATCTGCTAAGCTACTCCAGCATTTTGTGTCTTTTTTTGTAAACCAGCATCTGCAGTTCCTTCTTTCTACAAACTACCAGTTTAGATCTCACCTGTGAATTTACTAATCATATGGTCAAAATTTTCATCCAAATTATTAATGTATCATTACAAATAGGAAGGGTTCTATCGGCCATCACTGTACTATTTATTGTACATGGTGTCCATTCACTAACACAACCCTCCACCATCACATTCCACATCCTCCACCAAGACAGTATTAATGTCTGAAGAAGGGTCCCGACCCGAAACATCACGTCTCCATGTTCTCCAGAGATGCTGCCTCGCCCGCCGAGTTACTCCAGCACTTGGTGTCTTACCTGGGTGAACCAGCATCTGCAGTTTCTCATTCCAACGCAGCCAATGTTTCAGGATGCCCACAGTTCAGGCATGCTTTCCAAGACACTCATCGGATTAGCTGTTTCTTTTTTTAGTAAATTCTAGCGTTCTCGTGTAGGCGGCAGCTTGAGTCACGGAATGCACTGCTGTCTTGTTTGCCAGAAAACGTGACTCACCTTCATACCAATTACTCCACTCGCTGAACGCTTTCTGGAGCTGAGAACAGGTGAGACGCAGCATGCTTTGGCCTGGAATTCAGGAACAGAGCCAGAGAGGGAAATTGTAACCCAGGAGTGAAGGCACGTTGTGGAATCTTTGGCTGTTAATTTTTCTTAAACCTGTTCGATTTGTTCTCTTTCTGGCACAAGACAAAATCTAATATTGCCCATAATTTGTTTCAGAGGAAATTCAAACCATGAATTTAATTATTTTGGCAATTATTTTTCTGTATCTCATACTGATGCTAAGAGGATTGCTGTCACATAGAGTATTTAGTTTTGTTTAGTTTAATTTAGAGATACAGCATGGAAACTGGGTGGACCTTCGCTCCACCGAGTCCGCAGCAACTAGCAACCCCCGCACACTAACGCTATCCTACACACTAGGGATAATTTACAAACTTTACTGAAGCCGATTAACGTCCTTAGAGTGTGGGAGGAAACCAGAGCACCTGGAGAAAACCCAAACGGTCGCAGGGAGATTGTACAAACGCCATACAGACAGCACCTGTAGTCAGGATTGGACTCGAGTCTCTTGCGGTGTGAGACAGTAACTCTACCTCTGCGCCACCATGCCGCCCCTCATAGTCATAGAGTCATACAGCATGGAAACAGGCCCTTCGGCCCAACTTTCCCATGCCAACCAACATAGGCATTTGGCCTATATCTATCTAAACCTATCTTATCCATGTACCTGTCCAAATGTATTTGTTAGACGTTGTGATAATACCTGCCTCGGCTACCTCGTTTGACAGCTCATTCCATATACCTACCACCCTTTGTGTAAAAAAGTTGGCCCTCGGGTTCTTATTAAATCTTTCTCCCCTCCCCTTCAACCTATGTCCTCTGGTTCTTGATTCTCCTACTCCGGGTAAAAGACTGTGCATTCACCCTATCTATTCCCTTCATGAGTCATAGAGTCAAATAGCATGTCACCTATCCACGTTCATCACCTATCCATTTGAAACAGTTCCTTTGGCCCACTGAGTCCATGTCAACCATCGATCAACAATATTTCTCTTAAGCTCAGCAAATGTCTGCTCTATAAAGGATCTTTGTGTGAGCTTCAGCTTATAATCATAAATAATAATCATCGGTAACCATAATCATCAGTAAACAATAATAACTGCACTTTTTGGGACGGCACTGAGGCACAGCTGTGCAGCTGCTGCCTCACACCGCCAGACCTGGGATCGATCCTGACCTCGGATGCTATCTGTGTGGAGTTTGCATGTTCTCCCTGTGACTGCGTAAGTTTCCTCGGGTGATCTGGTTTCCTGGCACGTCCCAAAGACGTAGGTTAATTGGGTTTGTAGGTTAATTGGCCATCTGTAAATTGCCCCTAATATATAGGAGTAATAAAGTGAATGGGTGATCGTCGGTCTGCGCGGACCTGGTGGGCCGAAGGGCCTGTTTTTAACCTGGATCTCTAAAAATTCATTTTGAACAGTTACTTCGATGAGCATTAGAACATCAGTCTCAAGAAATGACTGTTCAAAGCAAGTGAACATATACTTTGTCTCCCCTAGTTACTGCGCAGAGCGTTGATTCTGTCAAAAAGATTAAGGGAATACTTATATAAAATAGGCAACAGTACATATACAGTGAGAGGATGTTAGACATTGTGTAAGATTATTAAGTATTTATTAATGGGGATTTCTGATTGGCCAGGCACGGTTTCTATGGCAACAACCATAGAGCCCATTGCAATTGGCTGTCACTATGGAAAATATTGAACTAACGAATGAGAAAACACTGATAACACAAAAATTTTAGATGCCAAATCTGCAGCTACACAAGACATTAATATACAGAAATGCTGCCTCAGGGCTAAGGTTCAGCAAGAGGAATGATTGAAAGGATTTAGACCAAAGAATTTCTGTTAGCCTACGTGACATTACTCCCGTAGAACAGCGTTTTTCTTTAAATTGTTAAAGTTTCAAATTATTGTTAGTTTGCTTTGGTTTATTTTACCCTTTTCCCTCGCGCACAATCATTTTAAGTTAAGTCCAATGCAGAACCGTGAGGCCTGATCTTAACTCTGGGTGTAATTGGGAGGCTGATTGTGCCAAGCCAGCCAACAAACTATTCTGATCCATGAACTATTAGCCATGAAAGTACGGAACTGCAGCGAGCAGGAGTGCAATGGTTGCCCACAAACCCGCACATCTTTGGGATGTGGGAGGAAACCGAAGAACCCAAAGGAACCCCACGTGGTCACAGGGAAAACGTGCAAACTCCACACTCACAGAGCACCCGAGGTCAGGATCGAACCCGGGTCACCGGCGCCATGAGGCAGTGGGTCGACTAGCTGCCCTCACATGAAGTGCCTTTGAAATCTTCACCATTTTGAAGGTGGTGTATAACTGCAGGTGTCACTTTTATGCCATAGTGTGGAAACAGGCCTTTCAGCACAACTTAAAGATAGCGGAGTCAGGGGATATTGGGAGAAGGCAGGAACGGGGTACTGATTGTGGATGATCAGCCATGATCACATTGAATGGCGGTGTTGGCTCGAAGGGCCGAATGGCCTACTCCTGCACCTATTGTCTATTGTCTATTATCTCATTAAACCTGTCCTATCCATGTACCTGTCCAAATTGTTCTTAAACATTGTGATAGTACCTGCTGCTGTGGCTGATATAACGCAGGAGGCTGGAGATTTACTGGAATAGTGTTGTTGGTTTCTTCACTAAACTACAGATGTCAGTTTACAAAAAAAGCCACAAGATGCTGGAGTAACTCGGTGGGTCAGGCAACATCCCTGGAGAACATGGCAGGGTAATGTTTTGGGTTGGGATTAATTAAGAGACCCTTTGCAAGCAGAACAGGTTTTGGTTATCATTGTGTCTTAATTGTAATAGACAGGACACAATTTATTAGATCATTTAAAGGGGCTGTCCCACTTGAGTGACCTAATTAGCGAGTTCAGAAGAGTTTGAAAAAATGACATGTTGAAGACCTCCTTCGACTATGTAGAAGACCTCCTTCGACCTCCCTTCGACTATGATGAAGACTATCTACGACTACCTGCGACTACCTTCAACTACCCTTGATTACCTACGACTAACATGCCGACCTACTTCGACCTACTACGACTAAACCTACGAGTAAAAAAAGTATTGATTTTTTCCATGGTGACCTTTTTTTACTCGCGGGCATTTTTTAACATATTGAAAAAATGCCGCGACCTAGCTGAGGCCTCGAGTATGTGGAGACCACTCTCGAGCATGAAGGAGAGTTACGAAGACCTCCTATGACCTCGTGTCGACCATGCTGCGAGTATGAGTCGAGGGCAAACTCGCCAGAACTCGCGGATTAGGTCGCCCAAGTGGGACAGGCCCTTAACATTAAGGCTGAAGTTCTTGAATTTATGTTTGGCCTTTTTGCTTATTTTTTATCCTCTAAAGGAAGAATGTAGTATTGATATAATAATGGCTTTTCAATCATTAGGATATGCAGAAAATGCTACAAAGCCCATTAGCTACATATTGAAGTAGAGTCCAGAGATGCTGCCTGACCCGCTGAGTTACTCCAGCATTTTGTGTCTATCTTCAGTGTAAACCAACATCTGCAGTTCCTTCCCTCACTATAGAAATCTCTGAAAAAATGTAATACCGTGGTCCATATGTACGCATAAAACTCTCAGGGGCGGCAGGGCGGCACAGTGGTAGAGTTGCTGCCTTACAACGCCAGACACTTGGGTTCGATCCTGACTATGGATGCTGTCTGTACGGAGTTTGTACAATCTCCCTGTGATCGACTGGGGTTTCACCGGGTGCTCCGGTTTCCTCCCACACTCTAAAGACATACAGGCTTGTAGGTTAATTGGCTTCATTAAAATTGTAAATTGTCCCTTGTGTGTGGGATAGTGCTAGTGTACGGGGTGATCGCTGGTCGGCGCAGACTCAGTGGGCCGAAGGGCCTGTTGCCACACTGCAGCTCTGAAGTCTAAAGCTGAAACCATCAAATCACACAGCACAGAAGGAGAGTATTCAATCTGTCACCCCGACTCTGGTTAAGCAGCAGATAATTGTGAAGGTGACTGGGGCTGGTGAACAGGCAACTGGAGCACTCTCTTGCTTTGCTTCGATTGTTTCCAAGAGCCCTCGTATGTCTTCCAGAGAGGGTAGAGCTCTGATTTAATGTTGCATGTGGAGGAATTAGCTTCTGATGCTCAATATACTTCACCCTCAGTAAAATGCTTGTCTCTCCACGGTAACAATTTAAATCCATGACAAAATGATTCAGAAATGTGAGCATTGCTTCTGAGTCAAAACCAGCACCTTTTTTCTCATGAATAATGTACATTTCTTATGAAAAGACTGCAGCACGGATGGAGAATACCCCCAGAACCCTCTTCAAATAAGAGCACTTGGGTAAATCTGTGGAACAAAAAAGAGAGAATGTTGCCAGGACTCGAGGGGCTGGGCTACAGGGAGAGGATGGGCAGATTAGGACTTCATTTCTTGGAGTGCAAGAGGCTGAGGGGTGATCGTATAAAATCATGAGGGGAATTAATAGGGTGAATATGCAGTCTTTTATCCAGGATAGTGGAAACAAGAACCAGAGGACATAGGTTTAAGTTGAGAGGGGCAAGATTTAATAGGAACCTGATGGGCAACTTTTTCACTCAGAGGGTGGTGGGTGTATAGAACGAGTTGCCAGAGGAAGCAGTTGAGTAGTTTACAGAGTACTATGTTTACTATCTGTTGTGCTGTTGCAAGTAAGAATTTAAGTGTTCCGTTTCAGGACATATGACAATAAAACACTTTTGACTCTGGAGGCAGGTATGACAACGACATTTAAAAAATACTTGGACAGGTAAATGGATAGGAAAGATTCATAGGAATATTGGCCAAATGCAGGCAAATGGGACTAGCTTAGATGTGGCACCTTAGTTGACATGGACAATTTGGGCCAAAGGGCCAGATTCCGTGCTATATGACTCTATGAGAGGATCTCTTTGTTGCAGGTATACCACAAGCTTGCTCACAGACAGCAAGTGATAGAGGAACATATATGTTGACAAAAAGTTAAAAGTTAATGGGATCGAGGTAGGCTGTAAAATTGGATCCAAAATTAGCTTGGTCGTAGGAGGCATGAGTGTTGTTGGAAACCCCCCCACAAAATGCTGGAGTAACTCAGAGGGTCAGGCAGCATCTCTGGAGGCAACACTTCTGGTCAGGACTTTTCTTCAGTGTGAAGAAGGGTCCCGACCCGAAACGTTACTAATCCATGTTGCAGTCTGAAGAACAATCCTGACCCGAAACATCACCCATTCATGTTTCAGTCTGAAGAAGGGTCCCAAACCAAAATGCCACCTTTAGTTTTATGTGTTTTTTTAGAGATACAGAGTGGAAACAGGCCTTTCAGCCTACCGTGTCAGCACCATTCTGCGATCCCCACGCATTAACACTATCCTGCACACACTAGGGACAATTTTACATTTAAACCAAGCCAATTAACCTACAAACCTGTACGTCTTTGGAGTGTGGGAGAATCTCAGAGAAAATCCACGCGGTCACGGGGAGAATGTACAAACTCCACGCAGACAGCACCCGTGGTCGGGATGGAACCAGGACTCTGGTGCTGCAAGCGCTGTAAAGGCAGCAACTCTACCGCTGCGCCACTATGCCGCTCATGTCACCTATCCATGTTTCAGTCTGAAGAAAGGTTCCTGACTTGAAACATCACCTATCCATGTTCTCCAACGAGGCTGCCTGACCCCCTGAGTTACTCCAGTACTTTGTGTCTTTTTTTTTTGTAAACCAGCATCTGCAATTCTTTGTGTCTCCAGTGAGGTTGGACGGTTGTTTTTTGTGACTGGAAGCCTGCGTCTAGTAGTGCACCGCAGGGATTGGTACAGGGCCCCTTACTGTTTGTGATATATGGCAATGTTTGTAATTAAGGTAGAGATGTAGGAAGAATGACTAAAATGTCAGCAGAAGACATGAAAATTGATTCATTGGGATGAGGTCAGTTGTAAGTTCAGAGTTAGACTGATCAATTGTTAACTTTAGCTTTAGGCGTTGGAGAAACAGTGGGGAAACAGTCCCTTCAGCTCACCGAGTCCACACCGACCAGCAATTACCACTTACTCTAGTACTATCCTACACATAAGGGACAGTTTACAATTAACAGAAGCCAATGAACCTACAGACCTGTATGTCTTTGGAGTGTGGGAGGAAACCGGAGCACCTGGAGGAAACCCACGCGATCACAGGGAGAATGTACAAACTCCATACCTGTAGTCAGGATCCAATCCGGGCCTTTGGTGCTGCAAGGTAGCAACTCCACTGCTGCACTACTGTGCCACCCATTAAGATGGGCACAACAATAGCAAATGGAATGTAAACGTGATATAATAGCTGGAAATGGTGCAGAGAAGATTTATGAAGGTGCCAGAGGTGGAGGGCCTGAACAATAGGGAGAGGTTGAATAGCCTAGAAATTCATTCCTTGTAGCGCAGGAGGATGTGGGGTGATCTTATAGACGTGTATAAGATCATGAGAGGGCATGATCGGACAAACACACATAGTCTTTTACCCAGAGAAGGGGAATCAAAAACCAGAGGACATACGGTTAAAGTGAGAGGAAAGATTTAATAGGAACATGAGGGACAATGTTTTTGCCCAAAGGGTGGTAGGTCAATGGAACGAGCTGCCGGAGGAGACGGTTGAGGCGGGTACTGTTACAACGTTTAAGAAACATTTGGACAAGAGCAAGGATAGGAAAGGTTTAGAGGGATGTGGGCCAAACACAGGCAGGTAGAACTAATGTTGTTGGGGCATGATGTTCGGTGTGGGCTAGTTGTGCTGAGTGGCCTGTTTCTGCACCGAATGACTCTATGACACTAATGCAGGGTGATGTACTTTGGAAGGACTAATATGGATAGGATGTAAAAATGAATGGGAGGACCTCGGGGAGTGTTGGGGAACAGAGGGTCCTTGGTGTAAATGTCCAAGGAACCCTGAAGATGGCAGCACAGGTTAATAAAGCAGTGAAGAAGACATATGACTCGGGAACAGTATGAACAATGAATTCCCCATTTTAGATAACTCACATACAAACAAATCCCCACCCGCCTTCCAGCCCCTTTTCTCCCCCCTCTCTTCCTTGTGCCCACCTGGATTTGTGGCCATTTCTCCACCTTCTTCCTCCCTTCCCCGTCCCCTTCCACCTCGATTCCTTCCTCTGGCTTCACAATTCATGCCTCTTCTATCTCACACTTTTTGTCATTTCATTCACTGGCCTTTATCCAACCATCTGCCAATCAGCCACTCCCCTCATCGTTATCCACCTATCACTCACCAGACTTTGTTCCACCCCCACCCTCTTTCTGCTTTCTCCCCACCCCCCCCAACCCAACCACCAATCAGGCTGAAGAAGGGTCTCGACCCGAAACATCACCTATCCAGGTCCTCCAAAGATGCTACCTAACCCATTGAGTTACTCCAGCACTTTGTGTCTTTTTAAAGACATATGGGATACGCCTTCATTAGCTGGCGGTTATATAAAAGAGCAGGGACATTATCTTATGACTTTACAAAACAGGCTTCAATGGAGTTATTGTTTAAAATGGAGAAACAAGGAACTGCAGATGCTGGTTTATAAAAAAGACACAAAGTGCTGGAGTAACTCAGCGGGCCAGGCAGCATCTCTGGAGATCATGGATAGGTGAGGTTTCAGGTTGGGACCCTTCTTCAGATTCACCAGCATGTTGCCTGTGGGGAAATATTTCACTTATGGGAGGAGATTTGATTGGTTGGGGTTGCTTTTCTTGAAATGGAGGAAACTGAGGGAGATCCAGTTACGAGTGGCATAGATAAAGGAATCTCTTCCCCATAGCAGAGGCTTCGAAACATGGAGCGGCACAGTGGCACAGCGGTAGTTGCTGCCTTACAGCGCCAGAGACCTGGGTTCAATCCTGACCTTGGGTGCTGTCCATATGGAGTTTGTACATTCTCTCTGTGAACGCATGGGTTTCCTCCAGGTGTTCCTATATTACCAAAGAAGAGGCTTTTAGGTTAATTGGCTTCTGTAAATTGCCACAAGTGTGTGGGATAGAACTAGTGCACGGGTGACCACTGGTCGACGCGGACTCAGTGGGCCAAAGGTCCTGTTTCCACGCTGTATCTCTAAACTAGACCAAATTAAACTAAACTAGAGGCTTATGTTTAAGATAAGGTGCAAGAATCTAGTTTAGTTCACAGATGTAATGCAGAAACAGGCCCTTCAGCCCATCGAGTCCATGCCGATCAACGATCTCCCAGCACACTAGCACTATTCTACACACTAGGGATCATTTACAATCTTTATCAAAGCCAATTAACCTACGAACCTGCACGTCTTTGGAGTGTGGGACGAAACAGAGCATCCGGAGAAAACCCACGCGGTCACGGGGAGAACGTACAAACTCTGTACAGACAGCACCCGTGGTCAGGATTGAACCTGGGTCTCTGACGCTGTGAGGCAGCAACTCTACCAATCCAGACCAATTGAGATAACTTGTCCCCTAACATTTAATTAATATCTAACATTTAAGTATGTGAATCACCAAGGCACAGAGGCTTCAGACTAAATGCTGACAAATTGGATTTGTGTACATGGGTATACTCAATGGGCCAAACTGGCCAATTAATCCAAAGTGTCTTGCAGCACTATGTCTTAATGGCAGCACCAATGTTCATGTGTTTAGCACCTCTGATTCAGTAAAATGTGCCACGGTTGCTCACAGAATTGATATTTGACACCAACCTTGATGAGGAACCATAAAAACGCAAGGGACTACAGATGCTTGTTTACAAATAAAGAAACAAAGTGCCAGCGTAACTCAACACGTCAGGCAGCATCTCTGGAAGACATGACATAAGTCGTAAGCGATAGGAGTAGAATTAGTCCATTCGGCACATCAAGTCTACTCCGCCATTCAATCATGGCTGATCTATCTCTCCCTCCCAACCCCATTCTCCTGCCTTCTCCCCATAACCTCTCTCACCTGTACTAATCAAAAATCTATCTATCTCCGCCTTAAAAATATCCACTGACTTGGCCTCCACAGCCTTCTGTGGCAAAGAATTCCACAGATTCACCACCCTCTGCCTAAAGAAATTTCCCTCATCTCCTTCCTAAAAGAACGTCATTTAATTCTGAGGCTAGTCCTAGACTCTCCCACTAGTGGAAACATCCTCTCCACATCCACTCTATCCAAGCCTTTCACTATTCTGCATGTTTCAATGAGGTCCCCCCTCATTCTTCTCAACTCCAGCGAGTCCAGGACCAGTGCCGACAAACGTTAACCTACTCATTCCTGGGATCATTCTTGTAAACCTCTTCTGGACCCTCTCCAGAGCCATCACATCCTTCCTCAGATATGGTGCCCAAAATGGCTCACAATATTACTCACATGGCTCACAGAGGGGCAGAGAGACAGGGAGAGGAGAGGGGGGAGAGAGAGGGGGCAGAGGGGAGAGAGAGGGCAGCGAGAGGGCAGAGAGAGAGCAGAGAGAGAGTGCAGAGAGAGAGGGCAGATAGAGAGAGGCAGAGAGGGCAGAAAGAGAGGCAGTCAGAGAGGGCAGATAGATGCAGAGGGCAGAGAGAGAGGCAGAGAGGGCAGAGAGAGGGCAGAGAGAGAGTGCAGAGAGAGAGGGCAGAGAAAGAGGCAGAGAGGACAGAAAGAGAGGCAGGCAGAGAGGGCATAGATGCAGAGGGCAGAGAGAGGCAGAGAGCGAGGGCAGAGAGAGAGAGGGCAGAAACAGGGAGAGGGCAGAGAGAGAGGGTAGAGAAGAGAGAGGGCAGAGAGAGAGAGAGGGCAGACAGAGAGAGGGCAGAAAGAGAGAGAGAGGCAGAGACAGAGAGAGGGCAGAGACAGGGAGAGGGCAGAGAGAGAGGTAGAGAAAAAGAGAGGCAGAGAGAGAGGGGGCAGAGACAGAGAGAGGGCAGAGAGAGAGAGGGGGGGCAGAAAGAGAGAGAGAGATAGGGCAGAGAGAGAGTGCAGAGAGAGGGAGGCAGAGAGAGGGCAGAGAGAGAGAGAGGGCAGAAAGAGAGAGAGAGAGAGAGGCAGAGAGAGAGAGGGCACGTTATAACGCGTTGCCGACCCATTCTGACCAAGGCAGAGAGAGAGAGAGAGAAACGGAGAGAGGAGAAGGGGAGAGAGGGCAGAGGGAGAGAGAGGGAGAGGGCAGAGAGGGGAGAGAGGGCAGAGAGGGGAGAGAGGGCAGAGAGGGGAGAGAGGGCAGAGAGGGGGCAGTCAGGGAGAGGGCAGAGACAGAGAGAGGGCAGAGACAGAGATAGGGCAGAGAGAGATTGCAGAGTGAGAGATAGAGGCAGAGAGAGAGAGACAGAGAGAGAGAGGGGGTCAGAGAGGGGGGGAGAGAGAGAGGGCAGAGGGAGAGAGAGAGGGGGAGAGAGGGGAGAGAAGGCACAGAGAGAGAGGGCAGGGAGAGTGGGCAGAGAGAGAGGGCAGAGAGAGAGGACAGATAGAGAGAGGCAGAGATGGCTGAGAGAGATGGCAGAGAGAGAGGACAGATAGGGAGAGGCAGGGAGAGCAGAAAGAGAGGCAGAGGCAGAGAGTTGGCAGAGGGCAGTGAGAGAGGCAGAGAGAGAGAGAGAGAGTGTGCAAAGAGAGACAGAGATAGAGGCAGAGAGGAAGAGAGGCAGAGAGAGAGAGAGGGCAGAGAGAGAGAGAGAGAGAGTGTGCAAAGAGAGAGAGATAGAGGCAGAGAGGAAGAGAGGCAGAGAGAGAGAGGCAGATAGAGGCAGAGAGAGAGGCAGAGAGAGAGAGAGGCAGATAGAGGCAGAGAGAGAGGCAGAGGCACGAGGCAGATAGAGGCAGAGAGAGAGGCAGAGAGAGAGAGAGGCAGATAGAGGCAGAGAGAGAGGCAGAGGCACGAGGCAGAAAGAGAGAGAGGCAGAGAGAGAGAGAGGCAGAGAGAGGCAGAGAGAGAGGCAGAGGCACGAGGCAGAAAGAGAGAGAGGCAGAGAGAGAGAGGGCTGAGAGAATGATTGCACGTTATAACGCGCCACCGACCCATTCTGACCGCCTCCGCCACTGAACAACCCCCCCCCCCCCATTGCACTCTTCTTCACGGCGGCCCTGTGATGTCTTGGCTCTGAAATTCGAGGGACCGACCCGCTAACAACGCTAAGAGCAGCTCTGGGCCGCCGTGCGCCCGACTCGCCGTCTAAAGGCTCTGTCTTACGTGTTTGCGGTCATCGGCGGTGAAGCGCGGCTTCGCCTGTAGAGTGGACCGCACGGCAACGGCGAGAGCGCCGAGCCTATCCACGGGAGCGCCGCACGGATGCTGCGCGGGGGCCGAGTGATTCAAATACGGCTGGTCCCACGTGCTTGTGGTAAGTAAAAAAAAGGGCGGGCTGACTGCGATGACGTGGGCCCGCTGCACGTGACTCACGAGCGGTGGCTGTGGCGGCGGCCGTCCTGATCGCGGCGCTGTAGCGGTGGCTGTGCCTGCGGCCGTGCCGCACACGTGCCTCACTGGCGGAGGCTGTGGCAGTGCAAGTTTGACGCACGGCGCTCGAGCCACACTGGCGGCGGCCCGTGCGGGCGGCCGTGCCGCACTCGTGCATCACTGGTGGAGGCTGTGCGGTAGGAAAATATTTTTCAACAGTGTAGGTTTTATTTTAGCACTGTGCGATGTTGGGAACACCGCCGCACGGCCCCGGAATTGTGCGTTCTCACGAGTGCGCGGTCTATGGCGGCAGATTCTTCCCGTTTCGCCGCCAATGACCGCAGACTCGTGAGACAGGCCTTTAACAGACACACGCTGCATCCTGCGCTGAGCTTGCTGCGGGAGGGATAAAATCTCATGGCGGGCCGGATGTAGCCCGCGGGCCATAGTTTGGAGACCCCTGGGCTAAAGAATAGTAAGGGCCCCAAATGTTATGGGAGAAGGCATGCGATTGGGTTTGAGAGGGAAAAATAGATCAGCCATGATCAAATGGCAGAATAGTTTTGATGGACTGAATAATAATACATTTTATTTATATAGCGCTTGGCCTAATTCTGCTCCTATGAATAAGTTCCTATGGCCTTAGCATGAAACGTGGCCTATTCATGTGCTCCAGGGACGCTGTCTGACCTGCTGAGTTACTCCAGCACTTTGTGTATTTTTTTTAAAGAAATATGAAGTCCTGTGAATGTTGAATTCTACGGTTTTAAACCCATCTCCCTTCCCCGTCTCTCTTGCCCATGGACCCCCCTCCCCACCCCACCCCACCCCTGTGCACACTCATGTCTCTCATTAACCCAGCCCTCGTTGGGGGGCAGGGTGGTTGGCTGATGGGTGGAGTAAGTAACAAAGGCTACAGTAGAACAGGAGACAAAGGGTTGTCAGATACGGAGAGAAGGGGAGCAGTGAAATGTAAAGCTGGTGGCAGCCATATGGCCGGAAGGGGATTGAGGAAGCAGAAACTCGGGGAGGGGGGAATATAAGAGAAATAGGGGACTCGGGAATGGGGGATGGGGAAAGGAGCAGGGTGATTGAGGATAAGGTAAGGAGATGATGGGAGGGGATATTACTTGAAATTTAAAAATTCAGTGTTGATACCATTCTTTTCATTAGTGCGTGTCAGGGGTTATGGGGGGGGGGGAGGCAGGAGAATGGGATTGAGAGGGAAAGGTAGATCAGCCAGGATTGAATGGCAGAGTAGACCTGATGGGCCGAATGGCCTAATACTACTCTTATAACTTATGAACCGTTCAATGTTGAATCTATGGAACAATCTATCAATGGAACAGGCCAATCAGCACACAATGTCTGTGCCAGACATGTTGCCAAGACCAACTCTTATCTGCCAGCACATAATCCATATCCCTCCACTCCCTGCATATCAACGTGTCAGAGTCATGGAGCCATAGTGCTTACATCACGCAAACAGGCCCTTCTGCCCAACCAGCTCATGCCGACCAAGATGCCCCATCTCCACTAGTCCCACCTGCCTGCGTTTGGATCTTGAAATACAATGATGTACCTATTGGTACCTGTTATGTGCCCATCCAAAAGTCTCTAAAATTGCCTCTATCCCACCACACCCACCCCTGGCAGCGCATTCCGGGCATTCACCTGTGTAAATACACGTCCGCACATCTCCTTTAAACGTTGCCCCTCTCACCTTAAAGCTATGCCCTGCAGTATTTGATTTTTCCACCCTTGGGGATAAAAAGGGTTCTGACTGTCAACCCAATGCATGCCTCTCATAATCTTATATACAGCACTTCTATCCGGTCTCCCCCACACTATAGAAGGCAAGAATTGAGAAGATTGGAAGAGTTGACACGGATGGGATGTTCTCTCGGGAGTGCCTTTGAGTTTCCCCTGTGTGTGGGTAGAGAGAGAGAGAGAGAGAGAGAGAGAGAGAGAGAGAGGGGGTGGGGGTGAGTTGGCGTTTGAGGATTTCCCTTATTTGGCGACCCGATGACTGGTTTGGCCAGCCCGCCCACCGAGAAGCTCCTAATTCGGGTCTCTGAGGATTCCGTCAATTACGTGCTGACATGACACAACTGTATCCAGGGTGAAGCGGCCAATTGCTGCAACGCGGCATCCCAATTGTTCAACACGGGCTGATGATGTGTTGGGAGTTTCCAATCAGAGGGGGCCGATAGCAACCTCTCGGAAGGGAACAGACGGAAGAAACTGTGTGTCGTGATATTGGTGGATGGCTAATTATATTTTTACCGAACTTCAGGTCTCTGTCAGGTGGGGATAACTCTAAAGTCTGTTTACACCACGCTACTCTGCTGAATGCATTTGTACCTGTAGTCAAATGAATTTTAACCCGCAGTGATTGTTTTTAAATCTGTATGATATTTGTAAATGTTAGCTGCAAAATGCAAGGTGGGAAGGACATTGGATTGTTTTTACATTTCCATTTGATGCCTTTTTATTGCCCGATCTTTAAAAAAATGCAGTTTCAGATCGCAAGGTAAGATTTCAGAATAAGATTAAAATGCAATCGGTACCTGCTCGTTCCTTGCCTGTTGGCGTTGCGTGTTGCGTCTGTGAACAATCCGAGACCCGCTTTGATAATCGATCTGCTTTCTTGCAAACGAGTCAAACGCGCGGTCGATCGGCTGAATGGCAGAGCTTGGAGGGATCTATATCCAGGACATTACCGCGAACCGTGAAAGTGACCGCTGGAAACGGAATCATTTACGCGATGCTTTGCAGGGAATGTATGTTCAATACTGGGCATTGAATGGGAATGGAAATGCACCTTTCTTATCTTGCATTGCATAAAAAGTAATTCGTTATGTTTCAGGAGCTTTGGAACGACCCAAGATGATCAGATGCGTCGTGTATGGTTTGTGTTTAAAACCCCCCATATATAACGCTGGCCATTGTGGAGTGTTATTAAAGGGAAGGAAGGGGTATTTTTAAATATGCAATCTGTTCCCCGCGTCTAATGTTTGGCTGACGTGCTTGAAACCCCGCATCAAGACGATGGGAGACACCAGGAACTGCAGGTGCTTCATGATAAGGGGGGGGGGATACATGCGGATTTGAGGCTGGGGTTTTGCGTGATCGGCGTCTGTTACAGAGTGTAAACGGCTGGGGCAAGAGCCGACAGCAGCGTCCGAGGCAGCGGGCTCACCAGAGAACAAGGGCGGAGATGGTCAAACAAACCCCATTGAAGCGCCTGCCCCCATTGTCAACAGAGCAGGGAGAGAGAGAGAGAGAGAGAGAGAGAGAGAGATCAGCGAACCACGACTTACTACGGCTCAGACCGAGCAGGCTGTTGTTGCAAAGAGATTTCCCGTTCATCAGGGTTTATTGCACATTGTTGAGTTTGCTTCCAGAGGCAACTAACTGCAAGACGCCAGCGATGCTTGGCGTTCAAATTCACATTCCGGTCCACACGCAATCGCCGATTGTCTGACCAGGAATTGGTCGGGTGTTCTCTGTGGCTAACACCAAGTGATTGGTGCCGACAGATCCCACTGTTTTAATTGTGTATGTGCACAAAATATAACCACTTAAGGTTCACCTCGAGCTGCACCTCGATGTACTAACAATTTAAAAGCACCCACCACCAGGGTCGAGAACAGCTTCTTCCTCTTTGTTATCAGGCTTCGGGATGATCATGGAGTCATACACCGTGGATACAGGCCCTTCGGTCCAACCAGCCAACACGGGCCAACATGCCCCATCCACACTAACCCCACCTGGCCCCGCTTGGCCCATATCCCTCTCACGAAGGGTCTGACTCAAAACATCACCCATTCCTTCTCTCCAGAGATGCTGCCTGTCTCGCTGAGTTACTCCTTTTGTGTCACTTCCATTTCCCTTTAAACCTTTCCAATCCATGTACCTGTCCAATTGTCTCTTAAATGTTATGATAGTACCTGCCTCAACTACCTCCTCTGGCAGTTCGTGCTATGCACCTACCACCCTTTTGTGTAAAAAAAATGTTACACCAAAGTTCCTATTAAATCTTATCACCCCCTCACCTTAAACCCATATCCTCTTGTTCTCAATTCCCCTACTCTGGGCAAAAGGCTCCATGCATTTACCCCAATCTACTCCTCCTATGGCCTTGTACATGGCCAGACAAAAGTGAAATGAATCCATTCAAAAGGAGATCTATGTTTAAGGTTTATTATTATCACAGGCACTGCTACTCCATGCAAGAGTTAAATTGTTCCGTTTTGGTACATTTGACAATATGAGGAGCGTTTGACGGCTCTGGGCCAGTACTCGCTGGAGTTTTAGAAGGATGAGGGAGATCTCTTTGAAAACTACTGAATAATGAAAGGCCTAGATAGGGTTGATGTGGAGAGGATGTTTCCAGTAGTGGGAGCTTCTAGGACCAGAGGGCACAGCCTCAGAATAAAAGGACGTGCCTCTAAAATGGAGATGTGGAGGAATTTCTTTAGCCAGAGGGTGGAGAGTCTGTGCAATTCATTGGCACAGATGGCTGTGGAGGCTAAGTCATTGGGTATTTTAAGTGGAAGGTGAAAAGTTCTTGATTTGCAAAGGCATCAAAGATTATGGAGAGAAGGCAAGAGAATGGGGTTGAGAGGGAAAAATAGATTAGCTATGATTGAATGGTGGAGCATACTTCATGGGCTGAATGGCCTAATTCTTCTCCTATGTCTTATGATGTTATGAAAACACTCTTGACACTCTCTTGACTCTTGTGTACTGTTACTGTGAAAAGCTTCAGTTCACATACTACCCAATCAAGTAGATAATACTATACATGAATACAATGGAGCCAAACAGAAGTATAAAAGGTAGAGTGATGAGAAAGATGCCAGAGTGGTATCCATACTCTAATAGGTTTAGAGGGTTATGGGTCAGGCACGGGCAGGTGGGACGTGTAGATAGGGCATGTTGGCCGGCATGGGCAAATTGGGCCGAAGGAACTGTTTCCACACTGGATGATTCTATGGCCTACAATATAATTGTAGCTCTTAGGGATAGCAGAGTAAAGAGATATGGGGAGAAAGCAGGAACGGGGTACTGATTGTGGATGATCAGCCATGAACACATTGAATGGCGGTGCTAGCTCGAAGGGCTGAATGGCCTACTCCTGCACCTATTGTCTATAAATGTTGAGGTGTTGTTTGAAGATAGTTCAGGCAATGGTGGGGTCCTTAATTGGAGTCATACCACACAGAAATAGCCCCATTGGCCCAACTTGTCCTTGCCGACCAAGTTTAGTTAATTATTGTCACGTGTACCATGGTACAGTGATAAGCTTTTTTGTTGCGTGCTGTCCAGTCAGCAAAAAGACTAAACATGATTACAATCAAGCCGTCCACAATGTACGGATACAAGATGAAGGGAATAACATGTAGCAGAATGCTAGTGTTAGAATATAGATTTAAAAGAGTGGAGCAATTGTAATGAATGATAGCAGAATAACATAGGCACTGAACAAGAATATGCATTAGGACAGAGCTGCTACATAAATAATTACTCAAAAGCCTGAAACCATAACATAAAACAATGATAATTCTTGATCCAATCTCTGAAATAGCTTCCATTCTATACTTGAATGTATAATTTCAGCAAATATAGTTTTTTAATTATAAGGTTTGGTACACAATGATGATGCTTGGTATTCAATATAATTATGTCGTTATTATTGTATCTAATTAAAAGAGGTGATTTTTTTTCCCAGTTGTGGTGGTGGTTGTTAGTGTGAAATATATTTAAATCAGCAGATAGTTGACTCTTAAGACAGATACAAAGTGTTGGAGTAACTGGGCGGATCACACAGCGTCTCTGGAGGACATGGATAGGTGATGTTTCGGGTCGGGACCCTTCTTCAGATTTCAGACCCGGATCTTTGGTGCTGTGAGTCTGAGGAAGGATCCCGACCCGAAACGTCACCCATCTTTTCTCTCCAGAGAAGCTGCCTGACCCGCTGAGTTACTCTAGCAATTTGTGTCTATCTTCGGTACAAACCAGCAGCTGAAGTTACTTTCTACACATTTTGTCTGCATTTTTTTGTTTCTACCGAAAATTGCATCTACGTCTATCTTTAAAATGTGATGTGCATTTTCTTTATAGTGAATCAGAAGTAAAATATTGGAGCAAATTAAACACCCACTATTTTGGGTGGAACATTGTGACAACTATACATACATGTCTGCTTAGTCTGGCTATTGTTGTGGGCACAGATGTTGTGGGCACAGATGTTGTGGACACAGATTGTGTAGCTGCTGGATTGTTGCTGAAGTGGTGTGTACTCAGTGTGTTCAACTTGCCTGCAGTCCCACTTGGATACTGACAGCCCTACTCCACTTTCCTGGAAGTGTCTGTTGTAAATGTAATGGGGAGATGAAGGAGATCTTGGAATATTAAAGTTAATGGGTAGACTAGAGATGTAAAGGCCAGGAGAAATCAGGCATTGCACCCAAGCCATATGGTTCATTGGTTCAAGTGTTTATAGAGTATAGAGATACAGCACGGCACCACAACCTTCGGCTCACCAAGTCCACGCCGACCATCGATCACCCGTTCTGTTCTGTTGTCCAACTTTCGCATCCCCTCCCGACTCACTAGGGGGCAATTTACAGAGGCTGATTAACGTACATACCCACACGTCTTTGATATGTCGGACGAAACCCAAATAGGCATTGCTGCCCAATTCAAGGATATCTCAACAATTATCACGTATTGTCCAGTGTTGTGCCAAATCTACAAAATACTCAGCGAATGTCTCAGCAACCAGCAGATGGAATTCTAGGTGGTACTTTGGAAGATTGATGTCACAGGTACTAACCCCAACATCGAAGGGTTCGAAAGGAAGCTCCCCTCAAAAAGGCAGCCAGCATGATCAGAGACCCACACCACCCTGGCCGGGCTCTCATTACACTCCTGCTATCGGGAAGCAGGTACAGGAGTCTGAAAGTTGTAATGTTCAGGAATATCATCTTCCCAACAGCCATCAGGCACTTGAACACGACAAAACACGGACTAAACTATGAACTGTGGACTGTGTTTGGTTGCACCTTAGGGCAGCACAGTGGTGCAGTGGTAGAGTTGCTGCCCCACAGTGCCAGAGACCCGGGTTCGATCCTGAATATGGGAGCTGTCTGTATGGAGTTTATACGTTCTCCCGTCACCGCGTGGGTTTTCTCCGGGTGCTCCGGCTTCCTCCCATGTTCCAAAGACATGCAGGTTTGTAGGTTAATTGGCTTCTGTAAATTGTCCGTAGTGTGTGGGATATAACCAGTGTACCAGGTGATCGCTGGTCAGCAAGGACTTGGTGGACTGAAGGGCATGTTTCCGTGCTGTATCTCTTAAAGAAAAATGGACTTTGGGATTTTTTGTAGTAGTATTGGAAGTTATTAATTGATTGAATTTTGTTTTGTGTATTGTATGTTATCTATGAGTATTGTGTTTACAAACCTGTTATGTTAGACAAGGAGGAACTTCATAGTTCTATTGGCTGTAACAGAATAAGTAATTTCTCATGCTTTAATGGGACATTGAAACTTACTGAATAGTGAAAGGCCTGGATAGAATGGATATGGAGAGGATGTTTCCACCAGTGGGAGATTCTAGGACCCGAGGCCATAGCCTTAGAATAAAAGGACATACCATTAGAAAGGAGATGAGTAGGAGCTTCTTTGGTCAGAGGTGGTGAATCTGTAGAATTCATTGCCACAGAGGCTGTGGAGGCCAAGTCATTGTGTATTTTTAAGGCGGAGATTCTTGATTAGTACGGTTGTCAGGGGTTATGGGGAGAAGGCAGGAGAATGGGGTTGAGAGGGAATGATGGATCAGCCATGATTGAGCGGAGTAGTCTTGATGGGCCGAATGGCCTAATTCAGCTCCTTGAACTTATGAACGTTGTTGACTCTTGATGTTTGGTCATTCAGATGTTTTTGTGCCATTATCAAAAGGTCATCACGTAGGGTTTCCTGGGTGACGAACAGAGAAGTTGAGCTTGGGTAGTCCAGGCACATCTTTGCCACAGTTGTGAATCAATCGCTGACGTTTGTTCTCCTTGCGAACTTTCAGGAGGTCTAAAACATGGAACCAGTGGAGAAATGGAACAAAGACTTGCTCGTTCTCAAGCTTCTGAACAACAAGTTGAACTCAAAGAAAAATGGGACCACAGGTAGGGATGTTTGGCACTATAACCATAAAAAGATTGTGTACTGTCAGGATAATCTTAATTTGAATTTAAAATATCTTAATATACAATATTTTGGATTCATTGTTTCAGGGTTCTATGCCAGAACCTCTGTCGTTTGCGATAAGTATAAATGACTTGGATGCAAATGTAGATGGGTTGGTTAGTAAGTTTGCAGATGGCACCAAGTTTTCTGCGGTCATGAACTGTGTAGAAGGCTTCAAAGTATACAGCGGGATATAGATCAGCTACAGAAATGGGTGGGGAAGTGGCAGATGGAGTTTAATCCAAGCAAATGGGAGGTGGGAGATTGAATATAAGAAGAAAATATACAATTAATGGCAAAACCTTTAGCAGCATTGATGTACAGAGGGAGGTTGAGGTCCAAGTCTATAACTCCCTGAACTGGTAGATAGAGTAATAAAGAAAGCATGCAGTGGGCATTGAGTGTAAGAGTCAGGACGTCATGATGCAAATTTGTAGGGTTTTAATTTGTCTGCATTTGGTGTATTATGTGCAGTTCTGGTTGTCCCATTACAGGAGGCTATTGGAGAGGATGCAGAGGAATGATTCCTGGATTAGAGAATATAAACTACAGAGAGAGATTAGACAGACTTGGATCATTTCCCCTGGAATGACAGAAGTTGAGGGGGATACCTAATAGATATATAACATATGAGAGGCATAGTTAGGGTAGACAGTCAAAACCTTTTTCCCAAGGTAGGAATATAAAATACTACCGGGCATTGCCTTAAGGTGAGAGGGACAAAGTTTAAAGGAGATGTGCAGGGCATGTTTTTTTAACACAGAAGGTGTTTGGGGCCCAGAACTTGCTGCTGGGGGTGGTGGTGGTGGAGGCAGATATAGTTGTAGATTTGAGAGCGATTTGTACAGTTACATGTACATGGAGGGATATGGATTATGTGTAGGCAGATACGAATTGGTCTTGGTAGCATGTTCGGCATGGACATTGTGGGCCACCGGGCCTGTTCCTGTGTTGTACTGAGCTATGATGTCGGACTGAGGAGGGGTCCCGACCCGAAACATCACCCGTCCTTTTCTTCCAGAGATGCTGCCTGGCCCGCTGAGTTACTCCAGCACTTTGTCTCTATCTTTGTTCAAGGGCTTGCTGTGCTGCTAATGAGACCAGCAGAGCAGTTGTTCCGTAACCCCATTAGGCTCCAAAAGTGTGGGTTACAGACTCAAACGGAGTCGGGTGCAGAGTGAAAGATTGGATTATGATGCCTTTAGTGTAAAGTTAATGATGCATCTAATATTTTCATTGATTGAAAAATACAGCATGGAAACAGGCCCTTCGGCCCTCTGCATCCACGCCGACCATTGATCAGGGGGCAGAAAGCTAGAAAAGAGGGGGCTGCAGGACAAAGCCTGATAAGTGATAGGTGGATACAGGGGAGGGGAGTTTTGATGGATAGACAGAGATGAAAGGGTGACAGAAGGGTCAGATAAGGATAGAAGAGGAGTGAATTGAATTTGATTGAAAGATACAGCATGAACACAGGCCCTTCAGCCCACCGAGTCCATGCTGACCAACGATCACCCGTTCTCACTTGCTCTATGTGATCCCGCTTCCACATCCGCTCCCTACCCACTAAGGGGAAATTTTACAGAGGGCCAATTAACCTACAAAACCCACACATCTTTGGGACGTGGGAGGAAGCAGAGCACCCGGAGGAAACGCATGCGGTCACAGGGAGAACGTGCCAACTCCACCCACAGACGGCACCCGAGGTCAGGATTGAGCCTGGGTCTCTGGCGCTGTGAGGCAGCGGCACTACCCGCTGCATCACTGTACTGCCGCCCAGATAGGCTTTTCCCCAATTTTTCTCTGCCATATTATATTCTAAAGAAAAGGCCACAATCTTCCCCAAAACTTCCCCAGCCACTTTGATGGAGGCCGGTCGGGTGTGGGAGCGGCAAGGGGATGCGTGCGGTTAAAATATTGTGTTTCTCACAAAATGGAAGCATAAGGCACTCAATAAAGAACATTGTTCCTCTTTATAGCTTGTGCAGTAATAGCTGCATTTCACCTGTAGCACCCGCTGGTTACTAGTCCATCATATGAACGAAATATCCAACTCCGATTATGGTGCTTTCAATATTAAATTATTAATACCTTTAATACTTGGAAAGATAAAGCATGGGAATAGGCCCTTCGGCCCACCAACTCCATGTCGACCGTCGATCACCCATTCGCATTAGTTCTATGTTATGCCACTTTCCCATCCACTCCCTACACATCAGGGCAATTTACAGAAGCCAACTAATCTACAAACATATGTGTCGTTAGGATATGGGAGAATACCTAGCTCCCATCTCTTTTCCAGCTTTCTCCCCCCTACTACAATCAGTCTGAAGAAGTATCCAAAATGTCACCTATCCATGTCCTCCAGAGACACTGCCTGACCCACTGAGTTACTCCTGCACTTTTGCTTTTGTTTTCCTTGTAAACCAGCATCTGCAGTCAGGTACAGGTTTATTATTGTCACGTATACCAAGGTACAGTGAAAAGCTTTGCATGTTCTTCAATCTAATCAAATAATACTATGCATGAATACAATTAAGTCACACTCACATACAATTGGTAGAGCAAAGTGGAGAAACAGTGCAGAATACAGCTCTCAGCATTGTAGCGCATCAGTTCCTGAGACAAAGTCCAATGTCCTCAATGGGGTCGAGCTGAATTGGACAGTACCCTAGCTTGTGGAAGGACCATTCAGAAGTCTGATAACAGAGGGGAAGAAGCTGTTCCTGACTCTGGTGATGCGCACTTTCAAGCTTTTGTACCTTCTGCCAAATGTTAGCAGGGAGAAGAAGGAATAACCGGGTGGGACAAGTCTTTGATTGTGTTGGCTGCTTTTCCGAAACAAGGTGAAGTGTAATGGGAATCAATGGTGGGAAGTCTGGTCTGTGTGATCGACTGGGCTACATCAACAACTCTCTGCAATTACTTACGGTCTTAGGCAGAGCTGTGATGTGTGCAAACCAAGCTGTGATGCAACCTGACAGTATAATTTCTATGGTGCACCTGTGGAAGTTTATGAATTATTGGAGACTGTCCAAATTTCCTCGGTCTTCCAAAGCTAGTAGAGGGTTCCTTCTTGGCTGTTGCATTGATGTGTCTGGTCCATGATAGTTCGTTGGCAATATTAACACCAAGGAACTGGAAGCTCTCAACCATTTCTTCCTGGTTTCTCCATGTAGAAAT